>CP137686.1:13615957-14091790 GCA_037976565.1 Mesocentrotus franciscanus
GTATTCGATCCCAGGCCTAGTATGTACATGATCAGTTACAGCTAGGTGACAATATTGATGTTTCGATAATATATATTGGAGTATTTCTCATAATAATGTTCTCATTATGCTAATGAGACGTGATGTGATGTAGATGGGCTCTACCTTCCAATTGTTTTTACACAAAATGCTGAAAAATCCTCTTTTCTTAAAAAGTTTATTAGATACCGGTAACTTTATTTGTAAATTACTGACAAGCATTGAAACATTTATATTCTTACCCATACACTAAATCTCATTATATTGTATCAATATATCATTATATCAATATTCACTTCAAAATGCTTATTATATTCAGAGGATTTAATTTTCGGGGGTCTGCAAATGGGCCACCCTGCCTATAAAAATAATGTCCCAACCTCAATTTTTCATCATATCGAATTGCGTAATGCCGAATTGCGTAATGCAGGCGAGACCGCCGAGAGCGTTTCACTTGTTTCCAAATATAATTTAATAATTAGAAAAAGTTCAATACTTAGAACCCAATTTGATGTCGCTTCTGTGTGTACATTCCAAATTTCCCATACATGTATAGGTACGATGTAATATTACATGTATCTTTGACTGTGTGTACTGCTGCTCGTTATTCCAGATTTTCAGAAAGATTCATTAAATTTGTTATTTTGGCAATTCCAAACCTCACAAAAATGTTATTTTCATGTGCTACACCACGTAGCCAACCTATCTGTAAGTATAATTTCTTGACAGTTTCTTTCTCTTTGCATTTCTAAATTCAGTCAATTGCACGACCAAAACTCAGCTATTTTTTTAATATGTGGAGTCTAGTGGACACTGGTTGTCATAGATTCATCTTCTTATGATTGATAAATGATTATTCAAGATAGCTCATTATGTAGAAATTGAACATTAATAAAACCATAAAATCTGTGGATTGCAAAGCTCACATAGTATTCTGTGTACCGATACTTGTTTACATTATGTGACTATTAAAAACCGTGACAACATGTTTATTGGATGTGGCTGGTGGCATATCCATGATCCACTATACAGGGAAATTTCTGGGAATTACTGGATCAATTATAATTTAGTAATCATATCATAGTCAACAATTATATGAATATTTTTTTTTAAATTTGATTCAGAAAATTTGTTTCAGACAATGTAAAGTGAGTTTATAGTTTTAAAGTGTTTTTGTGAAGCCTAAATATTACTGAGTGGGAGAGGGAAATTATTGTTTTACAATTGCAATATTTCTTCTCATGTATGTGACAGCTTATATGACAGATTTTATAGATACAAGTAATCATACAAGAAAAAAAACATTGTGAATTCACAGATTCTGGTTAAAGTTTATAATCTTGGATGATGGTCCCACATCCCCTTTACTGTGTGAATATGCTCAAATACATGTATATTTAAGAGATTGGATACAACATCTTTGCTACCAGTAATTAAAAAAATATTTTGAGCACTGTCTTTCATAAAGATTTAGCTAGTATATTCTTATTTTCACACTTTTAAAAAACACAAAAGAAAGACAAATAAATTCAACATTTTTTCTTTACATATAAATTTATTATTTGCACCCCAGAGCTTCACTTGCTGTAGCAAAATAACATAATTTTTCTTTGACAATTATAAATTCTTGACTCATTTTATACAAGCTCATACAGTTTAAACAGTTTCACATTTCATTTCAACAAGCAACATATACAACACTCAGTGAAGAGTTGCAGTTGGAAATGGAATATATATGATGGAATATTGCCCATTATCCTCGATAAGAAGATAAACAAATTGCCGTAGTGCAGTGGAAAGAAAATCAACATTTAAAATCTAGTGAAATAATGGGGCAAATAACTTGATGTAGAAATTGAAAAATAAAATAACATTGGGTCCAAATATTGAACACTAGCCTTTAAAAATGTGATTGTGCATAGCATTACAGAGAGCACCTTCAATACTTATGTCAATGTTAAATTGGGGGAAACTAAAGATACTATACAATTCCTATATGTCATGTAGTAAAATCAAGTGAATTCACTAAATCATTTTTTTTCTCCTTGCTTTATTTCTTACTTTAAAAAATCTCACGTATCATCCTTTCTTCACTATATCAACTGATCAACTGTGATTGTCATAAATTGTCATAGAGCAGGAGTGCATCTAGTATATAGTTTCTTGAGGATGGTGGTGTGAGGATGGTGGTGTGGGGAGGGGGGAGGGGGCAACTAGATGCATGTACTTACAGTATATCAGATTAGATTTTTTTTGGAGGGGGACATGAAGATAGTTTTGGGCATATTTATTTTTCTTTCATGTACTAAACCCATTGCCCTTGACACCTGGGTGGTACCTGTATTAAGTCAATGAGAATTAGATAATTCAGTAGTCGTTGGGTTAAAGTATATGTCAGATTGGATATTGTTGGGGGCACATGCCCACCTAATCAAATCCCCCCCCCCCCTGGATTCACCACTGATGCTGAAATGAAACTATGATGAAGATGATCCTGATCACTATCACATACACGGACAGGTATCTGTATACAGGCTTGGGCCGGGGAAAACAAATCAATTTAACCTCTAGACTAGCAACAAAAAAATGTGGCATAAATATCGTTTTCACTGAGTTTGCTCTCAAACAAGCATTTATGAGAAATAGAAGATATTTCCAATTCATTTTCTCTATTAACAAGATAATTATATACAACTAAGAAAAACTGAGGTCCACAATTATACGGTAGCAAAATGATGAAACAGAATGCCGTAAAGATATTTAATGTACCAATATGAAGCGCAGCAAGTAAGCATAATAAGAAAATGGAAGCCAACAAAAATACTCCTCTGCTGTAAATATTACAACTAGATTACCACTCAAGGCAAGTCCAGACTCTCTAGAACATTCATTTAGTTTAATTAACTGCAAAATGAAAGTCATTTTTTATTGTATCATAATTCACTCAAAGAGATTCTTCCAAGTAAAATTGCCCCTGTGAAGTTGATGATATTCATTCTTTCAAGATCATTTGGTCGAATGACAAAAAACATATATTCATTTATACTTGTTCTTTCTTGCAACATATTCTTTTGGTTAATCATCCAACAGATTTAATCATAATGATACTATATTTGTTGAAATTTGCTGCTTTTTCCCCTAAAAATATGTGATTTAGTTCTAGAGAGAGACTAGAGTTTTATTTTGCATTCTATAAAGTCATATTATTATATTTTTTAGCAAAAAAAGTAATATATCATCGATGAAATATACATGGAAACAGTAAATTTCTATGTGTTAGCATTACACACTAAATTATCAAAATACTTATATTCTTATATACAAAATTACAGATTTTCATCCATTATAAAAATTCAGCCCAAATATGCAATGTTTGATATTTACATCTATTTTCTCACGCTATTAAATCAACAAATTTATACAAACTAATTAGTCTAGAAGTACTTCAAATTGTGACACGGCATTAATTCATTCTCATTCAGAACAAATGTACCAAACAACAAAAGAAGAAATAGTTCAGAATAATGCTACAGGTATATATCAATATATAAAAACAACCTACAATACAATAATGTACATCAACTTTCTGTTTATACACTGTTTATATCAGGTATTTCAAACATTTACACATAACTCGTAACTTTGGCATTAATTGTCTATACTCACCCAAATCAGGACACGTACAATATACATTATATTTTCTACTGCCATTATCACAATTCTATAAACATGTATAAACTTCTTTTGAATATTAAACTGTTATGCCCGAAAAAGCTAATTGAAAATATTCTTATTGGAGGAGGTAAAAATACTAAACATCGAATCAAAGTGAAAAATTGAACGACCAAAGATATGAAAATATTCACACCCAAGACTTCCTACAAGTATCTCTACTTTGCTACAGAACGCCATTTCATTCATTCTGAATCTTTGAAGGGGGCCTCCTCCACATCAACCTCATAGACATTCCTATGAACTTGTTTTATATGTGGCCATTACAAAAGGGAATTCATGGGCCTCTTGCATACATGTAGGTGTAGGTTTAGGTTTAGGTTTACTATAGGGTTTATACTTTATAGTATTTGGTCCAGGGTAACATTTGGTTAGTATGGGATGATACTGACCCCAAAATATTGTCTGAGGAGCATTTCTCTTTAACTTCTTCACAGAAAATGATGAAAACAAATGATTGCACAATCACTGTATGTGTGTCATATAACAGACACTTATCAATCATAACATGCTTTGATGTCGGCTACATGTGCAATAATAGATATAATAGAGCTGGCCCTTACTGGAAGAATAATATACTTGTTACTGTTAACAACCATTATATGTTTTCACAGTATTAAATCAATTAAACACTAGGTTAGCTCTATCCTCGAGAAAATTACACAATATTGTACTAAATTTACTTATATACATCAATATAATCAGATAGAAAAATAGATCTTGTTTTAGCGTAGGTCTGTGATGTTACTTTCATAAAAAGAATGTATACACAACAGCTACACATACACAGTGACAATCGGATCATATGATTTAAAAAATCTATAAAAAAACACAGCACAAATGTATCAATTATCACCAATATAACTGTGCTAAACTTCTTCGTAGAGATATTTTTTTCATTTTCATGCTGGGACCTGTACCGGTACATACATTTGTACAGATATTTACAAGTATACATAAAAATATCAGAAATCAGACCTGAAAGTCAAAAGACAAATCAATTGCTGAAATATATAAAGACAAATCTAGGATTAAATCTATTACTTAATTCTACTTAAGTACTCTAAGCAAAGTCACATGGTAAATGTACAAGATCGTACATACAAGCCCCAATGTATGCGTGTATGCAGTTCGAACATTCACAAGAACAATTGTAAAAAAGGGAGTGTGTTTGTTTTGAATATCATGTATCGTGCAATTCCAGTATCGGTGCTGACTTTATAGTAACACGATTTATCAGAGTGTGACTTGAACTAGGATATGCTGAAATATAAAGTAAGTAGATATACATGTACAACTAGATTTCACATATTTCTTTTTCAGAGACACTTTGCACAATCAAATATCATATACATTTATAATACAGTTTAAAATTAAGTCATAACTTTCTTATGCTTCACTGTTCTTCGCACACTGACAAGGGACCCGTTGCATAAAACCTACTATTAATGGTAACTCTGCGATCAATGGTAACTACCATGGTAACATTGCTCAACAGCCAATCAAAATCAAGTATTCCATGGAAGTTACCATTGATTGCAAAGTTACCATCAATGATAAGTTTTATGCAACGGGACCAAGTACAGGTATATAGGCCTATACAGCATTAGTAAAATGAAATATTAAAGAGCTGTATGTTTGTTCTTCTGAGAAAAATTATTTCTAAGAACATTTGGCTTCCTCGTGGATGGCTGTACTCGTACATGCTTCAAATGACTACAACACTACCACATTTACACAGGTGTTGATTTACTCTGATGCTATTGCATTATTCTGATACAGGCCTCGACGTGATTTCACATCACATATTGCAAAATAGAGAAAAGAAAACATGTATGATTGTGGTATGCACTGTACTTGAAAGACATATCAAAGTTGCACTGTTCAACGAATCCTGATGGGCTGAAAAGATATGAAGCAGTTTTCATGCTTTCCTTTTAACAGGTCCAGCCACTGAGACAAAGTGTTACAATAATGTGGCACAGGTTCATAATTTTGTTGTCTAGGTCTTTATTCTTGTAGTCTAGGTCCTTATTCATGTAATCTAGATCCTTATTCTAGCAGTCTAGGTTCTTCTTCATGTAGTCCAGGTCCCCAGCCTTGACGTCCCCTCATCATCATCGTTGCATGGCCATGATACAGGTGATACTCTCCAGCATGCGTCGTCGATGCTTCACACTCTCCACCCTAGCAATGATAAGATCCTGGTCCGTGATCGTATCCAAGAAAGCCACGTTGTCCCAGCCGTTGTCGTACAGCTGGTGCTTGTACTGCATGAGCCCTAGATTGCTAAGCCACTCCGTGATGGTGATGGGCCGACGTAGGCAGTCATAGTCCTGTTTGACCCCAGTGGGAGGGAGTGATGGAGGGGAGGAGGGGCAAGAGGTGCAATTAAGGATTGTTTTCGTTTCTTTCTTTCTTTTCTTTTTTTTAGAATGATATTGAACATGAGATGATCTGGTTTATTTCATCTGGAAATCAAACGAAAACACCCAAATAAAACACTAAATCTAATCACAACACCCACAAAGAAAATGAGGAAGGAAAAGGAAGACAAATAAGAGAGGTAAGTCATGCATAATGAAGGCTTTTTGGCAAAAATAAAATGAATGCTTTTGATATATATATATATATATATATAAACAAAACCACCAAACAAATCATAAAATCATATAATAACACTGCAATATTTTTTTTTCTTATTAAAGATGAGAAATGGCATAACAACAAACTGAAGGTTAATGGAAAGGGAATGAGGATGTATTTAGTTTGTGAATAGGAACATGATGACTTCTCATGAATCTTATCTGGAAATGAAAACAAAACAAAATCAAATCATGGTAGACAGAGACATGAAGAAATGGAAAAATGAAATTAATATCACAACGAGCCAATGCCAATAACCCACTAACATGGTGTGAACATGTAATAAAACATTGAGCTCTTATGCTGTAGCCTCTTTTAAGATGGTGTCAGTATTTATCTGTCCAATCAATGAAGCTGAGTTATACTCCATTGCTTTGAGAAAAAAAGTGTTGTAAAGAGCAGTAGCACATGTGGGTGGGGGCACAACCACCCTCCCCCACCCTTTGAAAACCCAAATCTAACATACCTTACTGTTCATGTTCCTCCTTCACTTCAAATTTAAAGATAGTTGATTTTTTTTTTTTTTTTTGGGGGTATAATTGTACCTCTATTACAAAATCCTGGTTCTACCCTGGTACATATATAAGAGTACTTTGACTTTTGTCTTTCCTGGCTAGGGTTAGTTTACTAACTCCAGACTCATTTTAATGCAATTTTATTGACAGCATTGAACATCAAACTATGCAAAAGGAGACAGACTTTAGTTTCAGAGTTGTGCATTATTTCATGTCAAAACCATGAGAGTGAGCAGGTGGCATACATTAAGTCCTTTAGTAGGATACATCAAATAATAAATACATGTAAATCAAGATGAGCAGAAAATGAGGAGATAATACATGTATTTGAAATTAAAGTTGTACATGTACTACTATTGATTTGAGAGAAATGGAAAATATAAACAAAAAAGTTAAAGATTTTATTCATTTGGCGTTATTTTTTTTCTTCCAATCTTGACTTGGACTCATGCAATAATATGTTTAAACAGTTTTACACATGAAAACTATAAGCAAAGGAAGCACAGATGATGAAGTTTGGGAAAGAAATGACACAGCAAACAATAAACCTTTGAAAAACAGAAAGAGTCAATGCTTTGTAAATCATATTTTAGGAGTGAAGTAAACAGCAGTTTAAAGCCCAAGTCCACTCCAAAAATAACTTACTTTCAATAGAACCAGAAAAATCAGACAAACCAATCAAAAAAGTTTGAGCAAAATTGGATAACTAATAAGAAAGTTATGAGTTTTTAATGACATGAAAAACTTTGAAAATCACTACACAAATTGGCAACTCACTCATGAGTCTGTGACGTATGGTCCTCACTATCCACTAATTATTTTATTATTATTTATATAGATTGTTATAGTAATATGTTTTGTGTGGATGCACAAATAAAGAGTAATTTTTGTCCAGTTAAATCATGAAAAATTGAATTTTGATAAACTATTTATATAAAAATCAATAATTATGAAATACAATATTCAGAAAAAGTATCAATTCTTCAAAATTCATAAAAGCTTTTGGGAAATGTCATGCACGCAATATGATACAAATCATATAACCTGGGCAAAGGCATGGGGAAATCAAGTTTTGGGGATAAAAGGAAATTAATGGGATTAAACTATATAAAGCAATTGATAAGTTGTGAGGACATGACGTCACAAACTGATAACCATCTTGGCAATTTGTGTTGTGATTCTCATTGTTCCATAGTTTTACATACTTTTTCAAAAATTCATAACTTTCTTATTAGTTATCCGATTTTGCTCAAACTTTTTTGATTGGTTTGTCTGATTTTGCTGCTTTTATTGAAAGTAAGTTATTTTTGGAGTGGACTTGGCCTTTAAGAAGTATAGCTCTGAATAGTATTTGCCACACCAACACAAAGATGCCTATTCTATTGTACCTCAATCAGGCAACAAACAACAAACCAACAACAAAACGAGCTGTGCGAGACTAAAGGCGTAGTCCCACGTACCCAATAAAATACCCATCCCTATAATTAATATTAAAAGGATTTGGAATATGAAGATAGCCAGAAAAACAAACATCATCTAGATTGACAAATTAAATTTGTGGTTATTTTTTATATTAATTCTGAACTTTGTTGTAGAAATGCACTAAGAATATAAAGAGATGCAAACAAGTGGCAAATTTCTCTCTCAACAATCGTTCTCTTTTTGGCTGAACCATGACAATATGTTTTTAAAGTAGACTGAGATGGATTCACTGAGCACGATTGAACCAATTTTCTTTTTAAATGAGAAAAACAGAAGACTGTGAAACCTGCAGGCCAGTATAAAGACAACTTATGGGAAACAAGAAAAGCTGTCTGTATAGGCAGGAAGTCTTTATGTACTTTGTGAAAATCTGCTTCAGGGAAACAATTAAGACAAATAGACAGGTGGTCTTTCGACACGGTAGGTCACAAAAGCAGGTTTGGACAGCTTAGACGCTACCTTTATTCAGAGATTAGTTAATAGTAATTTTCATCAGGTGGGTGGGACTAGACCTTAGGAGCAAGGCTGTGCTTTCAAAGAGGAAGACTTACTTCCAGCTCAGTGTCTACAGTTGTTCTTCTAGGTGGTGTATTCTGTTTGGACTTGATAGGGAGAGGCGGAGGAAGTCCTTCTAGAAGTACCTGACCGTCATCCGTAGAAGACGAGGAAGGACGTCCATCTGGCGCCATTCTTTCCGTGATCCTGAGCGGTAGGGCCGGTTTTGCGTCTCCTTTATCAAAGCTTGACCGGTTACTCTCTGGAGACGAATCACGGCTGGACCGCCTCTCCCAGTGATCTCGTAACCGACTCACGTGCTGCCCAGGAAATGCGGGTGGTGTTCTCCTAGGTGGTGAATGCTCTAGAGACAGCCCCTCATCAGATGTCTCTGAATCAGATCGCTCTGTGTGCAAGGGAGGTAGCGTGAGCGAAGGCCTTGCAGGGAGAGGAGGGGGAAGTGCAACGTCCCGGGAGAGTGAGCGTTGAGGGGGTGCAGGTAAGCGAGAAGGGAGCGGAGGTGGGGTGTCAGACTCAGCAGGAACTGATCGACATCCTCTGAGACGCGGCTTGGTGACTTGGTTCATCCCTCTTCCTATGTCTGGTCCTGTTGATTGTTCTCCCGCTGAGGATCTGCTCAGAGGCATTGCATCTAAATTCAGTCCCATGTACTCTCCTCCATCCATCGGGTCAGGACTCATGGGCGTGGCACTCATGGGAAGGGTGCTCATGAGTGCAGCATTCAATGGGTTGGTACTCATAGGGTTCGCGCTCATTGGACTAGATCCAAGACGCGGAGGGGGCAACGGTGGGGGTTGTTCGCTATCTTCACCAACTCCATTCTGACTCATCGATTTCGCAGTCGATACCTTGAGGCCATTTTTCCTCCTCGTTGGAGGCACAGGCGCGAGGTCCATCTGGGGAGGGGTGAGTGACCCACTGGAGACATTGAGATCCCTAGGGCGGGGTGCAGTAGGTATAGGTGGAGCAGCTTCTTGGGACTTCCTTGAAGAATCTTCACTGGGTGTCTTGTTGACCCACTGTCTCACCTTGTTCTTAGTGTTCTCAATGCAAACTGAACACAAGGGATAGTGAAAGAAACAGCAAAGACATTAATCTACACCTATCAAGAGAATGAATATAAAAGTCTAAGAAATAAAAAGATGGTCTTAAAGGCGCAATGTGTTATGGAGGAATGTTAAAAGTCCTGTTCACAACCGGTACCAATGTTAAAGGTTGATAAATGCATGTCCAGATAAGCACAATTTTAGTTTTCCACAATCTGATTTTCCTGTATCTACTGTTGTTATATGACAATTTTTCTGTTTGAAGCTAGAAATGTATTAACTCATATTCTTTAACACAGAGTTAATGCCTTTGTGGCTCAACAGATCAAATGAGGCATCCATGTTTCACACTGTCAGTGGATTTCTTAAATAAGTTATCAAGCACAAGATTTGTTTTCTTCAAAATGTGTATCTTCTGAGATATTTCAAGAGGACACTCTTCTACCCAATGCCCGATACCCAACAATGCTTACCTTTAGCCTTACTGATCTTGGCCGAGGCGGTCTCATCGCTTACATCGCCTGATGACATGCTGTCTGTCTTGTCTTCAAATTTCACCAGTTCTGATAATAAAAACAGTGAACAAGATAAAGGTATAATCCTCTGAGCTGTGTTTCTAAATGTGGACCAATCACCCAAGAATGGAAATTGTCATTGGGCTAGTATATGCTTGGATAATATTAACTCCAAAATTTCACCAGTTCTGATAATAAAAACAGTGAACAAGATAAAGGTACAATGGTCTGAGCTGTGTTTCTAAATGTGGACCAATCACCTAAGAACGGACATTGTCATTCGGCTATTATATGTATGGACAAAATCAACTCCAATACCTCTTCCATGCATTCTATTCGTTACGGGTTAAGGGGAATGAATAATATCAAACATAACAGGGAAAAAAGCCTGCGCATGGAACTCAATGCAGACTTTATCTCTGGGTATGCTCTCCTTAAAATCACTCTCAGAGAATAACTAAGCTCTTTGATCACGTTCCTACAGTAAAGTCAAAGAAATGTTCACACTTCAGCTACTATTTTTTTGTAAGATAAGTTCTTTTCCCAACAACTTACCATATGTCTTTGCCTTCCTGAAGCCACCATACAAGCTCTCGTCCCTGGACTTCACATGAACCATTCCTCTGTAGACAATGAAAATAAGATCAACAGAAAACTTGTCCATGAAAGTGAATTTGACAGACAAGTTTATCAGAGTACAAGGTCTTTAAATGTCTGAGGCATCCATCTGTGGGTTTCATTTGTGCCAGTCTGCAGCTTCACAGACATGCCATGCCGTACCAAGTTTTGATAGATAGAAACATCAGCTAAGTAATGCATCTTTGTAGAAAAAAGGTAAAGATTTTACAGCTGGTGGACTGAGCCGGGACAGGGTTAGGGCTTCTTGCTAATACAATATACGAGTATACACTGGAACTTTATTCTAACGAACACACAGGGACTATCATTTATTAAAACTTTTGTATCAGGGTTATAAAAGAATAGAATACAATGAAGTGTTGCTGGCAAAATAATGTTGTTTTAATGATAGTCTGTGACAATGTTCTTTACACAGTAACAATGCGACATATATGTATCTAAAAGGCAACTCTTGAAATCAAATATGCCGATTTGAAGAGGGAAGTTAGCAAGATTTCCAATGATTTGAAAGACTTACTCCACTTCTCCTGTTCTGTGTCCTTGGTGTGTGAGGATGCTCTTGAAGACAACAGGTGACGACTCAAAACGGTTGCGTAATGACACAACAAACTCTCCTGCAAGGAGGATAAGATAAGCAGGAGTCAAAGTAGAGTCACATATGTCTTTGAATAAAACACAGATTTTGCTGTGTCTCTTAAAGATAAAGTTGAGTTCTGGTCATGCGATTGCATTGTGAAAGAAACGGTGTGGAATCGATCAGAAAAGGTTGATCAGATAGCATATAAGTATTGGTGTGTACTGCAAGGTTCTGGAATCGTCAAAATGATAAGAAATTTGGCAGTGTTGGTAAAGTTACAAGCACTGTACACAGAAAGATGTATATGGGAATACAAAAAAATGTGGCATAAAAATCTGTCCTGATTTTTATGCTGTTACATGCCATATTGAAAATATTAAGGCATTTGAAGAGCCATGCTTTCCAGGGAACATTTTTTAACTGATGTTCTTCCACACTTGCATAATAACAACGATAACGCTCACAAATTATTTTTCAACTCTTCCCAGAACTCAACCTTCTCTAACAATACTAATAATAACTGTTTCTTATAAAGTGCTTTATCAGTTACAGTGTAACCAACCAAAGCTCTTATACAGTATTATTACCCCGGTCACTGGATTCTGTTACGATCCTGCACTTTTAAGTGCACACTCTCCACTCCCTTGGGAGCATTCCAGCCAATCGCATTGAGGTTTGAATCCTAGCGGGTACCCAATTACCACCTGGGTGGAGAGGAGCAACGTAGATAAAATGCCTTGCTCAAGGACATAACTGCCATGTCGGGGATCAAACCCACAACCTTTACACTCCCAGTCAAGTGATTAGGTCACTCGACTACAACACCTCTACCCCTCTTCAATACTTTGCAAATTTACAGCTTTACAGACCCCTTGACGGAAACACAAAAATAATCTTTATAGGCAGGTGATCTTGGTGTACAGGTAACTCAAGTGCATAACACATGTACACGCTTTGTTGTTCTATTTTTGAGGGGCAAAAGAGGTAAAAATTCTTACCGTACGACTCGTCACTGTCTTCCGATTTGATAGCCACCAAGATAAATTGCTCTTCCAAGTACTCCACGTCAGATACTATAGGATTCAACTGCAACAAAACAAAACAAAAGTAGCATCTTACATCTCTTGAAAGCTTCATCAATTAGGTCTTTGGTCATAAGTTGACATGTGAAGATGCCTACTAAACACTGTGATGAATTAATAGGACACGCACAGTGAGATCACAGCCATCTTCAAAGAGGAGTATCATGTATGTTAGTAGGGGCACATTTTCATTTTAAATTCCTGCAAGCATAACTGCAGTGAATTGCACTTCACATTTCTGTATCTAACAACAGACAGATAAGTGCATTGTTTTACATGTCTTAAAGGCTGTATGGTGGCATTTTGCTAAAATGTTTTATTAATGTTTGAGGGACGAGTTAGGGAATAAGAGAAGAGGCAACAGAACGCATCATAATCTCACCATGATGACCTGGGCCCTGTTTCACACGACTTGTCATCAGTGACAAATGACAGTTTTTGTTATTAGCTAGTGAAATCCTTGCTTCTGATTGGTTATCAGCAGATTTGTCACTGATTTTTGTTATTTGTTATTGAAAAAAGGCTTTGTGAAACGGGTCCCTGGTCTTTAGTCCATGATGGTTTAGGGTATAAGGGAGAGAGGCGAACAGTGACATAGAGATAGAGAGAAAGAGAGAGAAACAACGAAACATAAACAGACAAGCAGAGAGATATATATATAGAAGAAAACAATAATATCCTACCTTGACAAGTTGGTCTTTAGTCCATGATGGCTTGGTGAGTTTCAGAGTATTGTTCTGCTGGCACATCGAGTTGTAACCACTCTTCTCTGACTTGGCTGAAGATTAAATCAAAGGCAAAATGTTTGAACAATAACAAAAGTGAGATCTAGACCATCTTGAATGAAAAAAATTGCGTTCTTCAAAGGAGGAACACTACATATCTCAAAATTTGTTTGTACAAAAATTCATATTCTCATATACACACATCACTACATTACTAACCAACCAATGAATCAATCAATCAATCAATCAATCAATCAATCAATCAAATCTGATTGATACACGTCTGTAACCCCCAATCAATCAATCATCTATTTACTCCATTTTCATAAAAATCAGTCAAAGCAAATAAACTTGTATTCATTCAAAAATACAATGAATATACAGAGTAATCAGTATCATCTGCAATGTAATGAATGTTTCACATTACAATTTATATAAAGTGAAAAAGGAGAATGAAAAAAAAAAGCCTTTGATGGCTTTGAAAGTCAAAGTTTCCACCTTGTCTGCTCACTTGTTACTAAAGATTGCTGTACATGTACATTTGTAACCGTCATGTAATAAAAATGTCATTGTAATGCTCACACGATTCAATAGCTGATGCATTGAGCCATTAATTTTCCCCAGGTTTATTATTTATATTTGTTGAAATAGATCTGTCATACCTTCGAGACACGTGGAGAAGAACTCAAGATAGAAGCGACTGCTACACATACTGGTGATTATGGTAGCATCTACCTGGGTGAAAATGATCTTCACATCTTGTGTACCGCCCTCGCTCTGTTCTACTCAAAACAAATAAAATGAGATAAAAGAGCGGAATTTAAACGAAATAAAAAATTGAGCACTTTGTCTAAAGCCCCCTTCACACCGGATCTGCGTAGAGTTGCATAGTGTGGCGTACCGACTATGCCGAAATTAGGCTGCGTATTCATGAAAAAAATGTTGCTTTGGCGTAGTCCCTGCCTTGGTTATGCGTAGGCTGGCGTACGATGGCGTATGGTTACGTTCCCTATGCATGGGCACCACGTACCTATGGCGTATGCAATTGGCGTACCTTTGCGTAGGGTTGCGTATGTTTACGTAGGCCTGGCACATCTTTTCTAATTTGTTGTAATATTCCTCTCTGTTTGTAATTAATGTAAGCTTCATATGATAATGTTCACTCTTTTTGTTTGTTTGTAAGTATGTCTTGTTTATGCGCTTTGTATCTAATGAAAAAGCGCTTTATAAACGTAATATTATTATGCATATTTTAAGGACAGGATGTTCACAAATGCATAGATATGTTATGTACTTCCTTATTCTATTTTACTCATAACAAATATATAAACAGAAATTTGACTATCAATCCAAGGGTAGAAGGAATCCAAGCCCTGAAGTAACGTCCTTTGGCAAGGCATTAATTTACATTTGCTACTCTCTACCCAGGTGAGGTAAATGGGTGTCCGATATGGGGAGCGCTACATATTGACCAGGTCAATGGAAGACCTGAAGCATCACATTGTGATGGACAAGTGTGCTGTATTTAGAAGCTACCATTATTATCATAAGAATTAAAACAATTCATGAAGCTCAGCAGTTTATGCCACGGTTCACAGGCCCTGACAATAGATAAGGTCAGTTCAATACTGACTTTTTAAAACGTAGACTTTCGCAAAAAAATCAAGCAAATTACCTTTAGGAACGACGGTGGAAGCGGAGAGACCGACGTCAAACGTCGAAAAGACAGGGGAGTGATCGCTGCTAACAATGTCTGTTGTACAACCTGAGCACAGAACAAGGATTAGAAATAACATAACTATAGGTATAAAGAGGATGCATTTATGAAAGAATGGGATTAAACAGACATTGAAAGAACATACACTGTACTCTCTCTCTACGTGCCATATCCTGAGACGTTGGCGACCATGGAGTGCAGCAACTCTCTGTCTTATATTCTATGAAGTAATTCATTCTCCCCGAGATCAATTCCACTTTCTGAAATCCCACTCCTTAAGCTACTCATCCACAGAATCCTCCTTCTACCCCTACTCCTCCTCCCCTCGATTCTTCCAGTCAGTGCAAGATTTTCCAAACCATTCTTCCGTATAACATGACCCAAGAAGCTCAGCTGTCGACCTCTTATATTATTCAGAAGCTTTTGTCTTGTTCCTGCCATGGCAAATACCTTGTTATTAGAAACTCTTTCTGTCCATGAAATTCTCAGCATCCTTCTCAGGAACCAAACTTCACAACTTTCCAGTCGCTTTCTTTAGTTACACTGTACTAGTAATGAAAATCAACTGTGACAGGATTGAGCTGTGATAAGCCGACCTTAATACTGGCCAATGGAACTAACTGAAAACTGGGTAATGAAAAGAAACTTCATCAATTTGAACTGAGTTGAACAAGGAAGACCTTTCAATGTTGTATTGACTATGCAGGCGTTGAAGACAAACAGGAGTTTTCTCACCATATGTAGTATTGATATAATCCTCCCAAACTACATGAACACTGTACAGCTGAAACTAAACATAACTAATCATACATGGAAATCAAGTATGTGGGCATTACAGACAAATCAAAACTCTTTACAATTCTAATATGTACTTGGTGATGAGTATATTACAGACAATCCTAAATTTACTTACCATACGTAGTATTGAGTATGTGGGTGTCTGGGTATGACTTCCATAGCACTCGATCGCACCATGAAGGCTGATTGATGCGAATCTAAATCAGGTATGGAACAGAAAAGAAACAGCAAATGAATATATACATATACACTGCATATACATGTTACACAGTGTCAATGTTACACAGTGATTAATTAATAGTTGTAGTCAATTTTGTCTATGATTTTTTTCAGCCTAAAACCTACAATATTCACATTAAATGCCTAAAAAATAAAGCTTTTGGGGCAAAAAATATATATTATGTTGATGATGGATATAAAATTGGGGTGAAAATGTAGCTTTGTATAACAAAGGTCCATAATAAAAGTGTACCCACTTATATCTGTGTGTTATGAGCGGTAGAAATGGGGACTACATTCATGGTACAATATTTTACCATAGTGTTTTTTTGTTTGTTTTCTTTTTTTTCGGTGGCTTTACCATATCATGAGTGAACTAGCTTAAAACTTAACACCTTCAACAAGTCGTAGATTTATTCATACAGAAGTATTTAAAAGGAACTATTAAAACAATTAATCTTCTGACATTTCTTGTACAAATGTCTGTATAAGGGTTATTTAAGCGGAACAAAATGAAATTGTAATTTATTATGTAGAATGTAAAACTCAAGTTGTAACTTCCTTCTTCTTATCTTCTCTTTCTTCTTATCTTCCTGTAACTGTCTTTACCTTACCTTATCTTTCCTCTGTCCTCTGTTGTTGAGAATGTATGTACGATGTGTTTTTATATAAAATAAGTTTGTATCTTGTTTATACTATGTATTTATTTGGGGATCATTCTCATCAAGCCAATTTTGGCTTTCATGATCCCCACTTCCTTTTATCTTACCTATGTTGATAATGAACAAACATGTATGTACTTTTTATGTTTTTTAAAAGAGAGTGAAATAAATGAAATAAAATGGAATGTTCAAAGATCAGCAACCAATTTATCCCACTCATATCTTGTACAGCATATTTAATGGGCTGTATATGGAAGTTCAAGCTGAGTCCATAGCATGAACTCTTAAACTTGAGGACCTAGTTTCATTTCCATTGTGGTTAGAAGAGCAGGGAAGAGACAGAACAATACAGAAAGATGAATAGTGAGACAAGGCAGAGGGAGATAGCAATACAATACAGAGAGTTAAATAAAGAAAGAGAGATGAGACAAAGGAGAAAGGGAGATAATAGAGAAAGAGCTAAAAAGATAGAGAGAGAAAGAGAGAGAGAGAGAGAGAGAGAGAGAGAGAGAGAGAGAGAGAGAGAGAGAGAGAAAGAGAGAGAAAGAGAGAGAGAGAGAAAGAGAGAGAGAGAGAGAAATAGAGAGAGAGAAACTCACAACAGAGATGAAAAGTTAGCGAAAGAAAACAAAGAAATGGGAACAAGACAATCAGATAAATATCACATGCTTATCTAAAAATGGAAAAGCATTTGAAAGAGGACATGAAAGGAATTTGTTGACGCAAGCACTAACCCCAGTCTTCTTGATCTTCTTGTAGGCGTACGTTGACCTATGACCTAGCTCATAGCGATAGGTCGGAGGGAATGTGATTTCATCCTCCTCTGAATGAAAAAAATAAAAAAATTAAAGCATGGACATCATAACAATGTGTATTTCATTGTGACGACACACATCATTTTTTTTTAATCACACAAAAAAAGTAGAACATTACTTCAATCATTCACTGAAAGATACAAATCCATGATATATGTCACACATAACCAAGACAAAGTGAAACAAATCTACACATGCATTAATGAATTACCAAAGATCAATTAATCAATTTTCAACCCAAAGAGCAACAAGAATTAAAAAATTATACTTTCACAACATTCATGAAGTGCTCCATCAATTAAACTTATTAATGTGATACCATTAATGTGATACCTCAGAAGTTCAAGTACATTTATTTCTTTGTAGATGAACAAAGTGAAATTTATAGCTTTTGACTGCCATCCTTGTAATGGTCATATCTTAGTTTCATATCGCTTTCCTGACTATCAATTTGTAAAATGTATCTGTGTCTCTATTTATAAACGCATGACATACAAAACTCTCAAGAAGCAATATATAATCACTTCCTTTTCATACTTTTGAGCTTTGTTAAAAACATGCCTACAAGTCCAATTCATAGTTTGTAATGACAAAGGTTGCAAAATCAACTTGTACATCTCACAAATACTGATAAATGAGTAAATGACCCAAAACTAATACAGTCAAACCTGTCTATAGCGACCGCCGAAGGGAAACACAAAAAGTGGTCTTTGTAGACAGGTTCCTTAGGTACATGTTTCAATGAGAAACCATTTTTAAGGGAAACATAAAATGTGGTCTTTGTAGACAGGTGGTCACTAAAGCAGGTTTGACTGTACTGAGTTCTAGTAATGTATAAGACCACATGTTATGCACATATGTTGGGATGACTAGCTTCATTTTCATATTTTTTGTTGCTTATTCCTTTTACCAAAATCATTTGCCGTACTGTTATCATGTAATAAATAAATTTGTAATTATGAATATTCAGTGAAAACTTACAGCACTGTAAGTTTTTTTTAATTCTCTAAGAGGTAAGTTTTCGTCATTACCAGAATGCAAGATTATCTCTGAATGACGGTCAACTTACCGAATGCTACAAAGACTTTTCCCAGATCTTTCTCAATCTTCAGCTGATCATGGTTTTGCAGCACTTCATAATTGCCACCCTTGATGTTGGTCAGGATCTCCTGCAATGCAAAAACATTCATGACAATGAATAAAACACATAGTATTAAAGGGGGGGGGAAGGTACATGTACCTATACAGTCAAACCTGCTTTAGTGACCACCTGCCTATAAAGACCACTTTTCTTGTCCCCCTTGGGTGGTCTTTATCTAGGTTTCACTGTATTAATAAACTTAGATAGATTTTGATCTAGTTGCTTGTGATTGGAGGCTTATTCCTGGAATGTTGTCAGACTTTAAGAGCTATGGATGCAGAGTTCAAGATATACAAGAGTGGAAAACTGGTGGCTCTTGGTGTAAGGGCATGTCCTCTGGTAGAATACTCATCATAATCATCAAAATCATCATTATCATCATAATCATCATCATAATCATCATCACCACCACCACCACCACCACCACCATCGTTATCATTGTTATCATCATCACCACCATCATCATCATCATGGTGTGAATCGTTATCACTCTCTGCATCTGTCTATTTTTCACTAAATTTAGGTTTGCTCTCTCTCTCTCTTTCTCTCTTTCTCTCTCACTCACTCTCACTTCTGCCAAGAAGAGCATGTACAAACACATAAAATCCTGAAATAGATTTAACACATACCTGTACATTCCAGTCGATACGATAGTTGAGGTCACCAAGCCAGAATATATGATGGAACTGATTGTTAAGATCAAAGAGACTTAGACCCTTAGCACCAAGGCTCAGACCTCGAAGGATGTCATGAAAGTTGTTGTTCCGCCTAGTGAGTGAGAGAGAGAGAGAGAGAGAGACAGACAGACAGATAGAATGGGACAGAGAGAAAGACAGACAGAGACAGGCAGACAGACATAGAAAGAGACCAAAAGGCAGACAGTGAGGAGATAGACAGAAAGAGAAAAGACAGAGATAAATAGGGAGACAGAGAGGAAGTAAAAGAGAGAGCATGAGAAAAACAAGACAGAAATACAAAGAGAATTTTTGAGAGAATGTTATATTTAACATTCCTTCCGAAATCCTTGCAGAGGAAACAAATTAATGGTGACTCAAAGAATGCATTAATGATGATTTTTGTACCTCACTTCTATGAAAGACAGTATATGTCTGCAGGTAGATCACTGAGGAGCCCTAGGGCTTTAAGTCCTATCAGAATAAAATAAAACCAATGACATTCACGTCAATGATGTCGTTCAAAATGCAGATTTCAGGTGTACGTTCTCTTAGGGCCACTGTGTTTTGTGTTTTTTGCATAGAAATTGTCTTTTTATCTGATTTGCTCACCTCGTACATTTCTCTGTCCCTGATGTAAGATGGCAATTGACAAAACAGAAAGAGGTTCCGTTGAATGAGAAAGACACACCAACAGCTCCCTTATTACCTATATTGTACAAAAAAGAAAAGTAAAAGGCAAAGCTATTCTTAAAATATAACTGGTAACTGGTTAACATCAACAGGGAAAACAAAAATTATGAATGAAGCATCTTCTTCACTTTGAGAGTGATTACTCTGAAATGAACAAAGTGGGATCACTTCATGTTTAAAGGCCAGGTTCATTGATTTTGAAATCGACTGAATTTGGTATCATTGTAATCAGAACATTACACTGAGTAAAACTATCACATTTGTGTAACTTGTAAATTTGTGCGAAAATTATAAAAGTTGATTAAACTTGACGAAATATCACCCCACTCGAGACCCGAAAACATCGTAAGTCAGCTGATTTTTGAGTGACGTAGCACAATGAACAATTAATACAATGGGCCGCTCACCTGATCGGTGCGCGATGCAGTTTGCGTGCAATTCACATGTATTGCATTGACTCTTGAGGACCGTACCCATTCTTACCCAACGTTGTTTACCTTCATCAAAGTCACCCTGAAAATACACTGTATCGATATGGACGAAAACATACTTGATTTGAGTTTTGAGGAGATAGAAGAAGGAAGTACCTCGGACAGCGACAACGACAATGGAGATTTGGGAGATCTAGACCTAGAAGAAGATCTGGAAGATTTTGCCGAAGTCGATGGACAAGCACAAGCTGTCGGGCAGCCGCAGTCGCTGATCGAGCTAGCTGTGAATCGCGAACCGGACTGATCTAAGTCTTCTCTCG
This sequence comes from Mesocentrotus franciscanus, assembly GCA_037976565.1. Lineage (NCBI taxonomy): Eukaryota > Metazoa > Echinodermata > Echinoidea > Camarodonta > Strongylocentrotidae > Mesocentrotus > Mesocentrotus franciscanus. Next base: position 13,636,921 of record CP137686.1, read on the forward strand.
ACTTCCACTTTCCCCATTTATCTATCAAAAATCTAAACTAATCGGCCTAATCAGACATTTTCGTAATGAATATTTGGACAATTACATGTAAACTTGTCGCATATTTTGCCCCAGAAGAGTCGTTAGTTCAGCATGCAAAATGTCCTAGGCACTCCCAGATCCGACACATACACGCTGAGCTGCCCTCAGCATATGTGATTATTTTCCTGATTTTTATGGTCAAATGTGACGGTAAATAACATAAAAATCGAATACACATTTGTAGAAAGTATTATTTATTCAGTGTATCTCATTCAAAGTGCCTAAAATAAAGGAAATATCACAACTGGCGGTAAATATACAAACAACGTTAACCCATATCTAAAAATTGCAATGGGTATCCAACATTGTCCCGAATGTGTGATTGTAGGTTGTTCATAATGTGACGTCATTTTATCGCATGTAAATAACGCCGTCATTTCACTTTGTGAGTGGGTTTTGGAAAGGGTATCAAAATTGCAATTAATTTATTCCTCACAATAGTGAGGGCTTTAAAAGTACTTTAGTCATTTTGTTGATGTTCTCAGCAATCTGTAGAGGTGTGATTTGCATTTTTTCCAAATTTCAATGAACCTGGCCTTTAAAAGATCTATGCATATTTAATATCTAATATGGGAATACCAGGAGTGTCAAGGCCTGATGGACATAAGCGCTATACAAGAAGCCACCTTCATTATTGATCATTCATGGGTATTTTTATCATGTGCTAACTTCGACTGGTCAATTCGATCATTCTGTTAAATCACCCATTCATCTGTGACCCCTGAACTTACCCAGTGCGTTGGCGATACCAGTCTTGACGGAGGACTCCCTCACATGACTGATGCGATCCTGATGTTCAGGCTTGACAAGTACTGCTATTCTAATGCCCCATAGTGAACACACCGTCACCTGTAGAGAGAGACAGAGAGAGAGAGAGAGAGAGAGAGAGAGAGAGAGAGAGAGAGAGAGAGCGAGAGTAAAACAAAACTAGAATAAATTACATACTGAGAGCTATATTTAGTAGGACATGTTGTGACTTGTCTGACATATCATTGTGATTTCAAAGTAATCAGGACTTTTCTTGGTTGACAGCCCATCGCAATCCAGCATATATCATCTCAAATAAGTATATCAAGTGAGTAAGCATACCTCACCACAATGTATTCCTTATCACTGGGGTACCTTACATACGTCATGTGGTGACCCTACACATCCAGCCCCATCATACTACAACCCAGTCCCACATACAGCTTTTCATGTAAGTATGTCGACCCTTTCTCACGTACCACAGAATAATCCTTTTCTCCAGGCACCCTGCATATGTTGTGTATCTCTACTTTGAGTCTGTTGACCCAATCCCTCTCACTGAGTGTGCTCTCCTGCGTACCGATGACATAGAGGTCGTGAGGCATGTAAACAAGACGACTGTCCCTCGTCTTCCCATCCCCCTGACACGTCAGCCATGTTGTGATGCAGTTTGGAGGCGGGGCATCACCTGGTGGGGGACAAAGAATAAACATTCACGACTTACAGACTGAAATATAGCATCGGGGTGATCATCATCACCAGCTAAATTCATAAGCAATCCCACATGTACAAACAATAGAAATCCTATCACTTCTCGCATCACTTACACAATTCTCCTCCTTACCTTCAAGACTTATCATGGTTTCGTTCCTTCATATCTTTCTGAACTCCTTCCGCGATACACTCCTGTCCGGATTTTGCGATCTGCTTCTCAATCTCTCCTCTCTCGGTCTCACACTATTTCTTACAAACAATACGGTCAATGTTCTTTCATTTATGCAGCTACATTTCTTTGGAACAATCTCCACCTTCAAATTCGCAATGCTAGTTCTTTAAATACATTTAAAACAATGCTAAAAACACATCTCTTTAAGTCTTGTTCCCGAATAGCCCTCTGACCTTTTGCCTTTTACCTTTTGTAGATTTTCATAGAAGACTATTAATTTATGAACTATTTGTATTTTGGTTGTAAGTGATTTGTGATTATTTACATGTATTATTTTAATTTGCGAAGCTTTAATGTTAATTGATTTGACGTAATTTGTAATGCAAATTATGTTTCCTTTGCTTAAAATCAACTATTTTCCTTCTAAACCGATTAGAGGCGTTATGCAATTTGCGATATAGAAATATTTTATTATTATTATTATTACAAGATAGATATCCAAGAGAGACTCACCCATATTCCATGTCCCAATGAAGACAGAGATCTGATCCACTTCCTTGCTCTTAGAATGTACCATCTTCATGTACTGTAACATCTGACAAAATGTCTCGTTTCTGTGCAGAAGATAAACCGAAGCAGAAATTACCATATGTAGAACAAACAATTTTTCTTCTCTCTTTTGTTTCTACACAGTTGACAAACATAAGTCTATATTTGACAGTTTTATCTTTGTTTCTATGTTATTTATCTTACAGTAGGCCTGCAGTACAACTTTTATTCTGTAACATCTGACAAAATGTCTCTGGTTTCTGCGAAGAGGACACAACCATATCAGACATTAGCAATATGAACTCTTCAATTGCCAGGAACTGAATCTCTGGACTGCCAATATTTTTCATTCATGTAAAATAGGCACTGTATGAGTAACAAAAGCCAACTAATATAAGGCATTCTGTATATGTTCTGAAAGTCAAGGAAAGCAGAAAAATAGTTAAAGATTAGGTACCTAAAAAGTACTATTACGACCCTGGCCTTTAACTCATATCCTGCCATAATGCCGCATGCACGCTACCGTTATAGTGCTTTGTACAGGCGAGCACGCTATCGATTGGCTGCTTAATTCACGTGAGCGACCCATCGCTTCGGTGCTTTATGCATGATTGCTCGCATTCGTAAAAGCAGTTATTGTTCATGCTCATTGTACTGTGCCTAGTGCTTCGCACGCGCTATTTATAGTACCATCACGTTAATTCGATTATCTCAAAATTAACTTGGCACAGGGGGGATTTGAGGCTTGGCACAATGGGGATTAGCCCTGTGGCATTAGGCTGTATTCATTATGGCAGGATAAGAGTTAATAGCCAAGCTGCCCTCCAGCATTGAAAGCATTCAAGAAGTTACTCCATACTCAGTATCCCTTTACTACTCCTGGGTTGAGAATGGCAACTGTAGATCAATGTCTTGACGATGCTCATGACACTTCAATGTTATTTCCCCTATTTAGGCCAAGCTGCAAAAGTAACTAACGCTCAAGCATATCAGCCATCAATTTATGTCCGGATGGTGAGTGGCAAATGCTGATTGATGTCTTGTTGAAAGATGTTAGTTCTGGGCTGGGATTTGAACCCTTAACCTTATGACTGAAAGTCAATTGAATAAATCCCTAAAAATATGGCACCTCAACATTACCTTGGCATCCTCAAAGGCATACTCCTTCTTCTTTCCGTTGCTCAGTTTGATGGCTAGCTTGGTATTACTCGTCTTTGACTTGATCAGCTGGGCAACTGAAAATGACCAATTAATCCAAAAACTTAATTGGAGATGTAACACAAAATGGATAGACTGTTATGAAATTTAATGTTAACAAAAATGCAAATTAATTAGCATATTGTCAGTTAATGAGCAGCATGTTATATTGTTGCTTATCTTTGATCTTTGTTTCATTTACATGTATCTCAAGGCAATAGACAGCCAGGAGTTTTTTGAGAAATCACTTGGGCTTGAGAAGGTTTACAGAAGTGGATGAAAGATTGCCATCTAATTTTGAGGCTGGGTAGAAGCTCAAACTACATGTTGTGATTACCTCAATCGATGAAAATTTTCTGTACCCCGAAAGTTAATATACAAGCAATTCATGAGCAAACTCACACATGATATTATCCACCTGTTCTTTTCAAAATGAAATTTTTTTTTGAAATGACACAAAAATGACAAGTGGGGCTTTATTTCATACCTTTATCATGAGTCAATAGCTGGACATCTTCATTCATCTCTTTGCCTGTTATCTTGGCCACCACCAGATTACCGGTCGCAAGGTCAACGGTCAACTTGACCTTTGGATGGGTCAGGGATGGAACGTTGAGTACTTTCACCTAAATGATACAGTAAGAAATATTTTTTTTTAAATAAATAAATATTACAGTGACAAATGAACCCTTTTTCACAAACCTCCACCCATATGCTCCCATTATGTGCATTAAAATAATGCATACTAAAATAAAAATCTCAGACATCGAACTACTGTAAACGTGGTAATATTCGCGGTACATAATTTTCACGGTTTTCGAGCTGATGTCAGTGTCCGCGAATTTTAGAACTCGCGAAAATATAAGCATGATTTCTTATGCGTGTTTTGAACGGGCTGAAATGCGTGCAACGCGAATTTAAGAACCCGCGAATATGTTTTGGGGGCGCTCGGCGCGAAAAAAAATTAATCACGCGAAAATAACAGCGTTTACAGTATAGAAATTACTTTATCGAGCACTGATATTCACGGGCGCCCATTCCAAGACTCAGATGAAAGAGAGGAGGATTTGTCATGGTAACCAAATTCCTAATGTCAACCCTGGACCAAAGCATACCAAACCTCAACCCTAACCCGATACCTTACTGAAAACTTTATTGTAATCATAACCCTACATCTTTGACGATATAAGACCAACTCATTGTTGCCAGAGCAAATATTGTTCTCTGCAATAATCCAGAAAAATCAACATCATCATGATTCTTTTCTGAAAACAATGTCTCCGTACCTCAAACGGCGTTGGAAGAATGTTGCGCGTGGGTAGATCCCGGACGTCCCTGTCACTGAAAGAAGGAAGGTTATCTGGGACAGGCATGTAAGTAGCAGGCTCATCATCCTCCACATCATCTTCTGGTTGAGGGGTCGCCTTGGTAACCAATGTGGAGGATGGGCTATGGGAGTCCATACTGGGCTTGTACAGGTCACGTAGCGTCGCTTTGACCTGGATATAATTAGTTGGGGACACGTAAAATAAGTTAAAGAAACTCAACTTGTCTTACAGAACAAACTAGTTGTAGTACTAGTTGTTAAAAAATGAATATTATATGACTTCCTCATAATTTTAAATATAGCCTATGTTTCTTAGGACAACAATGAACCTGCCAACTTTTTGTAGGCTAACATTTTCAATACATTGTGACTACGTTATAGACAAAGCTACCAACTTATAGCATGGAATTAAGCTTTGACCTTTCAATGTTCAATACACATGTACAAATTTCCTGACTTACACAACCATGGGGGTGTTTCACAAAGACTAAGATCGACTTTAAGTTGGACTTAAGTATAGCAGGCCGTTCATGCCATTGTTTGATATTGGCATTGGTCTCTCTAGGGACGTACAAATCATGGTAAAAAATCGACAAAACTTACATTTTTTGATAATTCATTATTGAAAGAAAAAATATTATCTATAGATCATAATTGAGAGACCAATGGTGAGAGCAAACAATGGCACGAACGGCCTGTTATACTTAAGTCCAACTTAAAGTCGATCTTAGTCTTTGTGAAACACCCCCCAGCACATGAGGGTTAACAATGTACATATTAAACTGATGTTGATTCAAATAACTCTACTATGAATCTGAAGAGAGTAATGACAAAAATATACTAATTCCTAGTATTAAGAATTCATTTAACAATGACATTAGCTCACCTTTGACTCAAGATTTTTGACCTGCTGCTCACAATCTGCAAACCTCTTGTAAAGGTTCTCAGGACTGCTCTCTATTGAGGGCTGCAAAAAATACAGGTTATAAAAAGCTCAAATTATTCTATATTTACAAGGTTAGGTCAACTCATGCATCAAGTTGGCTTCAATGAAAGCAAAGAAAAAATCTGATACATAATTAATAGGCAAGTTAAAGTTTTCAAGTTGCGATTAATTAAACACAAATTGGCAACTCTGTGATTTACCTTGTGAGCATCACTTTCATAATTGTTGTAATCTAAAAATGTCATTCATTCATCTTTGATTCAATGATAACATTCAATTATATGTACCTTTAATGCAACACATATTTTAAACACTCCCACTATGGCATAAGGGAGTTGGGCTAACTCGGACTTTGGGCGAACTCGGCCTCGCTGTAAAAACGGTCAGTTTTGCAGGTTTAGGGTTAGGTTTAGGGTTAGGGTTAGGTTTAGGGTTGGGGTTAGGGTTAGGTTTAGGTTTAGGGTTAGGGTTAGGGTAAAATGACAAAAAATGACCGTTTTTACAGCGAGGCCGAGTTCGTCCGAAGGCCGAGTTAGCCCGGATTAGGCATAAGCCTATTCCTTCATCAACAATTAAAAACAAATTGTAATTCATGAAATTCATGGGGGAAGTGAAAAGACTTACATTATCTGGGAGGGTGAATTTCTTATTAGGGGAAGTTGAACATCAAAGAGACACTGCATCGCATCCAGTTGGAGTTGGAAAATTTTAAGTTGCCTGTACAAATGAGAGATAAAAAGAGGGAAGAATTTTGATTTTAGTTTGTTTGCAAAGAACAATACAAAACACCATTTCAAAGCAACCAACAACAAAAACAAAAAAAGTGACAGAAATGACAATGCTGTCAAACAGAAAAACAGGAGAAGCAACCCCACTCCACCCCTCTACTCCAAAACCACAATCCTTTAAACCTGTCCTTCTTGTTTAAATTTGAAAACCCCTAACATTCACATCCTTTGCCCCATCGCCTTTTCATCTTATTCATAAACCTCATTCTGTGCCATCATTTTCTTCAAAAATGTCATATATGAACCTTTAAGAGCAAAATAGTGATATGTAATACTTCATTTAGTTGTTAAATTAGTCATAAGTTTTCTCTTAAACATGTAAACTTCACAATCAAGTACCTGTTTTGGATTCCAGGAAAAATGAAGCCATTCTTAGTCAAAACACAAATTTCAACACAAAAATTCATGGGAGGGATTTTCCATTCATGGGTAGTCTGCTAGCACAGACTCTAATTGGACACTATACAAATCCTAAAGCCTTGAGCTGTGTCCGGAGAAGCTCAAGTACAGAGTCTATTGTAGTCTCACTTTGCAGACACTGTTATGCACAACGAATAACAGGGCTTTGTGTCTGCAGACTACAGAATGGGTTGATTAAAATCTACCTTAGAAAAAAATTATATATTTTCAATTCTTTTCAGCAGTCTCCTTGTTAATCCACATTCTGTGTAACCCAATGCTTAATCTCTCAAAACCCAAACAAAATCAGAAGGGGCATTTACACTGCAAGCAAAAACCATTGGTTTTGCCAAAAAACACGACGAAAACCCCATCTCTAGAGTGTGGCTTTTTTAAATGCTGGCCGAAATTCCACAGTTTTTTGCAGTGTGAATGCTCACTCTCAAATCACCAGTGAATTATTCTGTTTTTTTGTCACGTGACTCTCCTGAGTCTCCTCACTTCCGTGCTAACACGTGCAGAGCAGCGACAAGTGGTGCATGCACACAACTCACCAAAAAAACCCAGAATTATCAAATACTGAAACAGTCTTTTAAGGGGTTTTCAATAGTGTAAATGGTAGTTATATTTTTTTTTGCAGTGTAAATGGACTAGAGTTTCACAGAAGGATATTTCAGGAGCATGTACAATATGCGTGACAACAGTATATGACAAAGTGTCTTCATGTAGCACATCAAAGTTCTTCATATTTGTTACATTCTAATAAAGAGTATAAGCTGTAAAGACGACTGTTCACTATATTCAACTGAGATTGTTTAAACTTTACTCATTATGCTTGATTGAACTTCACAAAACAACTGCTTTATACTACATTTCAAACAAGGCATTGCTTTGAATTACAAAAAAAGTGTCTTGGTGTTTTAAAATAGGTTGTGAAACCTCAAATTGTTACAATTTTGGGAGGGTAGTTATTTGAAAGATATTTCTTTTTAGTTAGTTTACCAGCAATAAATCATTACAACAGTAAGAAAAGTTGATGGCATTTTATATTTTCCACCAACAACTCATTTGTCTCGTTTTCAAGGCTTCAAGGTTTCAAAGCTAGTAGAAGACATAGTTTGATTTTTTTTTTAATTTTTGAATTATAGTTATGCTAATAAATCATATAATGCACTAATAAACATTTTCGCCAGAGACTCATTGAATCGGTTTACAAATCTCATTGCCAGTAATTGTACATGAACTTAATATAAAAGTACGTATGAGTGAACAATAACATGACATCATCTGTCTATTACAAAATAATTCCCCTTCGCTTTGCTTTGCTTTCCCTATCCTCTTCAATACATATTGAATTTGCATCGAGTACTTTATTCTTTTCGTATTGTAAGGAAGTGGTTTGATGATTATAAACAATGGTTTTGGTATTAAAGGGAGTAGTTAACTTTCGAAAAGTACAGTGTCATGAGAGTAATGTAAAATATACCGGGAATAAATTTGTTAAGAATGTAACTATAAGCAGCTCCGATATTTGAAAAATAACACATTATACATGTATGTTTTAGTGAGTAAAGAAATAATGATTGTAATCAATTAGAACAATATGAATTGTGTTTGTACAGTAGCACTCTTCTTAAAACCTTCATGCATTAATTGGGGCATAACAATGGCAGGGGTTTTTGTGTAAGGGTACCCAAACCTTAACTTTAGATGATGAAAATAGCCAGAAGGGCATTAAATCTGTGATAAATGATAGGAGTTAACAGCTCTCTGACTCTGGACACACTTAGTTCTTAATCCTTCATCTTATCAACCTCTCAGAGCCAGAAAGGCGTTCAGTACAGTTGTATGAGTAAAATGATATGAGTTTATGCCCTTCTGGCTCTGAACACGAGTATGACTCAATAATCTGGCTCGGTGTGAGAACACTTGCTAGGGCTTTTAAAGGGAAATACCCTCAGCTAAGCTCACTGACACCCCCAAACAGAGCTACCTAAGATTACATGCTCAATATTTATATTGTAAATCTAGAGGGTAAACGTAAAGCCATTCAAGGATGTGACTTGCGTCAATGGAGAGAAGGGTATGGAGGAGGGGGTGAGAAAAGGGGGTGAGAAAAGGGGAAGAAAAGAAGATTTCTCTATCTGTATAAACTCGCCTTGTAATCTCTCTCTCTCTCTCTCTATTATGCTACATATATGTTGCTGCCAATGGTTACCTCTCTTACTCTCTTACTTCTTTGTATATCCCTTCTCTCTCTCTCTGGCTTATGTAGTTTTTTTTTACTGTCATTACATATTTCTGTCATTCTCTGTTTTTATATTTCTCTCCTCTCTCTCTCTTCTTTCTTGCTCCCTATATATCTATCTATCTCTAAATCTTTTTCTAGTTTTCTCTCTTTCTTTACTTCTGCTAATCTTTCCGCATTGTATCAACTTTGCAAAGGAACCTCCATATCTACAATCTCTACATTCTCACTGACACTCCTACATAGAGCTACGTAAGAGATTAAGTTTTCTCAATATTTATAATTGTAAGTCTGAAGGGTAAACGTAAAGCCAATCAAGGATGTGAATTGCATCAATGGAGAGAAGGGTATGGAAGAGGGGGTAAAAAAAGGAGGGGGTAAAAAAAGGAGTGGATATAATGCAATATCTGAAACAGAAGTAGACTTCTCTATCTCTCTCTCTCTCTCTCTCTCTCTCTGTCATTCTCTCCTCTCTCCTCTTCTCTTTCTCACATACACTCACTCATTCACTCATACACACACACACACTCTCTCTCTCTCTCTCTTTCTTTATCAGTTTTAGTATTTGTTCAACCCTTACTCTCTGTCTTCATATTTCTCATTCTTTTCCCTCTCCCAAATTTTCTATCTTTCTGCCAATGTCTATCTCCTCAGATCTCCTTTTTCTTTTTATCTCTTTTCTCTCTTTCTCTTTCCATCTTCTTTTCTTCTATCCTGCCCCTATTTCTTCTCTTTACACATTCTATTATTTTTATTAAATCTCAAACCAAATCTAACCTTCAACCCAAACGCAACCATAACACTAACATCCTTGAGCAAATGAAGCTTATTGCAAATGTCAGGTCATTGACAAAATTTAAGATCACATAAAATATGATTCTTACCTAGTGAGATCTTTAGTAGAAGCCATCATCATGCTCCTAAAATGAGAGGCGTGGCCTCCCCCAGCCCTGACCTCCTCACTGTCCTCTCGTACCCCCTTGTTCACATACTCCTTGAGCCGCCCCACGAAGTCTCCCCCTTCTAGAGGTGCGAGGTCCATGGCGTCTAGCCTGGCTTGCAGGAGATGCTGAGGACCATCTTGGGATGATCCGGAGGTATCGCTGGAAAATCTCTCATCTTCATCATCTGAGGGAAGAAGATGGTAATAAAGGCAAGAGAAGATAAAGATGCTTGATTGGGAGTGTCTAGATATTATCACAGGTCGCACAAGAAGGACTGGGCAGTATAAGATCTACAAAAATGTGAAGTGAAGTATACTTACATGTAAGCATGCTTTTAAAACCCTGTGATGAACAGTGGCATGTCATCATGGCAGATGCGAACAAGCCTTAAAGGAAACCTCACCTCAAGAAGGATCTTTAGTTATTCTGAGAGATTATTGTATTCTTGCCCATTAATGTACAAGATTCCCTACAAAAGTATATGAGAGAGGTACAAAGCAAGATATTCTAAGTATAATGTAAAGTTTCTCAGATTGACATGGGCATCACCATTTTCTTGATAACGTGACGTAAGTACGTGCAAAGTCGTGTATCAAGTAAATGTATTCAAATTTATGGATGCTTCCTTCCAACGTGTGTGGCGATGAAGTATTTCATTCACCTACTATTATATTTTGTACTTTAATTGTCAGAAACTGCATAAATAAATTGTTGCTCTTCTGGGGTGAAGGTTTCGCATAACTGAACAAGATTTGCCAACTGCTGTATTTTAATATGTCAAAATTAATAAGTTACAATTGTTCCCCTGTACTATATTTATTACCAAATATATGATTTTGACCTTCTCAGCAATGATTTTCCATTGTGAAAGTGAAGGTTTTTGTTACTGAATTAAAAGTCTTTCCAACAAGAGTTTGGTGCATGGAACATGTACAAATTTGCCAGAAACATCACATTATCAAGAAAAATCATGAAAAATTGTACATCTACATGTATAGGCAGTAATAAATCATATGTTACTGACCACATCAAAGGTTTTACTAAACTGATTATATTTGTCTACTAATTCAATTTAATATTCGGTTCTTGTATAGTGCATATCACATTATATAACGTCTCTATGCGCTTCCAAAGAGCTTTGGAAATTGCTAGTTTACTTTCTGCAGTCAAGTATGAATGCATCTTACTAGCCCTACTACAGCTCTGCATGAAAAAGATATCGAGGAAAATTGTACTTTCAATCATATTCCTTATTCCATGATGATTTGGTTATGCACTGGGCAAAAAATATCTCAAATTCTCAATAACTTAAACTTTCCTACATTATGTGAGCTGTGATATGAGCAATGTTTAGCAGGAAGACAACTAACTCTTGACAGTCGGTTATTTATATTTCGATATCCTCCCAATCAGATAGAATTGCTGCCAACTTCCTGAACAGAAATTCCCTGCAATTTCATCTTCTGCCTTCTCGTTGACAGTCAGGCCAAGCTCTCGCTTTGCCCAGGACCCTAAAATAGAAACTATGGCGACGACGTGGGGTGGATGATTTCAATGAGTAGGGAGGAAACGTTCTGGAGACCTCATATGAACATGACGTGAACGTCAAAGGAAAAATGCATTCACACTTGACTGCAGAAAGTAAACTTCCAGGAATTAAATTAATTTCAACTTTTTAGTACATTTATACTTGATGGTATTTTCAAGTAAATCAAACAATGAAACTACCTTTAAAATTTATTCGACAAATAATGTAAATCATATAGATTGACATTAAATAACATTCAATCTTAAATTTTTGAGTCCATACTGGAAAATAAGAGAAATTATCATGTATATTTTGACTCTAACATACAATAATTCTCATTTCTTTGAAAGAGTTCCATCTGTTCTGAGTTAAAAGGGTTTTAACTCATATTCACTCAACGCAAGGTTAACTATACCCACCTGACTCCCAACAGATGGTATTATTATTCTTTATTTTCTTAAATAGTTTTGACATACCGGTAAATATAAGTTTGAAGAAAAACAGTTACAGTGCCTTTGAAAATTCAGACAAACTGAGAAGATCAAGAACTCTAAGTCTGAATGACTCTGTTATGACGCAAACACTCCACATGATCACTGTCACTAGTAATTCTACGCACTTGATTAATTCCACTTCTGATACTTTCACAATCTAACAGTCTAACAGCTAATTTCCATACATGTATACATGGGTGGATACTTAGGGGTGAAGACAAGGTTGCAAAATAGAAATCAATTTGCTTTGGAGAGTTAGCATTCAAAAGGAAACCTCTAAAAGCAAATGCTCTATCATTTTCCCCAGACCTAAAAACGTCAAGCTAATATTGGGATTCTGGAAATAGAATCGTCTTCTAAGAGGAACTGGCTGAAGATAATTCTGAATTGTTTGTTTATCATGCTATGGGCATGTTGTTTGAACCAGCGAAAAGAATATAAATATACCTACAACTTCATGGTCACTGAAAAGCACAACTCATCTTCCACACATGAGATCACATGTAATCCTAGTGGTCACGACAGGGCAACAAACTCAATTCCCTGTAATTTTCTTCGCTCCGCTCTCTACCACAATCATTTGGCAGACATCATTGATTTCTAATCTTGAACATTCAGTGTAATTTTATTTAATTCCACGTGAATCATTTCCTGTCATTACTTAGCAGAACTTACATGTACACCTGTACCTAAAATTTAAAGATTGTGAGTTCTGGTTTAGATGAAAGATGAATTCCGAGAAATTGTCCTTCTTTTTATTCCTATTCCTAACGTGGAAGAATATCATAGCCATATATATATATGAAAAGAATTGCTCTTGAAATGGCCTCATGTTCCCATATGGCTAGACATTGATTATAACTATGGACCAGATGTGTGTGTGTAGTCCCATTTACCCACACCTATGTGATGTACTTTTCAATGTTTTTAATATATTTTCAGCAAGATTCAATCAATTGGAAATCATTTTTAAGATTCCAAAACCTAACAATACACAATCATTTATATTTACTACATTATCAACCATTACCAGTAATTTCTAGACAGTTCCTTTCTAGTTTGCAGGCACAAACTATTGTCAGTTCTGATACAAAACAGAGAGACTGAGCTAAGAGACTACATGTATACAGAGACCATTGTCAATATAATACGCCCTGTACCATAGCTGCTTGACACCACCAGTAGGAACTAGGTTAGGGTTCACTCATGACACAACAATTAATGTAATCAAGTGTCAAATACATGTTCTGTACTTGCAGACTAGTTACATTCACAAGTGCAATTAAATGACCACTCCACCGCATTCCCTTTAATGAAATCTGATTATTAATCCCTTGGACTTGTTCCAGTCGCTAAGAATAGTCTAAGACGTTACACCTACCCGTGTCTTGGTCTTCCTCTTCTTTCTTGGCTTCGACGGGATGTTGTAGAGGGCAGCAAAGACCATTGTTGGTAATCTTGTAGCTGTTGACGAGCTCAGAGAGGTTGCTGAATGGGTGGAACTTGCTGTTCGGATCCGAAGACTGTAAAGATAATTATATGAACAATATCAACAGTTAGAGATAAACAGAAAAAATTAAACATAACATCGTCATTAAATATGTTAACACAAACAACACAATCACATCAATAATAAAGAAGGATCACAGCATGTTCGGACCATCTACATAGGGCTTGAAGCCGTTAACTCATATACTTGAATGCAAAGTTAACGCCCTTCTGGGCAAAGATTATCTGTACAGGTCTAGGACATAACACATAGTAACCCCTGCCAAGCTGTGGGCATTTTTGGACTGAGAAGGTCTACATTTTCTTAAAGAAACAGAGGCACATACCTCTATCAACCAGTTAATGTATCTATAGAAGATATGCTTTTAAGCTCAATTTATCAATGAAACAGATCACTTTTTAAAATCAAATTTTTACTCTTGGAAGTTGATTCATGACAATTGTCAAAATACTTAGTGGCAAACAAGGGTTATAAAAAGATGATATGAGATGTTGAGGCACTATCAGTCTGAACAAATGGTAACTAGACATACATTGTATACAACTGTCAAAGATTAAATCACATTGATTTGATTAAATGTCTCAAAGTACAGTTCAACATGCATGTGTTATATAAAGGAGTTAATCTGATAATTCACATCAAATCTATAAATTGGCAAAACATTCAGACATGATCAAGTGGACTCTAAATTAAGCTTCATACTGTATATTGAACACAAAAAATCCTATCTAATCATTAATGAACTTTGAACAAAAATAATCATTGTGACAGTGGCTTTCATAATTCATATAGGTACATGTACTGAAATAATAGGTTTCCATAACATGCTATCATCTGTTGAGAGTTAGAAGGGAAATAAATCATATGATTCTAAACAGAGTTGATGCATGTCACTTTTCCTAAAATGCTTCTCTCCACCCAGATGTTTAATGGATACCCAGTAGGATGCGAAAATCATTGTGATTTGTTCACCATTATGAGCATCTGTTGAAAAGTAAGTTGGCTGGAATGTGCTCCAGAGAGAGGAGAATGTGTACACAATATGTGCTGGCAAGCCTGGACCTGATGACTAGGGTAATAATATTTTTGCGAAGAGCTTAAAGATATCGAAGTCGAATTAAGTGCACACAATCTGTTCTGATGGCCAGAGTAATAACCTTTTTCTGCAAAAGTGCTTAGAGACATTGTAGTTTTATTAAGTGCTGAATAAACCACGGATATTCATTTTTGTCATCATTATATAATATTCACAAAACCAAGGAGATGCTTGTCTCGAATCTCCTTACACAACTTATTAACCAAATACCCAACGAGTGTATGAATCAAGGGACTGGAAGTGCAACTAAGATTCAGTCTGTCTTTCAGGAGGAGTGTTAAGATCCTCATTTCTTGTTATCACAGCAGTTAATCACCCACTGAATGAGTAGGGATTTACAACGCTCCAAGGCTCTAGATGGGTTCACACAACAGACCAAGTAGTCCACCTGAAGTTATGCTCGTGGTTTTAAATTTTGAAGTTATCTTGTAGTTAAGGGCCATGCAGACGCACTCATGGTTTTACCCAAAGTTTGAATCATGATCAATGTTATGGTTAGTAAGATACAACTGTAACTAACTGTAACTATTAGCCATATGATGGGGGGAGGGTACTAGCAGTTACATGAAGTGCAGACAAAAGAAACTTTGACCCCGTTCTCATTCACTTCGTTGGAGCGGTCTAACTAAGACCCGTTCCTCAGGAGCGGTTCTTAGGCGAGTGAGAACGGTCAAAGTGGTCCAGGAAGTGGACTTCTGGACCGCTCCAGAAGACTACCTCGGGAGGTGGTCTTGAGGAACGGGTCTTATTAAGAGCGGTTTGGACCGCTCTAACGTGCAATGTGAACGGAAGCGTACTTTGAACGGAAGTGAGCTAGTGACGTTCCGCACGAAACATGTAGTTCGGTACATACGGTTTGTATTACGCGCGCGAAAAAAATTACCCGCTGACCTGAGCTGCCATAGCAACAAGACCACTTTGACTCATGGAGCGGTTTGAGCCATAAAAAACTGCTCGGACTGTGAACGTTCGCAAACCGTTCCTCAAGACCCGTTCCTCTGGAGCGGTCTAACTAAGACCACTTTCAAAGTGAGTGAGAACGGGGTCTTTGAGGTTTCGCCAGCCGTTAGTTACAATTACTGCTTGCTTGACTTGTAGTTTATAGCTTTGAACACTTGTTGTTTCAGTCACCTGTGCACCACATCACTGTTAGTGGTTTAACACTTCACAAATTAACACTGATACACACCACAATCGATCATGCCAAATCAAGCTCAGTCAAACTAACCAGCTAGTGAGAGTTCAGAGTAGTGTAACACTTCTCACATCCCATCACTGCCACCAGTGTACCACTTTTCAAATTAACAACAAGAATTAACACCAAAACACCCTACAATCAATCATGTCGAATCAAGCTCAGTCAAACTTAACAGCTAGTGAGAGAAGTGTAACTCTTCTATTACATCCCACCACTGCCACCAGTGTAACACTCCTCAAATTAACCTGAAACACCCTACAATCAATCATGCCTAGTCAAGCTCAGGCAAACTAAACAGCTAGTGAGAGAAGTGTAACACTTTTCATATCCCATCGCTGCCACCAGTGTAACACTTCTCGAATTAACACCAAAACACCCAACAAGCAATCGTACTTAATCAAGCTCAGTCAAACTAAACGGCTAGTGGGAGAAGTGTGACACTTTTCACATCCCACCGCTGCCAGCAGTGTAACAACTAACACTTCTCAAATTAACACTGAAACACCCTACAATCAATCATACAAGAAGCAAACTCGGTCAAATAAACAGCTACCGGTACTGAGAGTAGTATAACAGTTCTCATATCCCACCGCTGCCACCAGTGTAACACTTGTCAAATTAGTAACAAGAATTAACACCGAAACACCATACAATATACAAGAAGCAAACTCAGTCAAACTACATTTTAAGAAGAAGAAGAAACAGCTACAACAAATTTCATCTCTCACATTGGGTTGTTGTTTTAAGCCTCAAGGTTTCGCTAACTTTTAGTTTAAAACTACAATCGTACCATGCTAACATAGCTTCTTATGAAAATAAAGGATAACATCGAGTGAGTGACATCATCAAAGTTCGCAAGTCTTGAATGTAACTTAAATTAGTGACGCACTCCAGTAGTCTAACTCTCCTAAACACAACAAAAATCATTCCCATAACCCTCTGTACAGCCAGTCGCATTGCACATGGTTAATCAAGTGATAATCTGCAATTAAGAAAATTAATGTTAAGAGATCTATAAGTTCAGCAACTTATCTACGTGTAAATCTGACATCAACATCAATTCAACCACTGTACCCATAGACAAATACTGCAGGGGATTGGGTGGGGGAAAGCAAAAAGAAAGGTGCACAAATGTGAATGCCCATCAAACCATATTTTCATATCTACGGTACAGAACCTAAATAACAAGAATTTTATACAACTTCAAGCAAGTTTTGATACACACTGTACAGAAAAAGCTAACAATCAAAATATAAATGTACTTCAAATCATGTTTTTATATGAGCATACTGCCTGAAATACATTGCATAAAATGCTAGTTCCTATCATTTCTTTATACACACTGTATAGCAAAAAGTCTGAAATGCGCATATTGTCTATAATAAAAAGAGTTTAAAAGTATGGTTTACAGAATTTGCGGTTACAGCGTCAGCTTTTACATTGTATGTCCCAATCAAGAAAGCAATCAAGATCTACTGTTCCCCTGCTACAATCGATCAAAAGAAACCTTCATGGCCCAATTAATGTAACAATTGTTTTCAGGGTCATTGCAGAGGAGGAAGAAAAAGATATTGAGAATACAATGAAGTCATCATGATCAGTTCCAAAAAGTTTTTCCTTCTGTGTTTTATGGAGAACCATTTCTCTACCTTGTATTAAAGCCAAGGCAAATTAAAGTCAGAAAAAATAGGATAATATATAATCCATGTCGATTTTTTAAAAATTCATTTATCATTCTTTGGAAGGACTGACCTTAGATGATTTTTCTTTGAGTGTCTCCGATATCCTAGAATTAGACTTTTCACTGGTTTGCTTTTAAAACATTTTCACATGAAATTGCTTAATACCTTGCTGATCTTAAAGGGCAAGTCCACTCCAAAATAACTTACTTTCAATAGAACCAGAAAAATCAGACAGACCAATCAAAAAAAGTTTGAGCAAAATTGGATAACTAATAAGAAAATTATGAATTTTTAATGACATGAAAAACTTTGAAAATCACTACACAAATTGGCAACTCTTTCATGAGTCTGTGACGTCATGTCCTCACTATCCACTAATTATTTTCTTTATATTGATAATATAAATTTCCTATTTCCCCCCTAAGAATCTTATTTCTTCACACCAGCATCCAAGTTAGATTGATAGTAATATGTTTGTGTGTGGATGCACTAACATAGAGTAATTTTTTCCAGTTAAATCCTGAAAAATGTGCATTTTGATAAACAATTTATATAAAAAATCAATAATTATGAATACACAATATTCAGAAAATAGTATCAATTCTTCAAAGTTCATACAAAAAATTGTGAAATGTGATGCAAGCAATATGATACAAATCATATAACCTGGGCAAAGGCATGGGGAAATCAAGTTTTGGGGGATAAAAAGGGAAATTAATGGGATTAAACTACATAAAGCAATTGACAAATAGTGAGGACATGGCTTCACAAACTGATAACCAAATTGGCAATTTGTGTAGTGATTTCCATTGTTTTTTAGTTTTACATACTTTTTAAAAAATTCATAACTTTCTTATTAGTTATCCGATTTTGCTCAAACTTTTTTTGTTTGGTTTGTCCGATTTTTCTGCTTCAATTATTAAAAGGCAAGTTATTTTTGGAGTGGACTTGTACTTTAATCAAATGCTTGATACCACATATTGGAAGTTTCAGGCAAAAATAACGTAGTAAATTTGATGCACTGTAAGCTGATTTGTATCTGTGCATTTCTTTGTTTTCAGCATTAATTTTGCAAATGTTGTAAGGCAAACATCAATGAATTAATATAGAATTTCATTTTTTTGAAAAACGTAGCATGACCCAACTTTGGGAGGATTTTATTGAATTGCATCATTAACTACATGACATGTACCTGCATCTTTCAGTGCAAATGGAACTTGCGTACTCTCTGCCTACATGTACTAGTCAGACAGTTTATAATGAACATTCTAATGCCTTCTATGGGTGCCAATGCCCATCAAAGAATGGTAATGTTGTGCTAAAAGTTTAGACTAAAATATCATTATTTTCTTCTTCCCTATTAAACAGACACAGGTATAAACAGTTAACAACTAAATTATCCATACCCTTACCATCTTTTTATAACTTTTTAAGTATGTGAAAAATTGGTATGTCCTGATTTATGTTTCTTGAAAATGTGACATATTAAAGCTTAAATCTAAAAGTATTCAACAAAGGCCCTAACTCAACCAGTCCACCTTTCATTCTTCAGTTACAAAAAAGAGATAAAAACATCAGATTTACAAGGGGTATGAATAATTTAGTTGTTAACTGTATAATTATAGTAAAGTATATTTCCCCAAAATACTACTCAAAACTACATCCATGATGAAACAAAGACAGAAAGCAATGAGTATGACCCTTAAAGTTCTTCAACTACAATTTCTCATGAACCTTTTGGTACAGAAGAGTAAGATCCAGACATGCCATATATTTACCTGCTTGGTGAATTTAGTCCTTGCAGGGTTGGTTTTCCTCCGCGGTGGCGGTATAGGAGTCTTATTCCGATTGTACTGGCTTGAGAAAGCAAACTGGGCAATGGCTGTTTTCATCATCTTTGCGATACCACCAAACTTTCTCAGAGACACAAAATTAATGATCTCTCCCCTTACAGTGAAATCACAGTGTACACAATCTTTACAAGTTTCTTCAAGTTCTGCAAGTTTTGGCTCGACTTAAAAAGCAGGTATTGTTCACATGATTTTAAATCCAGGGGTAACGATCCAAGAAATGAGACAATCAGCTTGTACAGGAGCATCAAACTTCTTGAATGGCTGTTTACTCACAATCTATGCCTCAAGATCCATAATGACTCACTTCATTGTTACATACATGTCAAACTTAAACTTCGAAAGCTAGAGAGAAAACAATCTTGACAGTCAGACAATGGCAACGAACGCTGCTATGCCCTCTATGTCACTCTGCGACAGCAAGTCGTAAAGTGACATGCAGCTGCAGGATAATCGTTCATGGAGGGACGAGCAAACCTCCTCCTCCTGTATTGACGGATGATTCAACAAAGAAGTCACTCAGACTCAATCGCGCTGAATTCAATTAGGAAACACCCGCCACGCAGGATCTATTCTCGTTTCAACTCAACCAGTTAAGGGGTGCTTCTGTGACATTATACAATTTGAACATGCAGATAAAAGTATCCTGTTTCAATTTCTGTTCAAATAAACACTGTCTGATTATCTATGGACTATTAAGGATCAGTAACACACACTTTCAAAACTAACTTTTTTAAAAATCATTTGTTCCAAGCATTTTCTCTGGAAGCATCACTCAATGATTTGTCAGATTCAAAGAATTTGTCAATTTCCACAAGAATCATACTGAATCAAAATGAACCACAATTTACATTTATCAGACATTCTATGAATTCCAGACCAGTTGAAGCAAACATCATGACCTGGGCCTATTTCAGAGAGTACAGTGCACCGGTAGACTACCAGAAGACGGATATGAATGAATATTGCCAAAGAATTGATGTGGAAAAATATTGATCCTGTGCTTCCGTCCACTGCACACTTTATGTTACTTCATAATAAACAAGACTTCCCTTCATGAGAAAAACCCTTTCTTCCATACCCTGCGCTGGTGGGACCCCTGGCTTAATGTCTTCATATGGCCACCTTAATCCATTACAAATTAGATCAAACATCACGACCTGTCAATGACGGAGGAAACCCAGTATCTGGTGGGTATGGACTTAATGAAAACATTACTCCCCGGGTTTCCAAAGGCTACTTCAACAAAGCTCTCATTTCCCTGTTATTCCGTTGAGTCTGATAAACATAAACTGGAATCACCAGCAAATGAGCGTGTAGTCGGAAATAGATTTCCGTGGCCTGCACTTTGCTTTTAGTCTGACCTTGGCTGGATAGTGAAAGGAATTAATCATCAATTACTCCTGTTCTACATGTACACTATCACTTTTTGCATTTTATTTGACAGATAGACTGTTCAGACTACAGATTTGTTTGTTCTTACAAAACTCATTATAAGAAACGCCTACAGTGTTGTACATGTACCTGTAGAGAATCATTGTGTAGCATAAAAGGCGTATAAACTACATAACAACATCATCTATCGAAACATCGTTTATAGAACTAGTTTTGAAGGGAGGTCAGTTCACGTAACAGCCAGCCAATATCATCAGTGCACGCTCAAGACGAGCCCCACTCAGTTATCTGATTTTCGGACAATGCAACATTTAGACTAGAATGGGACCCTGATTATTTATTGAAAATGATGATCAAGCATGTAGTTCACCGTACAATGTTTTATTATTAGACAATTGGAATCGAAAAATTCAATAACTTTAATATCATATTCATGTAGCTACATAGTTGTTTGTATGGTCATACAATGAATTGAGGTAGTCTAAACAGGAGAGAGACTCATCATACTTGTACACATGGGCCTCTTTCGTGTGGATTTATGTAGATCACTCTGTAGATCACTCTGTAGAGCAGACCATGATGAAACACAACAGGGTCAATGCCACTGGATAAGATGGAAGAGTTAGAAGGGGTAAAGTAAAATTAGAGCACTGTACTGCAGGTCATGACGGTTGTGCCACACTTGCTCCTACGAGAATTGGTCTTTCAAGGTGATCTTCTTTACTAAACTAGGATCCATGCCATACAAGGATCCAGAAGAGCAGTAAACAATCTCATCTAGAGCTGATCACGATAGCTCTAGGACTAGGACCATGACAGGATCAGTGCTGCTAGATCCGCAAGACAGAGATAACCTACGTGCACATGTAAACAAATATCATGTTGGAGGGTAGGAGTGGTTCGAGCTTAAAAACGACCAATGTTCATATTGAGGTAGAGGTGAAAAATGCACTATACCAAACCAGGAGCCACAAGAACAATCAACCTCAGAGATGTGACCAAGAATGCCCTAAAGAACTTCAAAAAGCCAAAATCACAGATTTTTAACTACATACACAGCTTTAAAATGCAGAAATGTCCTTCTAAAAAGTGTGGTAAAATAGGCTGATGTCATCTGTAGTAATAATAAAGTGTCAGCTGCAGCGTACATGTACAATGACCTACTTCCAAGGCAATTACAACATGTACATGCAAGCTAGTAATGCCAAAATGCATGTGATCTACTTAAGATGTCAATTTTTTTGGAGGTACAATGCTTACAACTGTCAATCAAATTCAACAAAAATATCCTTGTTTCACATATTTCTGACTTTCTTCGATCATAAAATTATAAAAATCAACACAGGGGATATGTAGAAGATATGTGCTGTCAAATATGTTACTGCTTGTTGCTGCAGAGTGCTGAACCATGGACCTATTACGGATGGACATTCGACGTGATTCTTTCTTTGATCCAACGAGATCCGCCGCCTTCTGATTATGTGCATCTTCATGAGAACATTCAGCTGTTTTAACAATAACGACTGCGTAAGCATTTTCGGTCATTGACAAAGGAGCAGTTTCCCTCTCTTGGGTTTTGTTTGGATGGTGTGCTCTGTAAGAGTGTGTCTTAAATAAAAACATTACCAATGGGGAGCAGCAAAGTTGAAAAGCAGACGATTTTGGTGATATGAAATTTATTATTACTGATTCGCACACTTTCGCACGCACCAATGACCAGATAAAACAATTAGAAGGCTATGATCTTTATAAGCCCTGTGCGTTGTAACTCTGGAATATTATGAGGAAATTGGGAAACGGGATTTTAAATCACAAACAATCCAAATATAACCTCTATATGGTAATATCAACATGTTTTTCAAAATAAAACACAGTGCACGGAACAACAATTTCTGATTATAATTCAGAACTGCACATCGATTTCCCATGATTTAAGCGATTTATTATCTTCTGCGCATGTATATTAACATGTGTAAAATCACTATCTTGATTCTGTCCCGGCTTATTGGCGGCGGACCTCATGAGATCAAAGTGAAGAAACATGTACGGAATGTTATTGAGACGACATTGACGGAGACAATCACAATGAATTCGTTAACAAAACGACGAATGTCCATCCGTAATAGGTCCATGGCTGAACTGTCCGTTTTATGGTACTCTTTAACAAATTCTTTTGAAAACAGGCCACCAGCCTTAAACCAAATGACCTGTTTTACTAGCACATCAATATTTAAAACCGTAACTGGTCTCAGTAAAGTTTAAAACATGACGATTTAGACAGTGTTATAAATCAATAAACTTGCCTTAGACAAAGCTTAATTTTTACAGCAGTGTCAGGTTAAACTCAAGTTTAGTAAAGAGCAGAACTATATGTACCTGTATGTGTTGCCTTCAATTTCTGTGATATGTTTTGATGCCCATAAATAGTTTTTAAATACTAATATTCGGCAATTCTTCCAAATGGTTTATATTTCAAATCTCTTCTGGGATTACAGGTGCATATGGTCCTGATCTTTGTGGCCCTCTGCTTTATTTGATTGCATCCTATTCACAACTTGGCTAGCGTTTGGGATACTGCATGAATGCCAAGATTACTACTTCCAAAACTATCTTAGTTAACCCCTTCTGTCCTAGGTGAAATGTCTTTTCCATCAGTTGCAACAAAGTTCTGGAACCAGCTATCTACTACAGTGAAGTCAGACTCATCAGTTTGACCAGTTCAGGAAACGTCTGAAGTCCCATTTCTTCTGCTAGAAAACAATGGATTGTATTGGCTCGACTAATCTCTTTTTAAATGATATTTTATTGTTCAAGTGGCCCAAACATGTGGAGTTATTAGTGGGACCCTTTGTTACTGCAAGGAAAAGACACTACCAGTATATCGAAAACCTTTTGAATTGCATTGGATTTAAATGTAATCAATGAGGTTTGATACTTGTTGTTGTGCATGGCATCACTTTTCTTAACAGTCAGTGGGTTAACATTTGCGATTTATTGCGTTGACAGGCCAGAAGACCAATTTTAAACTATTCTAAAATCAAAGACATAAAAGTAGCACATACATAGGCCTCTTCGTCTAATCCTTTGAATGTCTTCACCAAGTTCTGATATTCCTTGTTTTGTACATTTTTTTCTTCAGAGCTTATGGGTAATAACCTTTGCGGTAATTGCGTTGACAGGTCAGAAGACTGACTTCCAGGTCCTGGAAACGTCCATCCTATACGTCAAGACCCGAAACCCTAACACTAGATTGGTCTTGATTAACCTGAAATATCCCAGCCCTTACAGTGTGCAAGGAATGTCATATCTTGGATCTACAGATTACAAATTTACTGGTGGAAATGTATGTTTGGAGATAAAATACCCGCAGAATCAAAACAAATTGCAGTTTACTTGGCAGAAGGACGAAACTGCCATTTTGGGACAAATTTTGTAGTCTTTAAAAGAGGGATAAGAAATAGCCGACTGGAGAAGTTAATTTTTTCATGGCTAACAATTTAGTCAGTATTGTCTGTTTGGAGCCAGAAGGATGTTAACTTGTTTACTTTCACACAGAGTTATGGTAACTCCTTCTGACTCTGAACAGACATGATATAGATTGAAATGGGTTGTGAAAAGGTTTTCAGAGTAAGGTCAAAGCTTTCATTTCTATTTCTGGAAATGCAAACATGATGGCCATGCATCTGTTCCTGACTTTCTGAAAGGCACAGAATGAAATGATTTCTGGTGATTTCTCAACTTGTTGCACTGTATGGAAAATAACTGATTCCTACATGTAGGCTTTAGCTTGTAAAACATGACTTTCTGAACCACAAAAAAGCATGACCAGGGAAATACTTTCCTTATCGAAAGTTGCCCTGCGGATATTGGTTTTTAATTCCAAGAATTAACCTCATGAACTTCCTTTAATAAACATTGCACATGGATTAATGATGTCTCTAAGCACTTTACATGTATATTATTATATTACAGTACATGTGTAGATGTATCATGAGCTAGTGGAGGTGTTGTGGTATAGTGGTTCATTAACTTGACTCTCAATCCAAGGGTTCAGTGTTCCAATCCCAACCTGGCACTATCCTTTGGCAATACATTAATCCACATTTGCCACTGTCCACCCAGGTATTAAGTGGGTACCCAGTAGGATGTGAAAGTAATCGCAGTTTGCTCAGCATTGTGAGCGTCTGTAAAATGGTGCCTGACTGGAATACTTCCCAGGGAGTGGAGAATGTGCATACATTGTGTGCAGGCAAGCCTGAATCCAATGACGGGGGTACAAATATTTATATCTGTAAAGCGCTTTAAGACTTTTTTGATGTATCAAATGCTATAAAAACCTAGAATATGATTATCATCACTACATGTATAACTGCAAAACCAGAACCTTCCGCAACACAAAGCTTTTGAATTGTATAAGATGATCTTTTGCAAATCTGATCAATTACTCACAAAGGTTGCTAACATTTCATGCCCAGGAACGTTTCTGGTTTTACACCAAGTATTAAAGCAGACAGTGGATCACAGGGTAAATGGTTTGAATCCCTATCGTGGCACTAATGTCCTTTGGCAGATATTAATCTACATTTGCCACTCTCCACCCAGGTGAGGTAGAAGCAAATTGTAGATCACATGTGGTGATATCCTCCTTTAAATATGAACAATACTCTTTCTATACATGGGTTAATCCTGTTTTGCTACTGAAGGAATGTATACACAAGAAGATAGCAAGTGAGATCACAATTCCCTCTGGTCCATCAGTATTGAATCTCTATTTCAAGTCCAAACAACAATCCTGCAAGAACTTAAAGTTTACAAATTCTCACCTAGCAATCACCACTATAATAGAAGTATTATCAAATACTATCCATTGAAATACTTTCCAAACAATACTTATTGACGTAAGCCTGTAATTCCTTTATGATATTCCCTGACACACCACATAAAAGTGTAACATTCAACTTCAATAGACAAGCGTTGCTTCATACATTTGCAAAATGTTTCAAACAAATCATTTCAAACTCAGCGTAATTTCCCATCGAGTGCACCAGGTAAGACTTCAAACAATAACAAAATGTTGGAAACAACAATTCCTGTCATACTCTGCATGAAATTCCCAACAAGCGCATCAGACAAACAACAAATTATCATCTGTCATCCAACAGCAAAGGGAGTAAGCCGTTGCAGAGCATGTTCTGTGATGATTTTTATTGCTCTGTCACCCCTCCAATGATGAGGGGGAAGCAGGTCAGGAAGGGGGGTAAAGATTGGGGGCAGCCAGAAGGATAGGAGACCTTAAAGGGATTGGGTAACTTTGTCTCAGATTCTGAAATAAAATCCTGGATTTAGCTCATGCTGGAATGATAATTAAAAACCTTTAGGTCAGTAAGGAACCCCATGACTTTTACAAGCGGATCGCCTGTCTGATTATCAAGATATTTATGATTGGAAATCAAAATCAAATTTTGCATTTTCCTAACGGTTTTCATAACATTACAGTCTATTGGGGAAAATGAGTATGGTAAAACCAGTCACTCAAAGATTTTTACTTTTTTGAGGCACTTCATGATCATTTTGCAGTGTAATTTTTCAGGGCTTCATTATTACACCATATCACAGACACTGATAACACGTAGGGCCATGCATCTCAGATTTAACATTGTTAAACAATGCCTTTAAGGGACAGAGCGGTGATCTAGTGTGCTTGTCTCTGTATTAGAGGTGGGGATTGAGGGGGCTGCAGCCTCCCTCTTCTAACGTTTTGAAACACGCATTACTTAGGCATGACCATAAGGCAGTCTGGTTCAAGAAACTGAGTTGTTTTTCAAGAAATTTCCACTTTAGATCAAAATTTTGTGTGTGTGTCATCGCACGTTGCAGTCACTGATAATGTGAGACACATGAAATAGATGCGTTTGTATTGTGTAATCATTTTCTGATACTGCGGAGGCCTGCAGGTCAAAAAACTAGATTTTCTGAATTTTCTCCAATTTGGACAAGGGGTAAAATGCATGACCCCTTTTATAAATGCCTTCGTGCATTCTTGTGAATTGAACTATTAAATCCTCACTACCATGACTGTTTTACTCATGTTTGTGGTTCCATGAAATATAATTTACATTTACATTTTTAAAAAATATCTCCAAATCATGTAGAAAGTTTCAGGATGAAAAAGCAAGCTGTTGTTTAGTAATTCAATTCCATCTGAAACAAAATGGCAGTTCATTTAAACCTGATGAATCCTAGACAGGATACATTAGTATGAAAATCTACTGTGACTTCAACGTTTGTGTAAACACTTAAAAACAGTTGCTTAATAAAAGTTAATCCTGAATTATTTATGATGCTTTTTAATAGGTTCCTCACATTCTACTTAATCTGTTATATGAATTGAGAATCATTGAGACGTGCTCATTTACACTACATGTATTGTAAAATTTTGTATTCTATATGTATGTCTATATTCTTTGTATAATGTGGAACAATAAAAACTTGAACTTGAAACTTGGGTTATCATTGTGATTGATTACCATGTGATTTATTGATTCATTAAAGAGGGGGAAAAATACTTAGTGGCACCAGGACAGGACTCTGCCTTGTAGAGAGCTGCAATTGATCCACATTGATCACAGCACCGAACACGAGAATAAGTGATTGTAACTCTACCCCTCAAAGCCTAATTGAGGATCAATTAAAATCAATCATAAATCTTTATAAGACAAGACCTTGGAGTACATGTCACAGGATTTGTAAGATGGCTTTAACTGATGCATATTTTATAGGCCTATAGGCTCAGATTTTTCTAAGGATTGTGAAAATTAGCCAAAGAGTCAAGGTTAGAGTATTCCCTGGATAAATAAATTAAAAACGTATCACCTTAATAATCCTGTATACATGTATATACAGTTAGTTTAGGATATGATGCAGAACCAATGAAGGGCACTTACACATAAAGAGGAACAACTTAATACAGGTACAGTGTTTAATTACCAGTGGCATATCCAGAGCTCTCCAAGGAGGGTTGGAGAGGATGGGAGAGGATAAGGGAGGAGGGAGAAGGAGAGACACAAGTCTGACAATTTGTTGACAAGCACATAAAGAAAAACTTCCATATACATATCACATTTCCAGGTGCTCTGAGGTCTGAAATTTGCAACCAGGAAGGAGGGGGGGGGGGCAAATGGGGACACTCTTTGTAGCGTAGTTAAGGTATGCTAGATTGGGTTTTGGTGAGGGAAGGGCACAATTCAAACAGATTTTCAGGTTAGCTGTTCACAAATCCACTGTATGATACTGCAGATTAACACAGATTAGCCATGTTCCTGTTGGCCTACAGGTGTATAGAAAGCAGGTCACCTGTAAAGTCTATGTATCATCATCCTGAAAGTCACAGCCTAGATTAAAGATTGGATTAATATTTTTCTGCACCTAACTGATCATATATACATGACTTGCACTAACAGGGGTATGTACATTAGAGCTGTAGTAGAGAACATGGGTCCCCAAATCTGAACTCCAGAAAAAATCAAAAAATTTCAAAATTAAACAGGGGCCAATGTATGTACAGACTACAGAAACTAAATGTAAATCTGGAAAATCTGTGTGAAAGAAGTAAGTGTGGAGGCATAACCTCTCGCTCAAAGACATTCCAGAAAACGGAGAGCTAGCTCACGAGACCAACAGCTAACGAGGCCGACAGCCCTCAAGACCGATGACCCACAAGACCAGCACTGTTGGTCTTGGGAGTAGTTGACCTGTAGTCGGATGGTCAGTCGAGACTATCGATGTCGATCTCATGGGCCTTCTGACATCTTATCTGAGGGTTCACCCTCAGCTGTCAGTCTCGATCATGGGCAAAAGCCTTCGGGTCAAGCTACATGTACCTCTCGATAAGGGCCATCCAAGGAAAACATGGCCTCTCTAGAAAAGTGGCCTTTATAGAGAGTTGGCCACTGAGACAGCTGCATGAAAGAGGACTCTTTGAACCCCTTGAGATCAGATCGGCAAGTTTGACCCGATTCACAGATAAAACCTACTCGACAAGTCATCATGTTAACATAATACAGGAACCGTAGAAGTCACATGACAACCCACCTGACATTCACACCCTGTACGACATCCAAGGGCCATACAGACAGATGAAACTGGGGCAAAAACAAAATGTGATACCCCTAACATGTTTGTACAGTTGCCTTCATCTTCAAAACACATCCCTGGAGCAGGAAATAGTCTGCTATGTTCAGGGTAGAAAATCAAAATTGAAAGGGTACATGAAGTTGTAATGAACCATCCCCCCTCCACATTCATAGAAGCAAGCTACACGGTTACTGATTTTGTTTTCTTGTCTCAATGACATATATGGTGTACAGTGTATAGCAAAACAGAGGAAAACAGAGGTTTAAATATCGCTGGGAATGAAAAATCTAAAATGAATCGGGGTCAATGCCCAACTGGGCTGGGCTATTATCATGAGCGCATGCTAGTATGACCAACTCACTGTCATTTTACATTTGTTGTTTGTGTACAGGTCTGAAAAAAAGAAAGTGCTAAATCCAACAAGCTGTATCGCAAGCTGTCTCCTTGCATAATATTTTTTCAGGACTGATTGACAATGCAAAACTCTTTACATACTAAAAGCATAACAACTCTATTTTCTGAAACTCCACTGAAATTGTTAAGCCTATAAATTGAATAAAATGTACTAAAAGTACTAACTTGGCAACCAGAATAAAATGTCGTTCATAATACTCTTATTTCAAATAAAAGTTAAAAGATATGATCCAACCTTATTGTCATTATTCAAATGTATTAATTTGCTCTATAATCAGCTTGTAATGAAGCTGTTTGTGAGAGTGAGATCACATGGACTCAGTTAATAATGGAGTTTGCTTGTAGTCCATGTAAGTTATATGTAGGTTCTGGGCCCTGTTTCGTAAAATTTGTTATCAATAACAAGTTACAATAACTGTTATATAAGCTACTGCCTACTGAAATCATGGCATTTGATTGGCTGAGAGCAAATTTGTCATAGAATTCTAGCATTTGTTATTGATAACAAGTTTTATGAAACAGGGCCCTGAACTAAAATAATTAGTTGCATGTACCGCTAAATTGATATTGATTTTGAAAGTGCAAATCCTCATTGAACTTGTACTAGTACCCATGACAAATACATCAACACATTGTGTGAAATCCTGTAAAAGGTCACAGGGTTGTAAGGATTAATGCCATTCCAAAGACGACATGAGACATCGCTCGGCATGTTAAATCTAATCCTGAATGTGACAATCGCATCACATTTCTTCCCCGAAGCATGAATGTTAGGGGATTCCGAAGAGATTAACGATGATTCTATAGCTTGTGCAGAGAGAGGGGCTCAAATTTGTTAGGAGACGTGGCTTAGTGCTTGACGACGTCTTAATTCCACTGACTGCCGTATTCAGCGAGTCATCCAGCCTTCTGACGTAATGGATCGCTGGAAGAAATTAGTAGTTCAAGTCGAGGGGACCATAGACCTAAAGAAACCTTTCAAAGTAATTACAAAAGGTGTGCTATTAACCAAGGCCTTATAAGGGCATCTAAAGGACATGTGACTGATATTGTGAGGGAGGGGGTGCCCCCCGTTTTCTCCTGATCTTGACAGTGACCTCGAAATGTATATGATTGTTACTTTGCATCGCATCACAGAGAGATCGAGAGCTTCATGAGGAAGCGTTCTAAGTCTGGTGAGTATTCAACAATGGGCTAAAAACTTCTAAAATTGATAGAATACACACAGAGGGGGTACTTTGAATTTTAAAATAACATTGTTGATGTACATGTAGGGTATATATAGTGTCTGTTAGGGGCCAAGCGCCATAAACTTTGATCATTCTTTACTTTAAATCCCTTCTGGCTCCAACCAATGATGTTAAAACCTGCAAAGAACATCAGTCTGGACATTATTATGAAGTAGTGGGAATTGCAATTTAATATTCCAGATTATGGTGCCAATGACAGTATCTAAAATCTGCAATCACTTTAATATGCGGTATCATGGAGCACAGCTGTGTCTGATTTACATGACTTAGGTTAAATCTAATGTACTTCAAAAATAGTCTCGATTTAGTAAAATTATCTTTTGATGAGATGAAACCTGATCAATTAAAGTTATATCAAATCATTCTAGACTTCTGCATGATACATTAAAAACATTAAACATGAACATGGATCTAAAATTGGCAATTCATAAACTGTGGTATCACTGATTAAATTGATTTGATGCTTTATGCGGAAGATTACATTGACAGCTGAAATTCATCCACAAGGAAAATATTTTCATGAGTTTTAAATCATCTAATGAGGATTGGGTATTTAATACATTATCTTTCAGTATATTACCATCCAGTATAATATGATTATCATAATCATCTGATTCGGCAGAAAGTTCTATACAAATATTGGACCCACTATTTCTAAGTTGAAACCAAGGTTCTGTTCTTCATAACTTTACACAAAACTTGAAGAAGTATCCAACCTTAAAATTGCATTCATACTTTTGTAACGTACATGTACTTGTACAAAACACACTTTTGAATACATGGGTTATATTGAATCAAAGGCAGATTCTGGATTTCCTTAAAGGGAGACATATATGTAAACAAAAAATGTCTCTGAAAAAGGGGTTACACAATTCTCAGGTGCTCTTTAAAAATTGTTTCCCTATGCCCTCACCCCCCTCCAGGCCATGTCTGTAATTTCTGTATATATCTTTATTATCATATTTTGATAAATAAAGCTGATAATGGTTTTAAACAATTCTTTTAAATTGCAAGCTGAAAGCCATTAGCCAATAGGCTGCCCTCACATTATTTTGGTACATTGAGAGATCCATTTTGATTTAGTTCATTTTATGAAACATCCAGGCCTCATCATCAACTTAAACACGTCAGGAAGTCTTCAGTCGCTGGCAGGATACGAGCCGTTAATCTAATCTAGTTTTCATGAGCGAATTTGAGAAGTGTCATTCATATTGGCACTAGCTGTCTGAGCTTTACAAGAAACTAATGAGAAGAAGATTTTAGAGTAAATTAAGGACCAAACCGATGATATTTCGACACATTAAACAAGTAGGTGATCTGACATCGGCTCTGACGACAACTGGTACATGTAAAGGTCTAAGATTAGAGTTGCAACTGAGTTTAAAGTTATGTTTCTAAAGGTTTAGGGATAGGGTTAGGTGTAGTGTTGGGTCAAGGGTTGAATTAAGGACTTCAGTAAGTGCAAGAAATCATCTTTAAAGAAATTGTCACAAGAGCATGTGTTATACAACTGTGACTGGTGAAAGACTTGAGCTCCAAAAATGCTGTTAAAAAAAATTACTTATCAAAAATGTTAATAAAATATGTGAAAATTACTTTGACAAAATTGCACTTTTACCCCCGGCCTCCTAACTCCGGGAACGAAAGGACCGCATTCATGTTCCCAAAATCTCTGGTAAAGGGGTATTTTTCACGCAACAAAGTCCGGCTTGTAGTACACACAAAAAAAATTGACCCGTATTGACTTTACACACGGACTTCGGGGTGCTTTCAAAGGTAGGGAACATGCATATGCGTACCCTAAATAACATTGAGTGGGGGGGGGGCCGGGCTTTTACCACACCGAATCCAAAGAAAAACTCCAAAAAGCCTTGAGACTAGTAGGGCAGCTACACTTAGGGCCTTTGAAAGTAGTCTTTAGCTGCAGTTCAGACCTTCTGTTTTGCTCAGAGACAGATAGGGATTTTACTTTAGTATCCCAGTAAGAGTAATGTTTACTCATCACACTGGTCAAACTGTAGACTATATAGACTGACCAGTCAGACCACAGACTGGTCAGTTTGACCATCTCTCATGTTTTACCGGTGACTGTCCAAGGTGACCATTTCCTGAATCACATGATGTCTCTCTCTCTCTGCATGGTCACAATATTATGACTCATATTAGCGCCATTTCCATTTAAAGACATACAGTCGCTAGTTTCTTTGTGCATTGCGTTACAGTTGGCTTATAATATTACCAGGAAATTAATAGTTGCTACATGTATACAAATATCACATATGGCAGCAGCAAAAAATTGGTGTCCATTGAAAACCTTCTGAGAGATACTCCAATTCCAAAAACTTTCTGGAATCTGTTAATTATGGAATTCAATGATGATGGCTTTTTCTTACAGGCAGTCCTTTTGAACTGTGTGAAAGTGTGTGCATTACATAAGGCCTGTCAGTAATAAAAATTGAAGTCCACTCTCTGTGATTGAAACCTCCTCCCCTCCCCACCCCCTTAATCCAGTTAACTGCTGAAGTGTTTCAAATTCCCCATGGGAAAATAAGGCTACATGTCTCGTTTCAAGTTTTACACCGAATTTAACCCTGGACCCATACTATACCTAACCCTAACCCTACATGCAAACCTAACCTACACTCAATAATAAAAACCTAACCTAATCCAGCTTGTCCGTTTTTACATTATTTTTTTCAATCATCATTTTCCCTTCCCTTATGTCCCACACAGAGTGCAGAGTCTCCACTAATGGCGCCATCCCCCCAAAAATACAACCATCAAAAAGAATGAAGGGACCATCTCTGTTTTAGCGTTGAGGATGTATTATTTTCTCAGCTGATTTGGCACAACACGGAAACAGTCGAGGCAGTGTACTACCCTAACCCTGTATCTTGATAACAATTTACCCTGTAGCCTGGAGTAAATATTACAGGAAGAAGTGTCGGGTCACAGTGATCCGATCATCTGTAACTTGTAAGCTAGAAGGGGAAATAACTTTGGCAAATTAATACCATTCTGGCTCTGACCATCTGATTTGGTAGTTGGTACTGTCTTTATTTTCAGAGCATTATATTGTTGCTGAATTCAGCATTATAAGGCAATCTGTCAAATTTGACTATTATCACCAACTATTTTTATTATAAATTTGTATTATTAAAAATGAATTAACCTCCCTTTTTTTATTATTCTGTTATATTATCGGTGTCCATGTATTTTTGGTAGGGTTTTTTATTACCGGTATTATTATTATTATATCATGCCAGGTTACCAAATCCTGCCCTTTCTTATTTGGCACCATCCTGACAAAAACTGCTTGTATGATACGAGAGTTTCTCAGAAAGTTTTAAGGGAAAAAAAACATGAATAGGTTAGGGATAGGGTTATGATTGGATTTTACTTTAAATATATGTTTAGGTCTGGTACTGGACAGTGCTATGCTTTTATTTTTATGGTCATTTATTTATGTAGGTTTGGACAGGAAAAATGTCTCAAAATTTACTCTTTTTTCTTGCTGCACATACCATGTCAAATAATACACTGCGCAAAGGAACTAAATCGCAAAGGAACTGAATCACACAAATTCCCAATAAGGCTGCAGTGCTCACATTTCCTTGCCAAATTTGTGATCAAAATGGAACAGCCCCCTCTGGTGTTTTAAGTTTTACAAAATTTGTGCAAAAGAATGATACATTTAGATATCTGTTCATGTACCGGTAGTTCAATTTTTCCTATGGAAATCTGACCAGCAGAAAATTATTTTTAAAAAATGATGTTACATCTTTAAGATCTAAAACCCTCTTTTCTATGCCAATTTCTATAACTCAAACAGAAAAGGTAGGATGAAATTTCTTTCTACAAGTTAAGTTTGGACTCTGTGAGTTGAAATATACATAATATAGAGATATCGACTGCTTTGAGAGACCTGGCTGTTTTATAGGCTCAAGGGGACTGCACATCCTCCCATGACCCTGAGGCGCGCCTGGGTGGGCGGCGCGCCGAGGGTTCATGGGAGGATGCAACGTCCCTGAGAGACAACAGCCAGGCCTTGAATAATAAAGCAGTCGATATGTCTTTTATGTGCCGAATTGAAACAAAAATCCACCAAGAATTCTTACCTTATCCTTTCATTGAGTAAAGATTGGTCAAAAAAACATCACGGAAAATCTGAGACACTGTCTGTTAATCTTCGCTGGAAAAATGACTGAAAGTTTCAATCATTTGGGAATCGCAGACAAAAAGCACTGTATGGTGTCCGCGCTCGCACAAAGACAATTTTAACACCTAAACCAATGGGGATCGCAGCATGAGGGCATTTTTAAAAGACTATTGACCGGTAGGCGGGTATGAGGGCACTTTTTAAAAGACTATTGACTGGTAGGCGGGTATGAGGGCACTTTTTAAAAGACTATTGACTGGTAGGCAGGCATGGCTAAAATCACGACTCCAATTTCGACCAATCAGATGGCTAGATTTCTAAAGTGAGGTATACAATACTATCTATACTGGATTTGTTGCTGTCCATAACACTTCAGCCTCCTAGCATAATATAAATAGTGCTTTACATGTGTCTTCATATCACTTTTATTTTTGTTACTTAACCCATAATGAATTAGAATTACTCTGGATTTTGACAAAATATGCAGCATCTTTTTTCCTGGTTTCTTTTTACTTTCTCCCTCCTTTTCAAGAATATGAAAAAAGGCCAACAGCATTGAAAGTGAAACTGGAAAATAGACAACATATACTTTTCCATTGCAGTATATAACTCACGGCAAAGTCATGCATCTCTTATTTTATTCTTATATTTCATAGTAGAATTAACTCTAGGCAAGCTTACCTAGTAACCCCTTGGTAAAACTATCAGTATAACGGTAAATGCTATTAAGTTGAAATGAAAACAATAAAAATCAACTCCAGGAACAATATCATACCCATTTAAGATTTTTTTTAATGACAGTTGGCAGCTTTGACATTTCAGAATATTCTTTTGTTACAATATATGGAGAAGTAATACATGTTTGTACCTGCATGTGCTAGCAGCCAATATATACAGTAATATGAAGAGCAACAATAACAAGGAAATAAGTGTGAGAAAGTGTGAGAGATTGTGATTCTAAGACCTTATGGATGTACAGTACATACATTGTACATGTACACATTGTTTTCAATCACTTGCTTCCTTGAAACTAGGAAAGAAATTACACAAGTTACAAACATGATCATTCTAGAAATCATGGCAAGAGGATTTTAATCATTCTTAACCTTTCATTCATTTTATTACATCAAGGGTAGAATTGTTAGTTACATGTGTAACTGTGTGATCTATAATGTATATATATATATATATATAGGCGTGAAGAAAATGGTCTAGGAACGTGAGACGTAGCTGTACTTTACAATTTTGTTACGAGCTTTCGGCTTGTGAGGCCTTCTTCAGGTTCTGAAGTGCAAACACATACAGAAACTCGCACTTTTACATGTATACATGTATATGCAATTATGCAATTATACACACAAAAACCTATAACATCTTTATTAAAATCTATAGTACATGTATAGATCTATCGATACAAAAATCAATAGACACTATATTTCAAAACTTTATGCCCCAAAACCTTTCTCCACTAATTTTTGTTTGTATGATTAAAATGCTGGAAACTATTATCAAAATGTCCCTGTTTAATAATCAAGAATTGCCCTTTTGACAGTGTTTTTTAATACTGTATTTGTAGCTGTTGTCATTGTTGTTGGTGGTGGTAGTGGTTGTGTTGCTGATAGTGTAGCTTTTGTTGTTGATGTTGTTATTGTTGTTGTTGCTAATATGTGTTATTGTTATTGATGTTGTTATTATCATCATGAATAAAAAACAAGAAATTGAGTTGAAATATTTAGCCTGTGGTCAAGTTATTTACCTTCATGAGAAATCCTGGTCTTTCTGAATCAGGTACTATCCTGTATTGATAAATCCTCCCATCACATCTGTAAAAGGACAAAGAATGAAGAGAAAATACAGTAAATAAAATGAATACATAGATCACAAAAACCTCTGGTATAATATCCACATCTTAGAGTCTTGGCATCATTACAATGCATAATTAATGATTGATACCCCTAGGCTCTTTGCAACGAACGGAATATCTCAGAATCATGACATGTATATCTATACAACATTGTCAACATCATTGTCATCATCATTGTACTTAGTTATCAGCCTTACCGTCATCATTATTAATATTATTAAATTTCTATCACATTATCATCCTTCTTCTTCTCCCCCTCCCCCCTCCTCCCTCCTCCTCCTCCTCCTCCTCCTCCTCCTCCTCCTCCTCCTCCTCCTCCTCCTCCTCCTCCTCCTCCTCCTTATCATCATTATTATCAACAAACATCATTAATTTGCTATTATTTTCCTTCAATTCAGGAAATTAAAATTGAGAATATGCTCAAGTTGTTGCCTACATGTATAGGTGCCTGATCGGGAAACTGTAAAATGATATTTTGGACCAACATTATTGTTTTGAGTGGATGTTTAGGCTTGTTACATCCTAATGGCTTCATTCAGCACAGAGAAATAAGAGGTGAAAGGTAGCACTTCCTGTAGCTTAGATGGTAATGAAAGACACTGATGCTTATCCTTCCTAAAACACCCTGCACTTCAACCTAAAGACTATTTTTGGATGGGATATTGTGGGTATATATATATGAAAGGTACTATACAAATATATACTGCCATGAGAGGATCTGGTTAAAACTATATGGGTGCAAGGTGACTGCAATAGTGCTATTTTGCTGAGGCGCACAGCACCGAAGCAAAATAGCACTATTGCAGTCACCGAGGGACTATATAGTTTTAATTTAATCCAGAGACTCGAATAAAGACAGTATATATTTTTTTTTATATACTTCATTTATATATTCATTGTTCATTGTTCATAACTCCAACATACATACCAACCCTACTCCTTCACAAGATCACATATACATGCGCGCGCACACTACTTGCGTATAACATGTCTGCGCGTAGGGTCAAATCATGCGGCCGACATTGCCCAGCCGTAAATAGTCTTTTTAGTTGAGGTACTATTTACGGCTTGGGAAAATAGTGCATTTATTTGTTATCATGTGACACGCTTTTAACCAATCACTGAACAAGAATATATGAATGACGTATATAATATTCAATATTTGAAATTACTTTAAACATAAATAAATACATAGGCCTACATGTAGTACCAAGGTACAACTGTAAATGTCAACCATAAATATGCTAATGAAAAAAGAACTCTTGAGAAATGAATAGATATTTGATGAAAGCTGAATCTAGTGAAACCCAGATCTATGTTCTAACCAATGCAGCAACCAGTCAATCAATGAAAATATGGCCCAGATATCAACTAATCAATCAATTAATCAATCAATCAATAAGTCAAATAATCAATTAATCATTCAATAGCTCAGTCAAACAATCGATTAATTATTCAATAGCTCAGTCAAACAATCGATTAATTATTCAATTGCTCAGTCAGTCAATTAATCAACTAATCAATCACTCATTGAATCAATCAATTAATCCATCCATCAATTGAACAACCGAATAATTAATCAATCATTCAAAGAAAGAAATTTGACAAATCCAATAATCCTGCAATCACTTGATGAATTAATTTACTATTAATATATCAATCAATTCAGAAATCCATCTATTGATCGTGTAATCATTTGATCAATCAGTCGATCAAATTGTGTCAACAATTAAGCAATCATCTGGCATTCAATAGATTGATCAGGAAATCATTTTATTATTAAATCAAGAATCAATCATTCCATCAGTCAACACTGACATAATTCATTCAATCAAACAATCTGGAATGTAATCAATCGATCCAAAATTCAATCAATCAATCAAATAATCAATCCAGCAAAATCAGAAACCAATTACCCAATCCAGTCAAATCAAATCAAACTTGCAATCGATTTGCAATCTGATGATCAATCTGTCAATCGATCAACTCATTTAAAATCTATGAGAGTAATGGGATCCTAGTATGCTACATGTACATGTATGTGCAGTACAATGTGATCATTAACATGGTGGCATGAGTGAGGTGCGGATCATGTGCCGAGTTGCCAATTTAACGAGGCTAATGATCATCCCTCCCCTTCTCTTACTTGGTGCAACCCATGATTGCTACGAAAGATAAGGGTGATGCACAGTAATATAATGAACTGGCTAGGACATGGTGTGGAGTATGTACAGTACATGTAGTAATGTACGAGTTCAATGGAAATACATGTAGGTATGCTCGAATATTGATTCTGTGTAAACCATGGTGCTGAAATAATTTGGACTGATTTTTCTTCATTACCATCAAGAAACTTATCATTTCACATCATTTTCCAATCAAGATTTGATATATGTATATAAATAAGAAACTAGAAAATGTAGAAGTTACTGTAAGTATTTATTGTCCATTCAGAAATTTGTTTTTGATTGGTATAAATCACAAATAAATTCACAAAGAGAAATGATCTTTTAATCATAGACAATTGGCTCTCGCGGTCCGATGGTCAATGAAGTTGCATTATCAAGGTATGGTTTGTGGGCCAGGGAGTGTAGGTGGACGCCCGTTCTATGACACATGATCTGGTGACAATTTATCCACTGTCAACTTCCAAAATTTTCCTAACAGCAACCGTAGATCAAACACACATACTCCTTACCCTATAACTAAGCCAAACCTAAAACTCCAATTGCCACTGTAACACTAACCAGATAATTTTAGTATATAGAGCAAGAAGAAGCAAATGTCACCAAAGGAAATGTGGGGCCACTTGGGCAGGGCAGGTGCCAGATGGAGTTACTGACCACAAATAGCAAGTGTAATGTGCAGGATCTAGGACTGTGGCAGGCAGTGTTCAGAGGGAAATGCAGAAAAGAGAGAAAAGAGAGGGAAATGCAGAAAAGAGAGAAAAGAGAGAGAAAGCTAGAAAAGGCACTTTCCATTAGCGGCTTATAGACTGAACAATCTTTAACTTGAGATAGTTATTACATGTAGCCTTTGTAGGGTTGTTTCCTACATTAACTTCATTCAAACTTCAACCTTGAACCAAACACTATACCTAACCCTTACTCTTAACCCAAATAAAACCCAATTGCAACCAAAAGCCCAGAGCAAACTCCATAGGAGCAAATTGATCATCAAATTACACCAATCAGTGCTACTCAAGAAAACGTTCCAAGTTTAAATTTCCCCAACTCTATGAGCCTGAGTTGAGTAATCCTCACTTCTCATGAGGAATAAGCAAGAGCTACAGAGAAAATACCATAATCCAAATGCATTTTTTCACTTGAAAAATAATTCACTACTTGACTATGTTGGAGGCTATTTTATGAAGAGTCCCAGTTCACGCAAAATGATAGTCCAGCCTCTGTACCGTTTCCGTGTCGCGCACCCAATCAGCTGATAAAATAACACACCCTCAACGTTGAAAGTAGACATAGCCATTCCTCTCTTTCTGAGGTCTCGTGGGGACGGAAATTTGGGGATAGCGCGATCAATGGAGAGAGCGCGCTGTGTGTGGGATCAATGCGTTGGTTGGAGAATAAAAACAATGAACAGACGGAATCTGGACTAGCAAAATGATAGCTCAAGCTACATGTAATACCACAGGCACAACGGGGACGTAGAGGTGTTGTGGTCTAGTGGTTACCAAACTGTGGATCACATGGTTTCAGTTCGAGTCCCACTGCGGCACCAATGCCCTTTGGCAAGACATTAACCTGCATTTGCCAATCTACATGTACACCCGTGATGTTAACAGGTACCTGGTACAAAGAAATTCCTCTAATGCCAGAGCGCCTTATCAGGGCTGCTCGACTAACGCCGGGGTAATATTAGTACAGTGCTTATAAAATATTAGTATTAAGCGCTCTATAAATGTTACTATTATTATAATTATTATTATTCCCACTACCGATACTTGCATATATTCACAGCGGATAAGCTTGGGCTAGTTGGAATCACACCAATTTCCCTCGGTCCCATAACACAAAGCATAGCAATCAATTGTAACAATGATTGATTGATTATATGATCAATTGACTGAACAAGGTGATCCATACGAAAATAGCAATCAATCACAAATCTATGTTTACGCTACACAGCCCAAGATCAAAATGAGAGACCTGTTTCATATATACTCGGGCTAATGAGAACAGGTCTAGAGAGAATATATATTATGGGGCAGGACCTTGCAGTTAGTTTCCTGGCTCAGGAAGACTCAATTTGAGTGACAGGAATAAAAACAGACATGCACGGGCTCACACAGTATGTTGCTACGGCGACTCGTCACAACTCTTACAATATAAGGCGTTCTCATTACTATGGATGTATATTTAAATGCATTGCGCACATTGCGTTACAACTTACAAACAAAAACAAAAACAAAACAGAGATTAAATTTAACATAGAAGTACAGTACATTCTTTCATTCAACTCTGTGATGTAGGGCTTGCTCTTTTTTACCCTACAAAAGGGTTTAATATTGATTTACAAATTTGTGAAATGTTTGGTCATATGCTTCGACAAATAGGGTCTTCTTATTTCTACAGACTTGCGTGTACATATCAATTCACCAGCACCATGCACATTTCTGTCCATTTGTATTTCAAACCAAAACACAAAACAGAGAATCATGACTGCTACTGTACATGTACAGTATACTTGCATCCCTTAAAGGTACATGTAATGCAAAGTTTTGGGAAATTTTGAAATTGGATGGATAGTAATTCTTTAAATTTTTGATATATTTGGATGCCCCTGTGGATGTATTATAAGCACTAACAAATTTAGCCCCTAAAACACTTCTGCTTTCGAGCAAGTTGAATAATCAAAATTTACCGGTGCTCCCGGTAAATTTCAAACATTTCAAATAGCGCCTAAGGCCATTCCATGGTAGCTGCGACCATGAAAATCTCAGAATATGCAGTTCTGATATATAATTTCCAAACGGGAATAGCAAATCGGTCGAATGTAGTCAAGAAACGTTGTTTTAAAGCTAAAGTAATATCAGTCTTGAGAGGGCGCTATACAACATAAAGAGTTTATTATTTACAATTTCTTCACTTTAGACTCGATTTCAACCACGACAACGATCATTGAATATTGTAAAATCGCATATGCTTCCAATATGTTCATTTGAACCAAATTCATGACCCCATACCAAAAATTTGTAATACCTTTAATTCATGATAAAATTTTCTTGCAAAGCTGTATTGAGTTTCAGTTACTATCCTAATTTTAGAGTAGGCCTAATTTGTTCACCAATATAAAAACAGAATTATTCATATCATTATCAACTGACACATGTACATGTATATTGTATGTTTTCACTGTTTTAAATGTCAATTATTTCACTTCAAGACTTTCAGGACATCTGAACCACAATCGATGGATATTGATATATTCTAGTTATTATTTGTATGATGACTTTGATGTGAACCAATGAAATTACTTCTTCTATAACTGGCATTTGAAAGAAATTTCACATCTTGAAATATATATATAGGCCTACATATAGCACATGACACATGTATTTTCCTTAGACTATAAAATGTCTACCAGCTGAGGATATTGTTGTAAAAGAACCCAAAACGAGCTACAAGTTTATGTTCTGCAGGATGTCTGAGAACCAGAATAGCAAAGACTCTCATTCAACTCAAGTGTTACTTGTACATGTAACACCCTTCTGCTTTAGAAAAGAAGAAATATCATAATAAAATATCATAATACAATATCACATGGAAGGATGTTAAAGGTACTATGTCCCATTAGCAGGCCAAAAAAATGAAAATTTAAATTCCAACTGCAATTGAAAGATAATACTTATTTAGAACTTCCCTCAAAACAAAGGGCTTGAAAATGTCTTTTAGTGGGATATAACCACCGTTACATGTAGTTGTCGAATCGAATTTAGTGAGCGCGCTCGTTTAAATTAAATAGTCTGATTTTCAGACCCTTGTACTGAATGGTCATCCGTTTTGTGCTGCGCAAAGATTCAATCAGTTTAATTTTGGCAATTACAAGAAGTGGGTTATTGATGTAGACAAATGCTCATGTACCCTTTA
The DNA here is from genome assembly GCA_037976565.1 of Mesocentrotus franciscanus. Taxonomy (NCBI): domain Eukaryota; kingdom Metazoa; phylum Echinodermata; class Echinoidea; order Camarodonta; family Strongylocentrotidae; genus Mesocentrotus; species Mesocentrotus franciscanus. The sequence goes on from CP137686.1 coordinate 13,679,710, forward strand.
CAGCTCATTTTATGTATGTTATTACCAGAGAAAAAAAGATGTCAGTCAGTCACTCAATAGTGTCTGACAGTGAAGTCTAGAAAGTAAACAGGTTTCTTGCATGATTTGAATACTAGGACACTGCTAACGTTTAAATTTCATAGATAGGATGTACGTGAGTAACGTGACATATTCATAATTCCTGCAAAGTTCTACAGAATTTAATACTGGCTGCAAAAGGGATACACTATTAAGTGGACCTGTCATTGCCAGTGTGGACATATGTCATGGCATTGACCAAACAGATTTTGTTAACACAGCGTAATGTACATTGTACATGCAGGCCTATACTATGTCCAAACAAACCTACAATGTACATCAGTACCAGTAGTCAGTAGTCACACAACAAATACACTGTATCTGTACTCTTGGTCAAGGTATTTTGTAGCAGGAAGTCGTTGGAGGTAAATTTCACTTACTTCGGTACACAATGCAATCCACAACACCCTCTACATACTACAATGACATTTCTACTCCATAGCACAGACACAATGAATAAGAAACAGATGTCACAGACTCAAAGGCCTCTTAACTCTCACTCTGTAAATATTTGCTTCCTTAAGATTTCTCAAAGTACCAGAGCGAAGATTTAGAAATGCTTGTACCCTAATAATGTTGGCATCATTGCAAAGGGAATGTTATAATCTTCCTTATAATTCATATTTAATTTTCAAAAATTGTTACAGAATTGACTAATCTGCTATTAAAAGTGATGAAATTGCTACCCCTTTTTCCACCCTTGATCAGCCCGCTGTTTGCTGGTATGATTTGTGACGTAGCAAGTTGGGCTAATGTGCGAGAATGCTCCCAAGCCCCCTCACTGCACTGTCAGCTGCATGCATTGTGTATGTGTAAATGTCACTCGAACGCAGAGTATCTCATCACAACGTCCGATCTTGAAGAGGAAGTACTACTTGATTTAGACATAGAAATTGATGAAAACAGCTTCACAGCAAGTGACAGTGATAGTGATGATGATGGGAGAGTAGGTGAGATAGAAGGAAGAGGAAGACTAAGACCCCGTTCTCACTCACTTTGAAAGTGGTCTTAGTTAGACCGCTCCAGAGGAACGGGTCTTGAGGAACGGTTTGCGAGGGTTCACACTCCGAGCAGTTTTTTATGGCTCAAACCGCTCCACGAGTCAAAGTGGTCTTGTTGCTATGGCAGCTCAGGTCAGCGGGTAAATTTTTCGCTGAATACTTAGCGTATGTACCGTACTACGTGTTTCGCACGCAACGTCACTAGACCACTTCCGTTCAAAGTACGCCCGTTCACACTCGCACGTTAGAGCGCTCCAAACCGCTCTTAATAAGACCCGTTCCTCAAGACCACCTCCCGAGGTGGTCTTCTGAGCGGTCCAGAAGTCCACTTCCTGGACCGCTTTGACCGTTCTCACTCACCTAAGAACCGCTCCTGAGGAACGGGTCTTAGTTAGACCGCTCCAACGAAGTGAATGAGAACGGGGTCTAAGAGAAGAAGAAGACGGCGTTGATGGTGCAGCTGCGGGGCAAGTCATAACTTATCTGCATGAACCTGAGCTCCGGGCGTGCGCGGATGGGTGCCAGAGGCGGGCTCGGCTTGCCTGTGAAAGCAGCGGTCGGTAAAACTACTGTGAACTAGACCCACACTTGGTGATATATTTTGTCATTTTTGGAAAGTTTAAGATCATTCTTCGCAAATTTCAAGCAGATTAAATCATAGACGAATCAATGCGGGATTCAAACCTGCAAATATTAATTATAATTAAATCTACATCAGAAATGGAACTGCATGGCATCATAATAATTTTCAGTCTCAGGATTGATATCAGAAGCGATTGAACTGCATAGAAATCATCATCATAATCCTCATCATCCCCATTCATGCAATGACATCTCAACAAAAAATAATAAGATATTCGGAATAATCGAAATGCTTACATTATACAAATGGCATAATAAGCAATTCTAAAGTTTAAAGCCCAAGTCCACTCCGATTTTCAAAAATTATAACATGTTGTAAATAAATCAAAGGTTAAAACTGCCAAATATCATGGGCGTACTTCAATCAGGTGATTTTTAAGAGCGATTTTTGTTTCGGGTATTTCGAGCAAAACATTTATATTGCTGTACGGATGTGACGTATGCTCCTCACAACGAAAGTGCCAGCGGTATACATTCTGACAATAGGCTATTTTCGTAATGTAACCAAATTTAATGCATACGTCTTTGTGAAGTGCCTCTATACAAACTATTTCATTCACCTGATAAGAATAATAGTGTTTCATTATTCTTATCAGGTGAATGAAATAGTTTGTATCGAGGCACTTCACAAAGACGTATGCATTAAATTTGGTTACATTACGAATCTGTGTTGTGAGGACCCTACGTCACAACCGACTCGCTCATTAACTTGTTTTTTGCTCATTAAAAAAAATTATTAAAAATAAATCTGAGCACCATTTTCCAAAACCAAGTTATATTTGGGCTTTTTAGATTTTTGTCTATCTAATCAGCTCAACTTTTCAGTGGAGTGGACTTATACTTTAATTAACCAAATCAGAGATTTTTAGTCCACTTTCACTATGCAACTTGCGTGTAAACTCTGTGTATGTGTGCTTCTCGCTCCGGCTCCCTGTCCCACGTGTGACGTCATGATTCAGGACCCGTATATTTCGCTTTCAAGCCAGGATTTGAAATTCTGAGAAGGGTCTTGGAAAATGTTTATTGAACTGTTAAATTAATATTTACACAACCTTAAAGCAAATGATTCGTGTTCTCAATGATATCCTTTCCTTACATGTACATGTATAATTTGCCCACTTTGTGAAATTTCTTTGCACAGCTACTTTGAGAAATATCCCCCTTGAAGCTTCCTAACATTTATGATCATTGTCTTACTGGCATGTGAACACCAATATTACAGAGTCAGAATGAAGAGGAATAACTTTTGAATTTGTTTTCACGGTGTCTATGTTATGCCCAAGCGTTAGATTGGTGATATTTCCTACTAGTTTTAGTTTTAGCCAGGAAAGCAAGTGGGCATCTCTTAGGCATATCTTGTGCACCCCTTTCTTGCGGAAGACACCCTATAAATCCACATCGTTTATTACATGTACATGCCCTTTTTGAGGAAACCCAATTTTTCAATCATGAAACTCAGTTTTGAAATCTTGTCTAGAAGCCTTGGTATCCTCGTAGCCTCACACCCTTTACTGTGGTAGAGCCGTAGAGGTTGCAGGTTCAAATGATCAAATCCCTCCCAGTTCCACAATTCGTCTAATACTTCGTTTCATTCTTATGCTGATCAATTGATCATGCAGCAGATCTTGAACAAAGGAAGTCCAGAAAGGCAGAAACAAAAGTTCTCTCTCACAGTTACAAAAATTTCCCAACATTGACAAACCAGACTACTTGGGAACTTTCGTTGGGTCACTTTTAGACCCCGTTCTCACTCACTTTGAAAGTGGTCTTAGTTAGACCGCTCCAGAGGAACGGGTCTTGAGGAACGGTTTGCGAGGGTTCACACTCCGAGCAGTTTTTTATGGCTCAAACCGCTCCACGAGTCAAAGTGGTCTTGTTGCTATGGCAGCTCAGGTCAGCGGGTAAATTTTTCGCGCGAATACTAAGCGTATGTACCGTACTACATGTTTCGCACGGAACGTCACTAGCTCACTTCCGTTCAAAGTACGCTTCCGTTCACACTCGCACGTTAGAGCGCTCCAAACCGCTCTTAATAAGACCTGCTCCTCAAGACCACCTCCCGAGGTGGTCTTCTGGAGCGGTCCAGAAGTCCACTTCCTGGACCACTTTGACCGTTCTCACTCACCTAAGAACCGCTCCTGAGGAACGGGTCTTAGTTAGACCGCTCCAACGAAGTGAATGAGAACGGGGTCTTATTCATTTTGCACTAGCTCAAAAGAATTTAGATCTATTACTACTACATGTATCAGAATTCTACTTGAAAATCTTACTTCCTGATAGCAAGTGTCATGACTATCGAAAAACAAAGTTCTTGGAAATAATTATGTTTTTGTGACACAAGTGTGTGGGTGTAAGCCTACATGTACATGTAAGGAAAGAAATATACATGTAGTTCCTCAATGGAAATGTTACAGAGACATTCCCCAAGTAAAGTTGCAATTGAAAAAAAGGGAAAACAAAAATTAAGAGCAGTCAGTGGTTTAGGTAAATGTACGAAAAAATGTAGCTGCAAAGCTCCAAAAGAGCTCTGAAAAGTGCACAGAAGCTCTGGTTAAGAAATAATAAAGTATATCAAACTCTAATTCTTTCTGAGGAATGTCACTTTTTGTGGAAGCAAATTGAAAAAGGAACTCTTTTTAACAAAACAGTATATTTTCCACTGGTGGTTCCTCCATGATATTTCAAATGTACAATGCACAATGGAGGCTAACCACAGCAAATGGGGAGATAGCCTGCTCTAAACTGGAGATGATGAAAACAAAAATAATTCTCATACATTGTAATTTCAAGCAGTCAGTTTGATTCAAATCTTAATGATTATTGTAATGATAAAGCACACGTCTATCAGGGTAATGAAGCAGAAAAAATAACAGTTTCATCAACTTGCATCTACAGGAGATAATCATGATATCAGATGTTATATACCTCACTTTAGAAATCTAGCCATCTGATTGGTCGAAATTGGAGTCGTGATTTCAAGCCATGCCCAACTCACAGGGCATAGCAATAGCCCACAGGTATGGCGCGCCGTTTGACCAATAAATCAGATAAATAGTTTATCGCCGATAAACACTGTTTATCGTCAAAAAAACACTGTTTATCGTCGAAAAACACTGTTTATCGAGCGATAAACACCGTTTATCAAGCGATTAACACTGTTTATCGAGAGAAACTATGTTTATCGACTGATAAACACAATTTCTCTTGATAAACAATGTTTATCGCCGAAAGACAGTGTTTATCGCTGATAAACAGTGTTTATCGAGAGAAATTGTGTTTATCAGGCGATAAACATAGTTTACCTTGATAAACACTGTTTATCGCCGATAAACACTGTTTATCGCCGAAAAACAGTGTTTATCGGCGATAAACAGTGTTTAACTGAATTATTGGTCAAACGGCGCGCCATACACAGGGCCTAGTTAAAAGTTTCTACCCTCCGATCCTGTGATTCCCATTGGTTTGCATGTTAAAATTGTCTACGTGCAAGCACGGACGCCATACAGTGCTCTTTGTCTGCGATTCCCAAATGATTGAAACTTTCACCCATTTTTAAGCGAAGATGTGTTTCAGATTTTCTGTGATGCTTTAACAAATTTTTACCCACTAAAAGGCTAAGGTAAGAATTCTTGGTAGGTTTTTGTTATAATTCGGCATATAAAAGTCATATCGACTGCTTTAATACTCGAGGACTAGCTGTTTCTATACTGGCTCGCGGGAAAGTTGAATCCCTTGAGCGTATAGAAACAGCTAGTCCTCTCGTAGCAGTCGATATAACTATAATATTCTATCATGTTATTCAAAATAATTGGCAGCTCTTTTATGTGGATGAAATGACAATTTAAAAGTCCCTTCTTAAAATACTTTTAAAAAGTTTTAATTGAAGAAAAAAATCTTAGCATAATAGCATGACATTACGGCTATGATGAGAAGCTGTCTGAGCCCTGACATTAAGTTGATTTGAATAAATTATGCAGAAATATCAGAGATATTGGTCAGTGAGAAATATAGACCTAGGCATCTAGCAGTTCAGAGTTTTGAAATTTTGAAAATCCCAGCACAAATGCATAAATTATTAGATCTGCCAGCTTCTCACAACAATTTTTGTACAGCAGTTTTCAGGGGGGGGTGGTATCTCCATCAGTGCTGGACACAAACAGGTGCCCGGGACACAAGGAAATTCAAAATCTACGTCTGGAGTTCTGGACCCCCAGAATTTCAAAATTTTACATGGCTCTTATGCATACAGACATTGAAAATCTAAATCCGGATCCCCTACAAAAAATGTTAGTACGGAGCCCTGCCCACAACATGTATACAAAATTGATGTCTAAAAGGTTTCTGAACTCCTTTCTCCATTTCTGCCCCCTCCGAGCCCTTTGAAGACGGAAGATGTGGAAAGCAGGAAGGAAAAATTCATTTTGGCTACGGCTCCCTACCCCAGGAAAGGGAACTTCCCTTTTATCCTAGCCTTCAGATAAGTTATAGGGTATATTAGGCCTATACAAATAGTGCATGCTGGAGTGGCTGGACTGTGTGCAAATAGAGGAAATTCCGTTTACAGAAAAAGATTGATTTGCATAAATAGTTCAATGTCATATTTCATTTTCAATTTTCCCTTGATTCCAGACTTATACAAAACAAAACGCGCACTATCTCTCTCTCTCTCTCTCTCTCTCTCTCTCTCTCTGTCTCTCTCACAAACATACATGTACACACACATTCTCTCTCTCTCACACACACACTCGCTGTTCACAATTCCCTGTTCTATGTACATGTACATGTATATGTGACATACATGTATAAAGCGATACAACTGAAATTTTACTCCCTAGGGGTGTTAGCTTCCTGAAAATATGAAAATGAAAGACATATTTCCTGGTTCAAGTAGCATATTATTCCCTGTCATATGCAGAATGTAACAGTGTATTTATACCAGCACTGATTGGTACATGTACATAGTGTAGTGTATGAACAATCATTATAGAGACAATAGGACAATTATTACATCTACCTGAAGAGGTGTTGTGAACTTAGTGTCTTTAATAATGTTCAGAACTTTGAGCTACAATTCACATTACTGATTCAGATCAGATCTGCATTCTCCTTATCATAGATCTTCATGCAACTAATACAAACAGGATAACTAACATAATTGTAGCATTCTAATTATTCTATTTACAATCTATCAATTCATGAATCAATAATTATTGCCATGCTATCTGCACCACTAAGTGGTTTTTCAGGTGGATTATTGTGCCTTGTGTCAACAATGCTAGATTCCTCCTAGGTCAGTTGATGAATCAAGTTCTTATGAACACAATAATAGGATTAACAGCTAGTCCATTATCTTGTAAGCTGTCTGCCATCTAGGAGTTCAGGATATACTTATTAAAGTAATTACATGTCCTTTGATTTACCTAATAGAATAGGATTATGGGAGAGCATGCATGTACAGGGTTTGTAAAGTTGTCAGGATTAACAGAGTGTGTAATTTCGACAGAAAAGGTGACAGTGCTCCAAGCAGAGTTAGAAGCACACATGTACAATACATGTACTTGTACATGTACATGTACATGCAATAGAAAAATAGAAATGGTTCAGCGAGAACTAAATTTCAAGTTCTTATGAATACAATAATAAGATTAACAACCATTTCAAAATCATTCTAGCTGTCTACCACTGAGTAGATCAGGATGTAGTTCACAGGGAAATTACTCAGATTAATCTAACAGGATTATCCACGACTGATCAACAGCTTACATGTACATGTATGGAATAGAAAAAGTACCAGCTCTGAGAGGGTCTAAAAACTCTAAACTATTCAGTGTAAAATTTCTTTGTGTGTGCACTGGAGCTCTTTTTTTTTTAACCCCAAGACATTAGAAAGTCAAATTTCCTCATACCAATCCTAATATGTTTTTTTGCATTTTTTCAGAGCTCTTGTCAAGTTTTTTTAAAAATCTTTTTCTCTTTGCTTTTTTCTTCTTCAGGAGAGGGGGTTAAAGATCTAAATCAATATCCACTCCTGAGTTTTAAACTGGCACTCTTCCTAATGTAGTGTGCCTGCAGGCACAGACAAGTGTAATGCAAGTATGGTAAGCTTCACATATTAAAGGAAATTCTCCAATATCAACATCTCAGGTGCAATGGGCGAAAAAAATAATGTAGGTACTCCACATTATACATGTACCCTTAACCTCTCAAATAAAACAAACATTTTCACAGGGTGACAGGGGGCAAAACAGAGGGTCTAAAGTCTAAACAACAGATATTCATAGAGAGATTACAACAACCCATGTCCATAAAGGCATAAACCATATATTACATCTTCACAAAATGTCACATTTTAATGTACTATGTATAGAACTATGATTTATAATGTACATGTAATCTGTTTCTTTTATTTTGCAGCCGCTGTTGTCATTGGTTGATGACTAATACTACACACCTATCAACTAAAGAGTTCGACTTATTGACTATGTAGACTGAAAATACTTAGGAATTTGACTGACTGATATTTATTATGCACTGTAGGCAAACAAAACTGTAATACATTGTACGCATTGATCATGTTCTTAAACAGAAAATTAACAGTGCTGTTACAATTTTTTTTTTTTTGGGGGGGGGTGTTCATTGCAGGTTTACAAAATTGAATTTCCATATCTTCTTAATTTGATCAACTTTTTTTTTTCAGTATGACATCAATATTTCTTGTCTATTCTCAGTTTCAGGTCTCCCTAGCACATACTTATTGTGTGATAATGATGTCAGAAGCCACATCAGGAACAGGACAAAATTAGGAGTGACATATTCCACCCTAACAAAAATATATTGGGAGGCAGAATAAAACACTTACATGGCCTAAGATTGGATATGCACCTCAAAAGAAAAATAAATGATGTCAAGATGATGACAGCAACAATAGTGGTAGTAGTGCTGTATTAGTAGTATTATAATAATGATGATTGATGATGATGATGATGATGATGATGATGATGATGATGATGATGATGATGATGATGATGATGATGATGATGATGATGATGATGATGATGATGATGATGATGGTGATGATGATGATGATAATAATACTGTCTAATAGTAATATTATTATTAATAGACCTTCATAATAATGAAAATCATCATCATCTAATGATAATTAAACTTTGAAAATGGCAAGTACATGTGTATATAAAAACATGTAACAAAAATACTGTCTCAACCTCGTTGATCACATTCCATTTTTGTTTCGAGCCAAGACTGGCAAGAGTACTTTTAATTTAATAGAATTGGCGGAGCCGGAGCCAGCAAAAAGACGAGACTGAGCCGCGCATCTAGCCTGGAGGTCCGGCTAGGATGAAGGCCCAAACGCGCTCGCACAGCTGGATGAGCTTAATCTACACATTATTAACAATTGACAGATAAAACAATACATATAGCACTTACAAGACTGACAGCACATATGCCCCTTTAATGTTCTCGCTGTCTCGAACGACAAAGGCGCCATCTTTTCCCGACTGGTGCAATAATTCTTCCGTTTCAAGTCGTGAAATACGGCCGTGGTACCACGGATATTGTGTGGCCATTATTGTTCATGCTAGTATGTACAATTCCTATGGCGGTTTAGCACTCGAGCCAAGCTAAGCTAAGTGGTTGTCCAAAACTGAGTGAAAAACCATAACACAACACACGTGTAAAGTATTATCGCCGTTAATCTCCAAAGGGTGACAAATGTGTGTATGGCAGCTCCGATTCTTAGATGTTAGTCCCTGTCCTAAGTACAAGCATTATTTCATTCCTGCACTTTATAATGCAATATCATCCATAATCCAATGACCATTTCCAGACGACTCAGGAGTCGCTTTTCGTTGGGTTTGATTACTGTACAAAATGCATAAGGGTGATATTTTACAATCGGAACTTCCGGGTTCGCGAGAGCTACATTTTGTGTTCGTGAAAACGATTAAGCAAGCAAGCATGTCATCAAAATCTGTTTATCCACCACCCCCCATTCTCGCAGGTCATTTATTTGATTATTGGGTAATACTTTTAATTAACTGAATGTGAATTGTTAGCAGAATTTGGATGAAAAGTAATGTAAATACTAAAATACACATTCAGCTATCTAGAATGAGCTACGCCTCGTTTGACAATTTGTTTTGATTCATTGAGGAAATGAGGGAGACATTTTGTATGAAATTAAGAAGACAGTTTTATGGGCGATGAATTGATTCTTAATAGACCTACATTGATGCAGCAGTCTTCTATGCATTTCCATCATTTAAGAAGATTTGCTATTTATCAAAAGATTAGAAAGAGAAAACTATGATTTTATAATTTCCAGCGGATACACAGACGTTATTACAGCAAATGTATTGTTTGAAATGGAAAACCTTCGCTCACAATATTTGTTTCCTTCCGCGAGAGATAAAAACAATTGATAAGCAGTTAATGAAGAAATAACACTTTCCATGAATAGCTTTTTAAAACTCTTGTGGAATACCGGGGAAAATTTTGAAACTAAGAAAATTTGTTATATTATCCTCTTAAAATTATGTATGGCCAATATTCTCCACTTAAAATTTTAAACAAAATTTGTGCAAGGTATTGCAAGGATCGCCGTAAAGGAATATTTTCCATTCAGGGAATATAAATCATGATGGTCGCCTTCAATTTTCCTCTCTTAATTTCCTTCCTCTTCTGTGTAATATTCATCATTCTCTCTCTCTCTCTCTCTCTCTCTCTCTCTCTCTCTCTCAGCGCCGGCGCCTGGGGGCCGGCACGTGCCCCCACTTTTTCAAGAACCCCCAAAGTACCCCTATTAAACTTCAGATATGTGCCCCTTTTTCTTTCTACCAAGTGCCCCTTCCATCTTCTCAAGTCCCTGGTGCTATGTCAGGAAACACAGTGCATTCTGATAACAGCAAGAACAAAATATTTATAGATCTGTCCCATGATTGCGTTTTCTATTAGTGCCAACACCTACTTTCTGTTTGATATTCTGCATAGTAGCCCTAAGTGTATGCCTTTTTCACAGTTTTATTTTTAATTAAAGCATTGAAACTGTCGCATATAATTATTCTCTTCTCTGATTCACTTTGCAGCTTGGCCTATTTGTGAATTGAACGTGCGTTTAAATGAAAGACGAAGATATGCATGCCTCTCCGATGAAGGGATTGTCGTATCTTTTCAATTAATTCATTGATTGTGTATTCGAATATCCCTGATGCAAGCTATTGATAACAGAATTGAATAGCGAAGCTTCCCATTCATTTCTGTCTCTTCTCTTCCGCTTTCCTTTTCTCCTCGTCCCCTGAGGGGGTGAGGGGCAATCAGAGTCCAAAGAGAGAGAGAGAGAGAGAGAGAGAGAGAGAGAGAGAGAGAGAGAGAGAGAGAGAGAGTGAGAGAGAGAGACGGAAGGAGAAAAGCCAAGAGGATCCAATACACCCCCAAAAGGAAATAAAGTCAGGAATAATGAGAAACTCGATCCACACATTACAATTAATTCAAATAGTTAGGCGGGAAAGCCCGATATTAAAAAATAGTCATTTTTCTTCTCATAATTATTGTTGTTTTTAATGTAAGGAAAGGAGTCTAAAGTAATGGATTTCTTAAAAAAAGAAAAGAAAATAAGGGCCTATGGTGGAGGGGGAGGGGGTAATGTTGCAAAAAGTTTACCCTTTGTAAGTGCCCCTTTTGTCCAGGTCATTTATTTGATTATTGGGTAATACTTTTAATTAACTGAATGTGAATTGTTAGCAGAATTTGGATGAAAAGTAATGTAAATACTAAAATACACATTCAGCTATCTAGAATGAGCTACGCCTCGTTTGACAATTTGTTTTGATTCATTGAGGAAATGAGGGAGACATTTTGTATGAAATTAAGAAGACAGTTTTATGGGCGATGAATTGATTCTTAATAGACCTACATTGATGCAGCAGTCTTCTATGCATTTCCATCATTTAAGAAGATTTGCTATTTATCAAAAGATTAGAAAGAGAAAACTATGATTTTATAATTTCCAGCGGATACACAGACGTTATTACAGCAAATGTATTGTTTGAAATGGAAAACCTTCGCTCACAATATTTGTTTCCTTCCGCGAGAGATAAAAACAATTGATAAGCAGTTAATGAAGAAATAACACTTTCCATGAATAGCTTTTTAAAACTCTTGTGGAATACCGGGGAAAATTTTGAAACTAAGAAAATTTGTTATATTATCCTCTTAAAATTATGTATGGCCAATATTCTCCACTTAAAATTTTAAACAAAATTTGTGCAAGGTATTGCAAGGATCGCCGTAAAGGAATATTTTCCATTCAGGGAATATAAATCATGATGGTCGCCTTCAATTTTCCTCTCTTAATTTCCTTCCTCTTCTGTGTAATATTCATCTCTCTCTCTCTCTCTCTCTCTCTCTCTCTCTCAGCGCCGGCGCTCCGGTGGGGGGGGGGCCGGCACGTGCCCCACTTTTCAAGAACCCCCAAAGTACCCTATTAAACTTCAGATATGTGCCCCTTTTCTTTCTACCAAGTGCCCCTTCCATCTTCTCAAGTCCCTGGTGCTATGTCAGGAAACACAGTGCATTCTGATAACAGCAAGAACAAAATATTTATAGATCTGTCCCATGATTGCGTTTTCTATTAGTGCCAACACCTACTTTCTGTTTGATATTCTGCATAGTAGCCCTAAGTGTATGCCTTTTTCACAGTTTTATTTTTAATTAAAGCATTGAAACTGTCGCATATAATTATTCTCTTCTCTGATTCACTTTGCAGCTTGGCCTATTTGTGAATTGAACGTGCGTTTAAATGAAAGACGAAGATATGCATGCCTCTCCGATGAAGGGATTGTCGTATCTTTTCAATTAATTCATTGATTGTGTATTCGAATATCCCTGATGCAAGCTATTGATAACAGAATTGAATAGCGAAGCTTCCCATTCATTTCTGTCTCTTCTCTTCCGCTTTCCTTTTCTCCTCGTCCCCTGAGGGGGTGAGGGCAATCAGAGTCCAAAGAGAGAGAGAGAGAGAGAGAGAGAGAGAGAGAGAGAGAGAGAGAGAGAGAGAGAGAGAGAGTGAGAGAGAGAGACGGAAGGAGAAAAGCCAAGAGGATCCAATACACCCCCAAAAGGAAATAAAGTCAGGAATAATGAGAAACTCGATCCACACATTACAATTAATTCAAATAGTTAGGCGGGAAAGCCCGATATTAAAAAATAGTCATTTTTCTTCTCATAATTATTGTTGTTTTTAATGTAAGGAAAGGAGTCTAAAGTAATGGATTTCTTAAAAAAAGAAAAGAAAATAAGGGCCTATGGTGGAGGGGAGGGTAATGTTGCAAAAGTTTACCCTTTGTAAGTGCCCCTTTGTCCAGAAAGTGCCCCTTTTTTGGGTAGACCCCACTTTGAAGGACGCTCCGCCGTCCCGCTCTCTCTCTCTCTATTTCAATTCCAAAGGTTGCTTGTTACTAGGGCATGACCCTTCAATCATTGAGAGACAGACAGTGGCATCCCCCCCCCCCCGGGGATTTTGTAACCTGCCAGACCATCTGGGCCGCTCGCTCGATGAAGTGCGACGTGGTGACGGGGATAGCTAGGCCTATTATCAAATCATTACCGTACAAATTATCCTGTACAGAACAGACACACCTAGTGAACTCTACCGCTATTTATTATTCTCATTATGTAATATGAATGTAAATTCCTTTTGAATTTAAATCAGAACTGGATCTGTATTAATTGGCAGGGCTGGCAACCCTCCCGCATTTGGAAGGAGTCTCACGCCACCACGCTCATTCTCCCGCCGTCCCACTAGCTCGTAGCGGGAGACTCCCACCACCACGCCTTTCCTTCCCTACCCCACCCCCACCCCCACCCCCACCCCACCCCCGGTTGAGCAAACAAAATATGCATACGATCTCCTTCGAAGCAGTTCGACAGCCCTGTATTGTTGTTTTGTTGTATTATGTATTCTTTGTATTATTAAGCTATGTTTGTATTCTTTACTATGTATCATTATCATGACATTTAAATGTGTTGTACTCTCATACCCCAGAAGGGGGTCGAAAGAGTTAATAAATTCTATTTTGTTCTATATTTTATTATATTCTATCATTTCTCGTCATTTATTTAGATTACTTACTTTATCTTCTCAAATACCATTGTATATAGCTCTACATCATGAGACCTACAAGGACTGGGACAAACAACCAAGTGTTTGTTTTGAAACGATATGTATTCCCAAAATAGGCGCATCTTGTTTACATATCCCGAATAAAACCCACTCGTGTGGGAAAGGGGAAACAAGTCGCGCGCAATGCGCTTCAAAGAGGGAAATACGAGCTGAGAATTCGGGAAATACCCGCCATACGACACTCGCGCCTGGCTCATGTACGTACGTACGAAGTGCGTTAGGTTATCGCCCATAATCTGTGTTTCAGAGATAGAACCATGGACCTTTTCTATCTTTCTCTCTCTGTCTCTCTGTCTCTCTGTCTCTCTGTCTCTGTCTCTCTCTCTCTCTGTCTCTGTCTCTGTCTCTCTTTTTGTTTCCTTATTTCCCTTTCTCTACCCTACCCCTTTTCCGTTTTACTTCTTCCTCACTCTATCCCGAGTTCTCCTTCTCTTTAACCCCTCCGTTCTCTTCCTCTCTCTCAATCTCTCTTTCTTTCTTACTCTCTCTGTCTCTGTTTCTGACTTTTTCCTTCACGTTCTAAATTGTTTTTCCCCTTTCTTTGCTAATAGGTATTAAGGGTATTATGTTTGGTCCATGCAGTGTTGAATTTAGGAATTCAGCTATATAATTATAGTGCTGAGGAATTCGACCATGTAGCATGCATGCTTTACAATTGTCATGCAACTTATAAGACAGGAGCGATTTTTTTTTTAAAAGCAATAATTCACTATCTTGTATTTATATTTTATACAAATGAATATTGTTTGCAAAAGTAAGATACCCGCGAATAATTAGGCCAACGCATTGCCTACTGACATGGGTATTGTGCGTTGCTTGAATATTGTGGAAGGGATGGGGAGCTGGATTAATTTACCCTTTAGAATTTAGTCCACATTCTTTAGAGTAGGAATTTTTTTTAAAGTGTTGTACTTTGATTTGAATAGGGAGATTTGTTTCTTTTGCGCTTAAATGAAATTGAAATAATGAGGGAGATTTTTGTGATATATTTTCTATTCCATTCGCTAAAAAATGACAAGCTCGCCAATCTTAAGCGTTGATTTTGTATTATCAAGATAATCCGACGAGTCAGGTACATTTGAAAATTAGCTCTACAAACTGAAATTGCTAACAACCTTTGAAATTTCAGTTAGGTTCTTTACCCCCCCCCCCTCTTTATGTTTCTCTATGTCCCTTTCTCTCCCATATCCCGTTTCTTCTTTTACTTCGTCCTCATTCTAGCTATCTCAACTCTCAAGTTCTCCCCTTCTCTTCTTGATCACTCTCTCTCTCTCTCTTTCTTTTTCTCTTTCTCTCTCTCTCTCCTTCTCTCCCTTTCTCTTTGTCTCCCTCCCTTTCTCTCTCTCTCTCTGTTTCTCTCTCTCTCTCTCTCTCTCTCTCTCTCTCTCTCTCATAATGCTTTCGACCTTGGACAATGCAAGTAAACAGTTAATTATCATTTTCAGTCATCATATATCTTCTTTTTTACACCTCCCCAAATTTTTGGTGGAGCACCTTAAATTTGTGGGGACAGGTGTCCAAGGTCCCATGACATGCATTGGATGAACGCCGCTGATCATCAATTCAGTATCGGTAAATCGGCCTTCTCATATTACACTACATGAATCATAATAACGTGTATTCGTGACAGTACAAAAATAAAACAAAACGGGTCTACGGTGTGATGTATGTGCCTAATTTGAAATGCCATTTAAAGGAAGCCTAATTACAATCGCTGTGTCAGAGGTTGATTAATTAATCTTAATTATTATCATTCTTAGATCAGGGTACAGTGAATTTTAGGCCCAAAGGAATAGACTATATATAACGTATTCAAATTTCATGCATACAACCTGAAGGCTTGCCCGACATAGCGACAAATACTGTATGGAAAGTGTCCGTTTCTAATAAAAGAACACGCTTGTTTACAAGAGCGAGACCCATGAGTGAGCAGAACATTCGACCTTTTTTTTTGGGGGGGGGGCGCTAAAAAACCTCCCTAAAACTCAGATTTTATAGAACATTACTATTGGTCTATTTCATTCTGCCATTACAAATTTATAGAGGGAAAGCTCGTGAATGGTTGTTTTCAAGCCCCTTAATTTTTTTCATATTAATTTTACAAGCTTATAATTTGGAGAGAGAAAAGCGAAGCAAGTGTTGACAAGAGGAAACGAGGAAAGGAGGAAAAGAGGATAGAGGCTGGTGTTTTGAGAGCAACAGTCGAGAAATAAAAATATGAGAGAGGTAAAAAAAATAGAAAGACAGAAGACTTTGTTAAGATGCAGATGTGATTGAGAGAGGAAGTAAGGAAAAGAGAGGAACAAGTAGGAGGCCTGGAAAGAGAGAGGATGCAAACATTATGATCTCGTAATCCTTCATAACTTGTATAGGGTAGCAATCATATTTATCATTAATATTAGTTCCATCATCATTGTATCGTCGCCATTACAACAATCACCATCACCATCACCATCATCAGTATAAACATCATCTTCATCACCACCATCATCATTAGTATACATACCATTGTCATCATCACGACCATCACCATCATCATCATCATCGTTAGTATAAACATCATCATCACCACCACCATCACCATCATTAGTATAAACATCATCTTAATCACCACCACCATCATTAGTCATCATCATCATTACAATTTTTAGCTGTGAATTAATTTGTCTAAAACCAAGTAAAAAAAAAAAAGATAAATGAAATAATTTTGATCTCTACTTTTAAGACATATTTTTGTGACATGGAAACGTCGGCCATCGCAGCAAGAGACTTGTTGCATATTGCATATACAGACCATGTGCGGAAATCACAAAACATTCTGACTTTACAGCAAATAGCTTTGGAAGTCTGACTGTATCCAAAAGATAATCATGATCATATAGTACTTGAAATAAAATGAAGACATAACAGAGTAAACCTTTTGATACACAAAACTTTTATTTATTTGAGAATATATGAATTTCATTCCAGAAACATTAGTACAATATACAAATTCTATCTCTTTTAAAATACTAGTTGGTTTGAGAGCAAGAAAGGAATTTCTCTCACACCACATTGGAGTTAATATCTTCTTGCTCTCATGAGGCAAAGCCATATCATCACTCAGTATTAGTTAAATATATTTATACAGTAGTAATATCTAAAGTAAGATAAATATAGTTTTATTGTACTCTCTCAGTTTCATCTAGATATAAGAGCAGGACACCAAAATGAATCAATCTTACTGAGCACTGTTGCGATTGTGTAGAGATTCTGTACAAAAATCACATTACCGGTAAATACAGTGTTTGATTTGGAATAGGAATAGTTAATGGGAAACATAATAAATGTGGGTATTTATACTGTAACATCTTATGAAAAATACACTTTAAAGGTAAAGACCAGTTTTGGAAACGCCCCTCTCTCAAAAAAATGAAATGGAAGCTCTCATTACCAATCATGTGAAAGAATATGTTTTGACTAATACGTGATGATACAAATTTTGCCGGAAAGTCGGAAACCGCCTACTAATTGATATATTTGGTAAATTATTATATCTATTGGGACCAAATAGATATCACGCACGTGGTCGCGTAGTCCCATATACATCTTTCTGTGTACAGTGCTTGTAACTTTACCAAGACTGGGCCAAATTTCTTATCATTTTGATGATTCCAGAACCTTGCAGTACACACCAATACTTATATGCTAGATGATCAACCTTTTCTGATTGATTCCACAACGTTTCTTTCACAATGCAATCGCCTGACCAGAACTGGTCTTTATCTTTCAGTACAACTGTGTAAGAATCGCTGAAGTTTATCAATATATTGGGAAGATATTAGTTATGTCACTGATCTGAGAAAATCAGAGCTGATGGCTCTTATGCATAAACATGGAGATTGGACACACAAAACTGATATCCAGTAATTCAGGAGACCGATTTTGAGAACAATCGATAGTTACAACTATCGTATCAGTCAAATGGGAAAAGTCCTTACTTGTTGATGATGCTCTGACAGTTAGGGTTTATTAAATACGGTAGGTAAATAATTAACCTGCTTCAAATTCAAACACTTTTATATTCCTATTAATATATTACGGTAAATTCCACCTTTTCAAATATTACAAGACTAGTATGATAAATTACAATAATTGAATGATGGATTCATACTACTACACTTTTTACAAACTACTACTTTTGTGAGTATTATTCATATTAACATTCTTGACTTATAAAGTGTAAATGCCGTTGGCTATTCATGGATTCCCTTGTAATAATTAATGTAAAAATAATTTTCTGCATATACTGATTGCAACCATTTCTTGTATGAATGTTTAGTCTGAAAATCAGTCAGACAATACATAAATCATCAGAGATTCCAAATACGACAAAGCCATAAAATGTTTCCAACCCCAGACACCATTTCTGCTATGTTTACTGATATCTCGAATGGCAACTTCTGTCCAAGTGTTGTAGCGAAACATCACATATGATCAGCGTAAATCTTGGACAACAAGTTTAGAAACCTTTCATCGCTAATCCAGTTGCCATTTCATCCAAGAGTTGGATCACAATATATAATTGGCAAAGGATGGAGAAGTTTCGATATAAAATTTGCTTTTGGTACATTAAGCTTTCTCCATGGACCCAAACCTACCGGTAAATTAGATAGCTTAGAGGGAGGAGTGGACCTTAAAGACACATCTAGAACACAAAATGAATATGAACTCATAATTATATGGCATACAGGTAGAAAAAATTCATAAGGACATGGGGCTGATAAATTTCATTACTACCGTGATTACGCTTAATCCGGTCGAAACTGTTATTCTGGTATTTCAAATTAGAATTTTAATTCACCAATATTTATGACACCGTAAAATTTACATCTGTAAGTTCTCATTATTTTTTTTCAAATCCAATATTATATGGCGTCCCTAGGGATCTATTTTGGGGCCTGTGTTATTTTTGATTTACATCAATGATATTGTGGCTCTTTATATGCCACTCCTTGTTGCCAAGGTACTTAATCTCAGTCTCAGCAGTCAATAGTTCATGACAGTAAATGGGTATACTTGAGAAGTACATAGTGAAGTACACCATAAGTCAGCTGGATGGGAAACCAACGTGAAATTACTTCATGAGAAAGAGGCCATGGAAGAGTTTGGATAGGTCCACTTCGGAGTAGGCGTTCGCTGAGAGACGTACATCAATGATCTGCTTTAACGTCTGGTATGCTGCCCTCACAGAGGCTGGTTCTTGGCTACGTGATTTAGCTGAAATTTGACAGGAACATAATTAACAGGGTGTAGAGAATTAGAAGGCAACATAAAATATATCTTTCATAATTACATAATTTTTAAGAAATAAAATCTAATATTTTGTACTGAATGTCAAGCTGCATAAATGATATTTATATATTATCTGTCCACTTTCTGGCATTAGGAAATTAGAGAAAAGCTGAACACCGTTCAATTTTTTTGGTCATGTCTGTTTTATTTTAAATTGAAAAGCTAAGCATGACATTTTGTTGTTTCTAATTTTTTCCTTCATTTTTTATTTAGATTGCCTACTCTCACTCTCTCTCTCTCTCTATCTCCGTCTCTTGATCAATAATCATATGGTGTCTCAAGATCCATGTATGCTATTGCATCATCATCATACCAACAGACAGAAATAATTGCCATAAAAAAAAGAGAATAAAAAGTCCCTTTGTTAGCAATGCACAGAATTAATTGCCAAAACATTTTTTTTAAAGAGGAAAAAAAAGTTACCTTTGTCATTGTTTTCAGTGAGTGCCTTCTCATAGTCAAAGATAGTTTGGAAGAAACACAGCTGTGTATACAGCTCCTTGTCCGAGTACTGTATAAAAATAAATCATAACATCAATTTACTGTTTGAATGTGGCAAATGGTTGGTCATGGAGTGTCAACAGTTAACAGTTGCACAGTTACAAAAACTACAAAACGCAGCTGCACGCATCATTTCTCCGTCAATCAAACGTAGTCACATTACACCTATCTTACAAAATCTCCATTGGTGGCCCGGAAAGGAACGTATAATCATCAAAATCCTTCTTTTAGTTCATCAAATCATGAACAGAACAGCTCCTGAATACAACCAGTCTTTAGTTCACCTCTACCAGCCCACACGTACCCTCTGATCCTCCAACTCTGGTCTTCTACACATACCGCTTTCAAAGAAATCTTGGAGGAACAAGCTTTTGCTCATGCCGGACCAGCCCTGTGGAATTCACTTTCACATGAGCTGTTTATTTCTGATTCTTCAACGCCTTTTAAGAGCAACCTTAAATCCCATTTGTTCAATTTTGCGTTTTGAAGACAGACATTCATCCATTCTTTCATTTTTGTATTTTCTTTCTTATGTAAATGTACACGATTCTTTGTCATGATGTAATGTGTTCCCTAATATTTTAAAGCGCCATGAGCATTTAAAGGTAAAGACCAGTTTTGGAAACGCCCCTCTCTCAAAAAAAATGAAATGGAAGCTCTCATTACCAATCATGTGAAAGAATATGTTTTGACTAATACGTGATGATACAAATTTTGCCGGGAAGTCGGGAAACCACCTACTAATTGATATATTTGGTAAATTATTATATCTATTGGGACCAAATAGATATCGTGCACGTGGTCGCGTAGTCCCATATACATCTTTCTGTGTACAGTGATTGTAACTTTACCAAAGACTGGGCCAAATTTCTTATCATTTTGATGATTCCAGAATCTTGCAGTACATACCAATACTTATATGCTAGATGATCAACCTTTTCTGATCGATTCCACAACGTTTCTTTCACAATGCAATCACATGACCAGAACTGGTCTTTCTCTTTAATTAAAATGGATAATGGCGCAATATAAATCTCATGTATTATTAACTGATGGTTGCATCCCAGGACCCAGAATATACAGCTTAAGTGTAATTAGAAGTTCAAGATAAATGAATCAGAAAATAGTAAACAATGGTCTCTTCCTTAATCTGCAATGGATTAATTCTGCAAAAATCTTTGACAAATATAACAGGGATATTTATTTACTTCTTTGAAACAACACCAATAATAGTTGGATTTATCCTGAGGTGTTGTGGTCCAGAGGATGAGTCTCTGGGCTGGGAACCACGAGGTACGGGTTATCTGATATTTATTCCTTGAAATGCTAGGGGGCCATAATGGCAGCCATGCTACAGCTGGGGTAATAATTGTGGAATGCCAGGAGAGTCAAGTCTGACAGACTTGAATGCGACTCAAGAACCAACTATTATTATTATTATTATTGACCCAGCCTAGGCAAAGCACTACCATGAAAAAGTGCTAGAAATTTCAAGAAATTTCTCCTACTGGGTACCCATTTACTTCACCTGGGTACAGAGTGGCAAATTTAAATCAATGTCTCGCTGAAGGGAACTATAAATTTGAACCCCTACC
The DNA here is from genome assembly GCA_037976565.1 of Mesocentrotus franciscanus. Lineage (NCBI taxonomy): Eukaryota > Metazoa > Echinodermata > Echinoidea > Camarodonta > Strongylocentrotidae > Mesocentrotus > Mesocentrotus franciscanus. Next base: position 13,701,063 of record CP137686.1, read on the forward strand.
TCATGGTCCATAGTCTGGCGACGTATCCACTTCACCACAACTCTACAGACATATATTTTTTGGGGGGGAGCCCTAACCACAATCATTCAATTAAAAACAAAGAGCAACTAAATAAAGTAGATGAGCCTACCTCTGGTTTTAAGATAGCTCTCTGACAAACTGGGCAGACAAACCCCTGTCGATGCGGGTTCAGAGGCAACCTGCGGGTCCGATGTGCACATGAGGTATCCTCACATATCAACCAACCCTGTAATATAAATGATAGAAGAAAATGAGTTTAAAAAAAATGTCTTGCACTTAAACTCTCTTCTGCACACACTTTAAATATTTCATGAATGAACAGTTGAACCCCTTCTGTGGCATGATAAGCATTTAAATCCTGTCCAAGAGTTTGAACGATAAGTTTGGACTTGGAAGGTACACATCTTATATATATACCTTCTTCCCGAAACAGAAGCATGAGGTTTATATCAAAGCCAAATTTATAAATAAAACAGGGTTTTAAGTTATAATTTCACTCTTAGAAGTACATTTATAACTTGATAGCATAAACAGGATTAAATGCTTGACTGGAGGGTTCAAACTACACATACATAATGGAACTTGAGTTAACCCTAAAATTAGTCCATGTAATCACTTACAGCATAGTATTTCTGTATGTAGCTGCGGACAAGGAGGCGGAGCTTGTTACCAAGCATGGTCACATGATCAGCTGGCACTGTGCCACAGCGACTGTCACAGTAACTCAGGCGGGCTTCTGCCAATGATCCCTGTCAGAGAAAAAAAGTGAAGTAATAAAATGCTTTGAAACATGATGGTATAATTATCACAATGACCATAAATAATCATTTCTTTAGCGCTGTTATGATAATATCTGTTGTACCAAACTGCTTAGAAACATCATCATAATGATAATAATAATAATAACAATATTTATAAAGCGCAACATATCCATCTCTAGAGATGCTCAATGTGCATACAAATAATTTAAATTTATATTAGGAATTGAACATACTTAAAATTAAAGAAATATTAAATGTTAACTTACATGTAAGTTCATCATGGCATCACCATGGTACATACACTGTGGTACAGGGTGATTATTTGTTTGGCATACATTGTATAAAGAAAACATTGAAATTTAATAATATGCATTAAGCATCAGGTGAGTTTTAAGCCCAATTTTAAAAGTAGAAAGAGTGTTGGCCGTCTTAATGGAGAAAGGTAACTTATTCCACAAAGAAGGAGCCTCTGATACAAATGCTCTATTCCCCTGATTTCTTTTGGTACGTATTTCTTTAAGCCTAACATTATTATGTGATGAACGTAAACCAGAACGACCTGTGGAGTGGGGTGATAGAAGGGATGAAATATATTCTGGAGCTAGATCATTTAGTGCACGATAGGTTAAGAGTAGAATTTTATAGATCACACGCTGTTGAACAGGGAGCCAGTGAAGAGATTTCAAGATAGGAATGATATGTGATGATCTTCTAGAGTTTGTTACAAGGCGAGCAGCAGCATTCTGAACTTTTTGCAATCGGTTAATTTGGTTGGTGGGTAGTCCAAAAAGTAATGAATTGCAATTGTCAAGGTGCGAAGTAACAAAAGCATGTACTAACTGTTGGGTGGATTGAGGTGAGAGATATTGCCTAATTGCCCGGATATTACGCAGATTACAATTGGCCAGTTTAACACAATTTAAAACGTCATAAATAAATTGTTAATAATAGATTTTTCTGGTTTATCGCTGCTGGTATTGACATAGGTGAATAATGTTTGCTCCATATGTATTTTTAAAATTTTGATATGAACTACTAATATTTTTTGGTCTAAATATGGAATCCATCACGTTGTCTTTCAAATTTTGTCATCTATATGCATAATACAGTAATATAAAGCTCAATATGAATATGACAATTTGAATTCATGCGGTGGAAAACTAATTTTTCTCTTTTTTGTTAGTGTGAAAAAAAACATTCATAATGGCTACATGTTGTTGAGTTGAATGAAATAGCAGCATATTTCATCTTAAGAAATAGTTTTACTATGTAACTTAAAACCCCTAGATATTTGTATACTGACAATGATAACTTATTGCCATTATTACCGTGCCAGTGAACACGCTGTCAACGATGTTCTCTCTCTTGCAAGCGCTGTTCGGGCAGATGAACTTGAAACGGTCAGCATCTTTGAATCTCTCTTCGTCATCCTCTTGGGCTCCTAGAAGCGTCATTCTCTTCCTCATAATTGCGGACGGAGTGACGATAACCTGATGCATCAAGGCCTGAAAACAATTCATCAATTTATGTCACGATTATACGATGTCTAAAATGAGCATACCATATGCCGATGCCCATATCAGGGCACATTCATGATTACACCTTAAAGGGAAACCTGCTTTAGTGGTGACCTGTATAGAAAGACCATCTGTCAATACAGACCACGATTACATTTTTACCTTAAAAAGAGCTACTCATTTGAGTACTAAAATAACCTTACGGTATATGAAAACCTCCATCTTGAAATGACCGCACTTGACTTCATTGAGTAATCTTTACACACAGAGTTTTTATTTTCCCATAAAATTATATGCATATGACGACAAGCCATGTTTTTAACTGTACGAAAATAAGAAAACAAACTTACAGCTAACAACTTAATTTGTCATACCCCTTGTAAAGTTGATTTTTTTTTTTGGGGGGGGGGTGTTTTTCGTAGCTCAAGAATGAAAGGTGGACTGGTTGAATTAGGGCCTTTGTTGAATTCTTTTAGATTAAAGCTTTAATATGTTACATTCTCAAGAAACATAAATCAGGTCAACTCAATTTTTCACATGCTTAAACAATTACAAAACTTGTTAAGGGTATGAATAATTTAGTTGTTTACTGTACATCCTGCAATGTGAGCTGCATTTGTCCCCTTTTACATATCATACAGACCAGAAACAAATGTAGAGGAAAGATCAACGCAAACTTACCTAGACACTCTGCGATATGAGCAGCATCCGTGCCTTCGATGGGATTACAAAGACGAGAGACGACAGGATGGACCTGCTGAGCCAGATAGTACTTGGTATCGACCTTGAGGTGTTCCTGCTTCCTAAGCTCATCAGGGTGATATGCCCTTTGACCTGCCGGTAGATTAGATCCGTCCTAAAATACCCAAGTAATAAGGTGTTGTAGTTAAGTAACAACAACAGCAGTAGCAACAGCAGCATTTACAACAGCAGTAGCAACAGCAGCATCTACAACAGCAGTAGCAACGGCAGCAACTACAAAAACAGCAGAAGCAACATCAGCAACTACAACAACAGCAGTAGCAACAGCAGCAACTACAAAAACAGCAGTAGCAACAGCAGCAACTACAACAGCAGTAGCAACAGCAGCAACTACAACAACAGCAGTAGCAACAGCATCAACTACAACAACAGCAGTAGCAACAGCAGCAACTACAAAAACAGCAGTAGCAACAGCAGCAACTACAACAGCAGTAGCAACAGCAGCAACTACAACAACAGCAGTAGCAACAGCATCAACTACAACAACAGCAGTAGCAACAGCAGCAACTACAAAAACAGCAGTAGCAACAGCAGCAACTACAAAAACAGCAGTAGCAACAGCAGCAACTACAAAAACAGCAGTAGCAACAGCAGCAACTACAACAACAGCAGTAGCAACAGCAGCAACTACACCAACCGCAACAGCAGTAACAATGCCGATGACGACAACAACAACACCATGCCTTGTTTACACTAATACTGTTCTTCCCGAGTGCCCTGCAATCATATTGCTATCGTGGCTTTAGCCGAGCTACCATGACAAAGTGCTCAATCATTCAAGGAATTTCTTCCTACTGGGTATCAGTTTACTACACCTGGGTCGAGAGTGATAAATGTAGATTGATATCCTGCCAAAGTACAGTAGTGCCTTGTCAGGGCTCAAGCCGAGACCTTTACAGTTCAGGTCAGGTGTTTAAACCACTGGACTACAACACCTCCACAACTCGTCTACACCATTTTACCTTGCTCTGAAACACTTACCACACAGATAATGTACGAGACTGTATCACCAGCCCCGATTGGCTTGCCGCCTCCCTGACTGTTGAGACGCAGCGCTACGTTGACGTGAGGGAGACTCTTCTTGTCTGGGTAGTCCTGAGGTGCTTTGGTCAGACCCTGTCAGAGTGAGAAAAAAATATTGATATTATCAATATTACTTCCTGAACTGTCAGGATACATCAACTCTTCAAAAGAGATCCAAGATACTTGCCCCAAAATCTGTCAAACTAGAACCTTTTGTGATTGGTCCAGAATCATGAAAGTATGTATGTAGCAAAATTCATGGACCTATACATTGATATTGTCAACAACAAAAAAAAATTGTTACAAAAAAGGATTGGTTGGTAATCAGTTCATTAAACGTTATTGCTGTGGTCACGGACTGTTACCATGCTCCAGTGACATCTGCTCCTGGCTTTATTTTGTCAAGGATTATAGGGTAAGCATTATTGTTGCAACTAGCTTTTATGTAAGATATAGGGTTAGGACTAGATATAGCATTTGGTCAAGGGTCAAAGTAAAGGAATTTAGTTCACGCTAAAAATTGACAATGGAGCAATTGTCGCCAGAGCATGTGTTGCAGAACCACTCTGGCAGGTTAAACAGAACTACAAACCTTATTAATCTCATACTGGTCTAGTGGAATGGTGCCTGCTGCCACCTTCTCTCCTAGTTCAACCAGATGAGAATGGATGTTGTCAACGATCACCTCCCTCGAGTCCGCAGACAAGATCTGATCAATGGCATAACTGAAAAGACAACAGACGTAGTTCATAAAATACCATGCATATCCAAGAACATGTTTTGCAGTCTTTTGCAACAGCCTATGGCAAAATGATATGAGAGATACAGAATGCGCTTCTCATATCCGCATCTGATAACAAAGAGATAATTGAGTACCTTGTTTTGTACTATATTTGCCATTCATGTACATGTAAAATTATTTATATTTTGCTGCAATGTTTTTGTGGCATGTTTACCATGTCATATGTAAACAAGGCTTCATGGAATACCTTGCATGTCTTGTGAAATGATTCTGGAAAGAAGAAATCTAGCTTTCAAGATAATTCTTTAGAATATTTCTGCTGATAGGATGGAGGTGAATCTACTCTTTTAACTCAGTCACATCACCAAACCGACTCCAAACCAACCAGGCCTGAAACCAACTGTTTATTGACCATTTGAGGAAGAATCACTTTTTCTTTGTTCTGGTGTCGATCTCATTGATGGGGGTATAAATCATTAGAATTTTACATATTAAATGTTCATATCAAATGCTACAGCAAATCCCCTCAAAGTCGGATAATAGTAAGATTGTATAAGGGCTTAGAGTTACCTTCCAACTTTCTTAGCCAAGTCACACCAGTCTCTCCTGACGATGTCAAGACCCTTCATCTCCTTGGATGTCTTCAGAGTGCCGTCTGGCAAACGTTCAACAGTGATGGCAGCATACCTGACAAGAAAATAGAGGAACATGGATACTATTAAACTATTCACAGCATCACAAGTCAATGAAAGAGGAGTAGTGGTCAGGTGGATAAGTCAGCTGTTTATGCATTGGAAGGTACAGGGTTCAAATCCCTACCACAGCACCAATGTCCTTCAGCAATTTAAAAAAAGAAAAAAAATTGCCACTCTAGACCCGGGTGGGTACTCTTTAGGAAGAAATTACTTGCATGCTTGAGAGCTTTATTGTGGATTTTGGGCTTAAGCTGGGGGTAGAACTGTTTTTTTTTTGTCTATTCATATGCAGTAGTGTATACAGTTAACTCTATATGTTAAATCTTTTGGGATCACAAAAAATAATTTGACTTAACTTAGAAAGTGTAAATAACACTTATGCATAGTCTGGTCAAAAATTGATTCAACTTCAAATTAGACAGGGTTAACTATTCTTGTATAGTAGCCGTGCTATGTAATTCCATCCAAACCTGTTTTTATGTTGTTTAAACCCTAAAGGATACATATCACCAGGGCACTGTTTCATAAAATTTACAATAACTGTTACAAGCTACTGAAATTGTGGCTTTTGATTGGTGGAGAGCAAATTTCTCAAAAGCTTTCAGCATTTGATATTGATAACAAGTTTCATAAACTAGGGTCCAGTTCTACAAAGGAGACATGTCTGCATATTTGATTGAATCTTACTTTTTCTTCTTGAGTAGGAGCATGGACTGGAAGACGCCATCGATGTCGATCTCCAGTAGACGGTAAAGTTTGTTGACCTCTGTCTTGACCTGGAATCAAAAGTCAAGCAAGATCAAAATAATTTATTTAAAGTCAACAATCTTATTTAATCAATAATTTACAAAAGACCATAACCCCATTGTTTGACCTTTTTTTTCTAATTCAAATTCTGGGGAGGGGGGCTTAAGGTCCCATTCCACTGATTTATGCAAATGAGCCTTCAGCAATGATTTTCTTCCATCATTGACATATCCAATACTTTTTACACATAAACTTTGGGAGAATGATTTGGAAGCTAATAAAAGTTTTTGATACGTCTATCAGTCAAATGGGACAGGCCCTTTCAACATACCTTTATCCTAACTTATCAATCAAGTGCTTCTAAATAATGGTTTGCATCATTTGCATGATAGATTTAAATCTTCTATTGCATCAGCACTTCCCCCCCCCCAATTCCTAGTCCAATGAACATTCCTGCAGATAAACCGGTAACCTGATATTTGCTACATTTTTATTTCGTCACGGGTTAGGTTGCCAGTTGGTTTTAGGCCAGGTATAAGATTAAGGTTAGAAATAAAGTTTGGTCCAGGACTGACAAAATTTTGGAGTGGCCGAAGAAAGTGTCTTAAAATCACAAAATCTATTTACCCTGTTGCCAAGTTTGAAGACTGTATCATGGTCTGTAGAGTTGGTGTTGATCATGATAGAATCCGTGTCTCCATAGATCACATCAAGATTCATCTGAAAACAGAGAGGGCATCATTAGAGATTGCAATAATTCCTTCATGAGATAGAGAGTGAATGTATGAGCGTTTCAATAAATGTGTGAACTTGAAACAGAGCAACAAGCTTAAAACATATAATTTTGTATATATTAAAAAAAGTAAAGAAACTATAAGAAAAGAAAAAGAAAACAGAATCATATATTCAAACAAAACAATGGCTTTCTGCAAATTATTCCATCATAAAGTCAATAAACATGAGTCCTTACCTTTTGAACCAGTTCTTTGGTGTGCATCAAGATCTAATCACAAATAAAAGCATAATAGATTACATGAATTCAGATCATTATTCATGTATGTAATAAAAACATTTACAAGGCACTACTTATCTACCTGGATAGCAAAACTGCTGCATACATTAGATATGAACATAGGAAGAGGTCAAGAAATCTCAGTTCACATTCAAGTTCAAGTCCAAGTTTTATTCCTACATTCAATTTTTTTTTTAAGTATTAAAAAAATGAAAAAATAAACAGTCATACTAATGAAGGTGTATAAAAAAAAAACTTGTCATTAAAATACAGAAAATTTCACAAAAAAGGTGAAATGAAAGTGTAGAAGGGCCATTAGCCTTTCGAGACAAACCCCTATGATAAATCACATGAGTATGCATAACCTTGTAGAAATCTTTTGATTTTCTTGGTGCAAAACAAGAAACTGATACTATTTGTACCAAATCATTTCCTTCTTACAGGTTTTATGCACTTTAACATTCCCCCCTACCTGTAGATGCATAATTGCAGTTCATAATGTTGTAATAGCAATATTACAGCTAAAGATAACTGAATCAACAAAAATGTGATATCACACGGCCCAAGTAGGTTACATACCTCTCTTCCTTTGCTAGTAACTAAGGCAGCCAGGGGTTTAGCATAGAACCTTGAATGACAGAATCCAAGACATCCATACATACTGTTGGCTGTCAGCTTCAAAGCCTTCTGACGGATATCGTACTGAAATGATGAGAAGTCATTGTAAGCATTTAGCAGACTCATAATTATTGCCAATCATACAATGGCAGGCCATTCCTGGGGGTGTTTCACAAAGACTAAGATCGACTTTAAGTTGGACTTAAGTATAACAGGCCGTTCATGCCATTGCTTGCTATCCCAATTGGTCTCTAAATTATAATCTTTAGATAATATTTTTTCCTTCAATAATGAATTATCAGAAAATGTAGGTTTTGTAGAGTTTTTACCATGATTTGTACATCCCTTGAGAGACCAATGCCAGTAAATAATGATAGCAAACAATGGCATGAACGGCCTGTTATACTTAAGTCCAACTTAAAGTCGATCTTAGTCTTTGTGAAACACCCCCCTGGCTTCTGCGTTATCTCAAGAATAACACTAATGCCAACACAGACTAATTGAAAATAATCTCATTTTAAACCACTGACCGAGAACGTTGAATTTGTGAGACGTTGTTGCGCAAGCACCATGAGCACCCATCAGAGGCAGACACCGGTGCCATACAAGAAGCCATCATCATCATCATCATCATCATCATTTACCCACAATCTCTTAACAATCTGATGTATAACTTTCTTACTGTAAAAAGTTTTAAAGGCCATGATAGGTCATTAATTTTTTATTTCTGTCTGTATGAAAGTTGAAACATTTTCTAAGCCTTTTTTTTCTTTATCAATCCATCAACTTGGATTTCTCACAAGTTTAATTTAACAAGTTATCTCAGACTTAGCATTCAAGGGGTCAATCTTTAATTCTCTTGACTTCTTTTTTTTGAAAAAAAACTTCTAGAGCAAAATTTATTATTCTTGGAGACGAGTTCAAACTTTATCACCTACTGAATAAAATGGACAACTATGGACTGATATCTCGATAAAGGACATTAGCTCCATGCTAGGGCTTGAACCTAAGACCTTGGCAAGTCCAGTTATGTGTTCAAACCCTTCAACTATGACACCTCTACAATGATGTTCACAACTTATTGCAGCCTACCTGTAATCTGATATCGGGATGAAGATCAGGCTGTTTCATGAGACCTTTGACCTGACGACGCCGTTCCACCAGCTTACGGATCTCGGTCGGTAAGATGCCATCGGTCAGGTCACTGTCCGGTACTTCAGGCATCCAGTCATCATTTGATCCATCCTAGGAAAAAGAAGACAACAGTGGTTTGAGGTAATGGGGTTTTGTTTACCTAGGATGCTAATGAGGCAAGTGTGTGGATTGATGGGTTGCACTGCCTGCACAACATTTGATAACATCAAAATACTGCAAAATTGACAAAAAATGAACATTTAAATTTTAGTTTTGCCATTAAAAGATGAAAAGATATACCACTTTCAATCAATATCGAAAAATATACTGTTGTTAATCATATGTTAGTTAGTAAGTCTTAGACATGAATGCTTGTAAATTATCATGAAAGATAAAAGAGGCTATAAAGTGAAAGCTGCAAAATTTGTGACACTTCATCCCACCTTCACATGATTTATTATGATAGTATTAAAGGTGAGCAGGCAAGGGGTACTTCCTTTTACATCTGCTATGTAATTTAAGTCTATTACTCTCAATTTTGACGCAGGTCCCCGTTTCATAAAACTTGTTATCAATAACAAATTTGCTCTCAGCCAATCAAATGCCACGATTTCAGTAGCTTATAACAGTTATTGTAACTTGTTGTGGATAACAAGTTTTATGAAACGGGGCCCAGAACATACCTTCTCTGAGGGTGTCTGAACAACGGTGGTGAAGCAGATGTTATACTCCTGAATGATAGACGGGTACAGACTGTTGAAATCTAGCAGGAGGATGAACTTATCATAGAAACCTGGCAAATTAAGAGAAAAATAACAATAAAAAGTGGATTTTAACATCTTAAACAGAGTCACAGTGTGCTGTCAAAAAAAAGAAGAAAAAAAGTGCTGCAGACAACGGAGTAAAAATGAAATACTATAGATTCATCAGAGAATAATCAAAGTCTACTAAGTTGTCTCAAACAAAGTTTGCAGGATATATTTTTTTTTTAAGAAAAAGAGGATTTTTGTTCGTATATACACTATTCATGTTGAATCTCATCTTAAGCCTACTTTTAATACAATGAACTATACTGTTATTTTCCCAAGGTTTTCATTTTCGTTAATTTTTGAATTATTGAAGGGTTGTGAAATCAACAAGTCAAGGAAATGAATTTGCAATGCATGGTGTTGTAAGAAACCTGTACTAATTATCACAGAAACAACAACTCTTAAAATTGTCTGTTTATATTGTAATCCGCAACGATCATAATCACCCTTTGTTTTTATCAAAAGGTAATTCATTCGCTGTGTTGCAACATCTAGAACTGGTGTAGCTTACCGACTTTAGGATCCAGAACTAGCCCTCCAGCGTAGGACGGTTTGTTCTTAGACCTTGTTGGTCTCTCCTGCTCATCATCTCCATCCATCTAGGATAGGAAGAAAGATTTCATGGGATTGAAGTTTGATTGATCATTCAAATGATTGAACTAGTTTCTTTAATACAATCCAATAAATATTGTATAAGAGTTATTTCACTCTGGAAGGGAAATAGAGTCGCACCTGGTAAAAACAGCAGTATATAATTGACTGTCTTACTTTCAAAAGTGGACAGACATTTTGTAATGTGGTTGAACTTAGATATGTGTGGGCTAAGAAGGTACTTGAATGCATGTTTCATATTTTAAAAAAATTAAGGAAATATGACGACGATGATGATGGTGATGGTAATGATGATGATGATGATGATGATTATGAAGATGTTGATGGTGATCAAGATGATGATGATGATGATGATGATGATGATGATGGTGATGATGATGATGATGATGATGATGATGATGATGATGATGATTATGACGATAATGATGATGATGATGATGGTGATGATGATGATGATTATGACGATAATGATAAAGACACTGATGGTAATGACAACAATGATGATGATGATGATGATGATTATGAAGATGATGATGGTGATGAAGATGATGATGGTGATGATGATGGTGATGATGATGGTGATGATGATGGTGATGATGATGATGATTATGATGATGATGATAAAGACACTGATGGTAATGACAACAATGATGACGATGATGATGTTGATAACGTTGTATTTTTGACTAAATAACTTACATTGACGGCCTGAGTTCTCTTCTTGTACTCTTTATCTGGGCAGAGGAAATTCTTCTCATTGAAGGCATGAAGGAGAAGATGTTCATTACGTTCTGAGCGCCCTCCCATCAGAGTACGAGACTATCAACAAAAAAGGTTTTAAATAGTTACGTTTTAATTTTTTTAAAGGATAGTTCTATATCGCTCATCAAAATTATTCACAAGAGACAGCAAATGCAATACATGCCATATGTAGAAGGTTTTGGATATCATGTCTCTGGTAGCTTTATAACAGTTTAAATATTATAACAGTTTTAATACTAGCTAATATGACAGCTTTAGAACGAAATCAGATTAACAAATCGAAACCATGAAAACTTGTTAACTATATCAAAAGATTACGTTATTTTCATAATAATTGTTCACTTCCGTTTATATTTTATATTTTCATTGAACAGTACATCACATTTAGTGCAAATCAAGCATAAAAATGATTCATATTAATGTGTTTTACTTTGCAAATAGTGAATAGTGCTATATAAGAACATCACTATTTTTAGGTTTTTCCACATCATTTTGATCACCGTCTTCTTACCATGACATTTCCACAGATGGTAGTGAGCTGTAGTGCTAGAGGTATTACGTTGAGTTCACACACAAGATAAAAAACGTTTTCTTACCATGACATTTCCACTTATGGTAGTGAGCTGTATTGCTAGAGGTATTACCTTGAGTTCACACACAAGATAAAGAATGTATTCTTACCATGACATTTCCACAGATGGTAGTGAGCTGTAGTGCTAGAGGTATTACGTTGAGTTCACACATGAGACGTAAGATAAAGAAAGCATCCTTCCACGTCATCTCAACAAGGTACGTCAGCTCACGAGATGTCCTGTAAACGAGAACAGATCAAACAATTTTCATTCTACATCTGATTTTCATCAATTTCAACACAGGTCTAAACAAAAACGAAATTCTATTTCAAGTCATCTTCATATAAATCAAACAAATCAATTTTATAACATTTTCAACAAAATGAAAAACACAATAATCACTATAGGATAACTCTTTAATTTAAAAGTCATACTTAATCAATGATTTCAACTTCAAAATTATGTCAAAGTCACAATAGACCAATATTCTATTCTCTCTTATTTCAAAGAGATTAAATCAGCAGTAATAAATTTTGTGCATTTGGGCGAAAAAAATATTGCTACCCCCTTGCCTTAGAGCAGGCATCGATACTAACAGGTGTCCATGACACATGAGCACCAAAAGACACATGGGCACCAAAAATGTCCACACCCCCAACACCAATTACAAAATCTTACAAAGGGCTCATGTATACGGTGCTCCGACGTATGCTTAAGGACTTTATTTCACAAAGATATAAGGTTAGGGTTATGGTTGGGTATAGCAGTCGGTCCAGGGTTGAATTTAGGAATTTGGTAGCGTTGGATGTTTTTTTTTGCCTAGCGATTGTCACCATAGCATGTGTCATGCAACCATGTAAACAGAGCCTAAAAATCTCAGAAACAGCAACAAATAAATCTAGTGAGGAGCCATGCCTAAAGCTCCATGCAGGTCCTATACTTACGTGTACATATCCTTGATCCGTTCATATGGAATCTCAACCCTCTTCTCGTGAATGATCTGACTGGAGAGCTCCGTCAGATCGTAGCTTTTAAATCGCATCAGCTCCTTGGCAGAGATCTTCACGTCACACACCATGCGGCCGCACGTTGCGTTCTTCTCTGTGAACGTGCTGCCTCTCCCTGTACCACCCTGGAAAAAAAAAGAGAAAAAGAGCACATAACATTGTAGGATTATTCATTGAACTTTACTGTGCGCATCACATTTGATGGAGGTGAACACCCACATAATTTCCAATGCTCATTGTATGCACATAGGACATTATATAATCAACTTATATGCCCTATACAAGGAAAGAATAATTATTATGATAAAATAATATTTTGGGTTTATATAGTGCTTAATACATATGAGATATCTCTTAAGTGCTTTATAGATATATAGTTATACTTTAATTATTGGATAACTCTCAATAAGATATCTTGAACCAGTACCAAAATAAATATCCTCTCTGTGATCTATGGTTTCTATAAATGAAGAAAATTTTTTCCAGAAGACAATGGTGGATGTATTGCAAAACAACTACAAGGAGCAAATTTCACATAAGGTTATTTTGAAGCAACACTAGGGATCAACAATATAAAGCCATGTAAATTTGTAAGTATTATTTTATTTAATCTAGGCTGATTAAATATGAATATTAATTAAGAAATATCACTCTAGACTAGTATGCTTGTCTTCAATTTACACCAAATAAGTTTTCGACTTACACTAAGTTTAGGCATGGTTCCACGTTTCAGTCTTCCTAGTTTGGACCAGTGAGGCGTCTTGGTAGCGCTGATTCGATGGAGGAGAACATCTAGGTCAAACCCATAGATGTCATGACCCTAGAAGGTAAGAGGAGAGAGGTATTTAATGTTAAAGAGATATAGTAAGAGACCATGCAAGGAGAGAGGCCTTTATCGATAAAGAGCATGAGTGAGGCCAGCAAGGTGTCTTCATAGAGCTGATTCGATGGAGGAGAACATCTAGGTCAAACCCATAGATGTCATGACCCTAGAAGGTAAGAGGAGAGAGGTATTTAATTTTAAAGAGATATAGTAAGAGACCATGCAAGGAGAGAGGCCTTTATCGATAAAGAGCATGAGTGAGGCCAGCAAGGTGTCTTCAAAGAGCTGATTAGATGAAGGAGCACATCTAGCTCAAACCCATAGAGGTCATGACCCTAGGAAGTAAGAGAAGGAGAAAGGTATTTAATTTCAAAGAGATATAGTAAGAGACCATGCAAGGAGAGAGGCCTTTATCGATAAAGAGACAAAGAGTGAGGCCAGCAAGGTGTCTTCATAGAGCTGATTCGATGGAGGAGAACATCTAGGTCAAACCCATAGATGTCATGACCCTAGAAGGTAAGAGGAGAGAGGTATTTAATTTCAAAGAGATATAGTAAGAGACCATGCAAGGAGAGAGGCCTTTATCGATAAAGAGACAAAGAGTGAGGCCAGCAAGGTGTCTTCATAGAGCTGATTCGATGGAGGAGAACATCTAGGTCAAACCCATAGATGTCATGACCCTAGAAGGTAAGAGGAGAGAGGTATTTAATTTTAAAGAGATATAGTAAGAGACCATGCAAGGAGAGAGGCCTTTATCGATAAAGAGCATGAGTGAGGCCAGCAAGGTGTCTTCATAGAGCTGATTAGATGAAGGAGAACATCTAGGTCACACCCATAGATGTCATGACCCTAGTAGATGGGAAAAAGAAAGGATTTAAAATTTAAAATATAGATAAAAGCAACTAGATGTGTCGACTTATTATTATTATTATTATTATTATTATTACTTATACCGCGCTTTACCCATAAGACCCAAAGCGCTTTATACAGAGAATGAAATTATAATTACATAAATACATAAAATAAGAAAAACAGTCTTACAACTACAAACTGCAAAAAGGAAGAAGGTGTTTTTAAGGCCTTTCTGAAGGTAATAACTGATGGAGACTGCCTAATTCTAAGTGGTAGGTCATTCCAGTGGCAGATAATTACATCTTGCACTATAAAACAAACACCAGACAAAATGAAAAGAAATCAAATAACTTACAAGCACATCGCTTTTTTTCTTGTTTCCTTTATCTTTGTTACTATTATTGTTTTGTATTTATTGAATACAGTTTGTTTACATGATAAATAAATGAATAAATTGAATTGAATCAAATTATTTTCTTACCACTATGACATCTGGATCAACTGTGTGGATCTTAGCTAAGAACAGGCCCAAAAGAGCTCTCTCTGATGGCAAAATCTCCACCTTCATGTTCTGTGGAATGGAATGTACAAAGAATATTAACAAAGTAAATTTTCAATAGTATGTAGTAAATTGTTTAATATTTAAAAAGTGAAATAGTAAAAAGTAAACAGTAAATAATAAATATAATTGTTTTACTTATCAAATACTGAATATAAATAAATACAATTTTACAACCCTTATTACACCCCTCCTGTTCTCGTTAATTACTCTCATGAATATTCTCTAATCTATCAGATTATCTGTTTTACTCATTTCATCAAAAGAAAAAGAAAGCCACCAAAGAAATCTACTTCCTTGATCATAATCGTTATAAATGAAGAAAAAAAAAAAATCATACATTAGGGACTTTTAGATTTTACATGACGAGAACGTGGATTGCCACGGTGACATCCTTTTGAAGTAATGTGACGTCCTTTTAAGGCACTGCCGAGCACGGGTCAGTGCCTTGAAGGAATGGCACACGTTGCAGTCCACCACGTCAACGTGCAAATCTAAAAGTCCCTACTATATTCTGAAATGTCACCTCTACTTCTTTAGAAATTTAGTATAATCATCATGAAAATTTACCTTTTTTCTTATAGCGTCTTTGAAGTCATACGGAAAGATGCAGTCAATGGGCTTGCTCAAAGCTGCAAATTTAACAAATGGAAAAAGAAAATGAACGGAAGTGCGACAATCAATATCAATGACACCTGGGCCCCCGTCTTATAAAGAGTTACGATTGATTTGGATCAATCGCGAGTCCTTCAATCAATCGCAAGTTTGCAGTCTCCTATCTCTTATGTACATAGTTGCGATTGATATCAACTCTTTATAAGATGGGGCCCTGATGTCAATTAAGCAAATATTCTCCAAGCTATAATTAGCTATAATTAGCTATAATTTTAAGAGCATTTATAAACAAAGATGTAATCATTTTTCCAAAGTTTTTCTGAAGTTATAAAGACCTTGATTTTTTTTTTATTGTTACACAAAGAGAACAGTGAACAGGATTCTGCAACAAAATATTCACGCCTTCCCCAAGCGACTAGTTCTCAGACGTGACCTCAAACTTGGAATCTCTGATATCTTTATCTTGATTTGACTTTATTTTATTCATCATGCATAAAGAGATTTACTAAATGGAATGCCTAACAGAGAAAGGAAATATGAAACTGGACAGGATAACCCATGAAAGCTGTTGAGAAGCTTATTCAGTAATAAGAACATTAGTGGGTTCTTGTATAGAACTCATGTCTGCCAAACTAGACTCTCCTGGCGCTCCACAATTCCTATGGGGTCACTGTTTTCCAAAATTTGATATGACAATGCTATAATTAGATTTCATGGGTGCAAAATGGGAAATTTTAGCACTTTTCCTCACAGATTGACTAGAGTAATTGACTTTAGTCCCACATGAAGAAAAATGTCGCTTGGAGTTGGGCTAAGCATTAATGTTTCTTACCACAGAAATGTTGCTGGAAAGGGGGTTTGGGTGGCGCCTTGTCTAACGGGAACTTGTGATGCACAAGAGCTGCGACAGCTACGATCTAAAAGTAAACAATTGAAAAACATTATTTTTCTACTTCACCTGTGCCTGGGAGGGGAAAAGCGAAGTGAATCACTTTAACGCTTGGGTCAACCCTTGGGTCTCTACTGTCGAAATAACTGAATGGGATGTGCAGGTGTTCTGGGACTTTGGGGTTTCCCCCTAATCTTAACAAAAAGTGCAGTGGATTCTTACTGTCCATAGGTTATTTTTTATCATGACATGTATGAAAGTTTAATGAGTTTGTGAATGGTTGAAATTCATGTAAGTTTCATGCTGTGAAATATTGAAACCATATATACCTCGTTGCGATGCGTCTTCTGATTCAGTACCGTGCGGAGGTTGATAGTCATGACAACCAGAGGGGGCGGAGTCAGGTCCTTGATGACTGTGATGAAGTCAGGTTTGGTGATGTACGTCTCGACCTTACACCAGCTGATGGCTTGTGTGGGCAACTCTGTTAATTACAATCCAAAATGGAATGAGAGTAAAAAGGGAAATGCTAGTCCCTCTTTTTGTTTGTCCCTCTCCCTCTCTACAGTGTGCTAGTGCTTCTGATGTTGAATCTGATTATTTAATTTGGCCGGACTGCTAAAAAATCTAGTACATGATTGTAGGTAAGCAACCATTGCACCTTCGGCTTTAAGTCTTAATGTCAAGAACAGTGAATTAGCAATGGGTATTAGCATATCAGCTAGGTTTCAAACCCTGAATCTCCCATTCACAAGACCATTGCTTTACCAAAATGCCATCATACCTTATAACACATCAATTATCAATTACCTATATTTGGATCATATAAGCCAATAAGCCATACTACCCCTTGTGTTAAGCTTCAAGTAATCATTTGCTTTCTTAGACCTTAGGTGCAATAAGAAATATCTATAAATGAATGAAAATGCATAAACTGTATTTTGTTTTCATGACAACTAACTTACGAGGGAACTTGATGTCAAGCCAGCTGGGTCCCTTGAGCTTACGATCCAAGAGAAGTAGTTCCATACATGATGTGTTGGCTCCAAAGATGTGACTGAAAGTTTCTCCTTGCAAATCACTAGGCAGCTGAGGGACATCAGCCTGAAAATAACCAATCAGAACAGAAACTGCAATAGAAGTATGCTTTCAGACATAATGTGTTTGCTCCAAAACTCTGACTGCAGGTTTCCCCATGCAAACCAGTTGGAAGCTGAGGGATATCAGCCTGGAAAGAACCAATCAGAACAGAGTATTCAATTAAGGCATACTTTGGTTATTGGAAAGACTCACAATATATGTATGATGGCTTTGCGACAACAGCTGAGGAATAATGAATCCCTTTTTTGTTACCAGATATCAGCTATACCTTCAAGGAAATTCCCATCTTTCCTCAGAAAGGTAGAAAAAGAGAATAATTACCCCATATCTGATCTCCAAGTACTCTGATTCAGCTGGGACATCAGACCTCTCAAAGCAATACTGCTTGGTGACTTTCTGTATGTCGAGAAAAAAAGACATATAATATATCACAGTTGAGCCTCGAAAATTGCTTTGGGGATTCTAAAAGAAATAAGTGGCAGTCTGCTAACAGTGAATGCTTTGGGGGGATTTACTCTTTGAGGAAATAGACAGAATTCTATGGGGAGAACATTTTTATTTCTCTACCATCTTTTCAAGAGCTAAAATTGCTCGGTGCTTCAATGACAATGTGTATTATTTTACTGCCTGACAACTTACAATTCAGAAAGTTTGATTAACATAAGCAAAAACATGCAAAACAAAAATTGCTGAGCTGATTGCTGATATTGACCTTTATGCCAGGCACTCACCTTTGACCTGAACTTCATGATCTTGTATTTGGTTGTCATGGCATCAAACTCCTGATAGACATCCATCATTGTCACCTCCTTGTCTGTATCTACACCCTTCTTCAGATTCCTCCTCTACAGGACAATAAAGATAGAAAAAGATTTATAAACACATTAATATAGTGCAGCTACAATATAAAATATCATATTATTATCCTGGCTTTAGCTGAGCTGTCGTGATGAAGCATGTGAGCATTCAAGGAAACTTCTTCCTACCTAGCAGGTACCCATTTACTTCAAATGGGTGGAGAGTAGCAAATGTACATCAATTTCCTGCCAATTCCTGTTCAACAGGGATTTGAACCATGTAGCATGTGATCCTTACTCTGCCAACTAGTCCACTTTATCATTACTATTAAGGTAGCTGTTATTGATTTGAACATGTTTCCAGATTGCCTAAAATTTATACACATAAAGAACAAACTAACTTTTAGCATAACAATGCCAAAATCCATCCATTCAGTAACACCATGAAACAAATTTGGGTAAGCCATTCCTCATGTTGAAAGTTGCAAAATATACATTTTTTAACTGAACTTATTTAAATGATAATTTAAATAAGCGCGATTGCTCACTGGTAAGTAGTAGTCTCCTAACTGGGAGGTTCCAGATTGAAACCAAGTTGATGTGCTTGTGGTCTTCGGTATTAAAGCATCAATCCTCATTACCAAGTTCCTTGGAGAAAACTTAAAACCGTCAGTCCCCTGGTTGCTTACGTACAAGCATACACATGCTTTCTTAGCAGTCAAGTTAAACAAACAAACAAACAAACCAACGAACACAATGGAAACAAAATTCTAACACTTTCCCATCTGCGTGCTACATTGTAATGTTCTAAATCTACAATTGTAAGACTGCTTACAACAATTTGGGGTTACTTTTTTAATGGAATGTGGAAAATGAATTAATATTTAAGCTTACATAACCTACCCATATTTCTTTGTAACCAGCGATCTCTCAATACCTTCAAAAAATATCTCAAAACTCAACTGTTGTTAATAACATAACTGTACAGCTCATTTGAACATGTCTATGGAAAATGGGCTATATAGATACATTATTATTAATTTTATTATTATTATTATCAAATTTTAAAAAAAGAAGAGGTTATGCAAACCTTTTCCCTTGGTAGTAGATAGACCTTCCTCTCAATGTTCTTGACGGCTACACAGCAACTGACATGGGCCTTAGCATCCTCGATATATACCTTGCCAAAGAGAAACACCGTCCCTGGGAGAGGAAAGACAATATAGTAAAATAAAAATACAATTATCATTTGAATACATCCTACAATATACCCCACTTAGCCTAGTTTACTGCATTTCTGGTCCATAGCATAAGTAATAAAATAGGGACGGATAATCAAAATCAAGTGGGTGGTTTATAGATCTATATTTAGGTATTTGAGTTTCATGGTGTTGAACTCATACACAGAATCTCTACACAATCTACAAGCAGGGCCCTGTCTTACAAACAGTTGTGATTTATCGCAATCGCAAGTTCTTCAATTAATCACAAACTTTCAAATTCCTACCTGTAGTACAGATCTGCGATTGAATTGAATAAATCAAAACTCTTTACAAGACAGCATCCAAATAACAAGTAATTTCATAACTGGAATTGCATTATATTATACATACGTTAATTTAGTTTCAATACCTGCCAAACATTGTTACATGAAACCCTGGTTACATAACTGTAAAATAATAAATGAGAAACAAGAATGTCCAAAATATACACTTGATTTGAATTTACATTTAAAAATTTGAATTAAAAAAAATATTTGTCCAGTCAAATTACAGTATACTATCTTTGAAATAATACCTGGTTGTTTGTAGGGGTCCTCATAGGCATCCAGCCAGTACATCCTCAATAATTTTTCTCCCTCATCATTGGTTGTCAGGGGCAACGAGGAAGAATCCACCTTAACATCCATTTTGACATAATCCTCCTCCACCTCTCCTTTAATGGTCTCCCATCCAGTGGTAGAACACACCTCAGGGTTGATTCTAGATTTGAAATGAATGAAGGTTGATTTTAGATTTGAAATGAATGAAGGTTGATTTTAGATTTGAATTGAATGATGGTTGATTTTAGATTTGAAATGAATAAAGGTTGATCCTAGATTTGAAATGAATAAAGGTTGATTCTAGATTTGAAATGAATAAAGGGTGACTCTATATTTGATATGAATAAAGGGTGATTCTGTGCAATGTGTCCAATACAACAGATGACATTTATAAATTTATTTCATCAAAAATGAAAATCCCTCTTGACTATTGGTCCTTTCTGGAATAACTAACATTACCAAATAGTCATATCAAATGATTTTTCATTTTCAAATGAAATACAGTACCTGGCACATTATATGGAATCACCTACACATTAAAGGGATCCGGTAACATTGCCTCAGATTCTGAAACAAAATCCTGAATTTAGCTCATGCTGCAATCATAATTATAAACCTTTAGGTCAGTCAGGAACCCCATGACTTTTACAAGCTGATCGCCTGTCTGATTATCAAGATATTTATGATTGGAAATCGAAACCAAATTTTGCGTTTTCCTAACGGTTTTCATAACACTACAGTGTATTGGGGGAAACGAGTATGGTAAAGCCGGTCACTCAAAGATTTTTACTTTTTTGAGGCACTTCTTGATCATTTTGAAGCGCGATTTTTTTAGGGCTTCAATATTACACCATATCACAGACACTGATAACACGTAGGGCAGTGCATCTCAGATTTAACATTGTTAAACGATGCCTTTAAGTTTGTACCTGGGCAAATTAAAAACATTTTGTTTTATACAGTATTGACTACATTTTTAGTGCAGGTGATAATCATATCAAGCTCATAGCCTTTCCGATATAGGGTTAGATCAAATAACAAGGAAAATCATAGTAAGGAATGGGACATCAAATGATAAATTACCCTTTTGTGTCACTACCTTTGATCAACAATATCTGTCAATAGGGTGAATTTCTGAACAAAATTTTCTTGAAATGGAAAAGGCTCTGTTCAGCAGAATTACAGCAGATTTGGTATAGCTAAGAGCAGATTCACATGTAGCTAAAGCAAAACATCACTGAAAGACATACTCTGACTTGGCAGACATCTGTGGTTTTTCTTCTTCCTCCTCTTCCATCTCCTCCTCTTTCACGTCCACCTTGCCATTTTCCTTCTTAAAGTTCATGTCATCATCATCGATATCAAAGTCTGTTTGATCCACATCAACCATACCTGTTATGAAAGGTGAAAAAAGTCAAAACAATGGGCATTACTGCTGTTGTTTTTCCTTCCATTTTATTTTAAAAACTGTTTTATCGAACTAGGAAAGTCCACAGTATGTCCTATATGTTACCAAGTGTTTAACTTGTATTATGGAATTGTGAAACAAATCAAAGTGAAAATATCATTCTATTTGAAGTTTTTTTTCTGATTCTAGTCTGATTCTAGCTCTAGTAGGGCTATCAGCTTGATAAGTCATCAAATATACTGAAATACTAGATGTAGTCAGTATGTGGCAAAACAGCTTGGACTTAACAAAATAAAATAGCTAAGGAATCAGAAACTTCTAGATCATACATTTAACCCCTGTGGCATTATTACAGTTGCAGTTATGTGGGATACCTCAAACATCTAAGAACTTCTCATCAGGTGACAATTTTACCACATTCACATCAAATGATGGAGTTCTTAGACCGAGGGCCCAGATAATTACATAAAAGTAAACAATTGTTATAATCAAGTGTTATTGTTTTAAATATCCCATTTAACAAAGCTCATCAAGTGAACCTCGTACCTGCCAACCTTTCAAAGCTAAAATTAGAAATTTCTCAAGACAAAATTAGGAATATACTGTACTTTGTATGCATTTCACACAGATGTTTTTATACAAATAGAGGAATCAAAGGTACAGAACATTATCTTTAAGGTCAAAATCAGGAATCATTCCTTCAAAATAGGAATTGTTGGCAGCTAATATGATGGGCTTATACTAGATCGGGAGTCATTAGATCATGAAGTCGGTTCTATCACCTACCATCATTGTCAACATCATCAAAATCCTCTACCGGCTCCATCTTCACGACCACGGCCCTAGCCCTCTTGCTCTGCTGCGAGTCACCTGCCTCATGTACCGCTTCCCTCTTCACTTGCTTGGTGATGCGTTGCCGTGGTATCAAGACGGGTGCCGACTTCTCGGAGGTGATGGTGCGAGGGGTCATGGTCTTTGGCATGGGTCGTGTTGGTGTCTTGCTGCTGAAGGGATTCCGATTGGCAGGAGAAGACCTGTGAAAAATGATAGGATAGAATATTACTACTGTAAACCCTTCTTTACCCGTCGATAAAGACCATAGTTTTTGTTTCATATGAATAGTGGTTCTAGGACACCTACCCCCTGGACAACCACCCCCCCCCCCGATAACCACCCTTTAGGAAAACTACCCCCTAGGGCAATCACCCTCTAGGATGACTACCCCCCTAGGACAACTACCCCCTGGACAACTACCCCCTGGACAACTACCCCCAGACAACTACCCCTACGACAATCATCCTCTAGGACAACTACCCCCGGACAACTACCCCCCGGACAACTACCCCCAGACAACTGCCCCCTACGACAACCATCCTCTAGGACAACTACCCCCCGGACAACTATCCTAGGGGTAGTTGTCTGGGGGGTTGTTGTCCGGGGGATAGTTATCCTAGGGGGTAGTTGTCCGGGGGGAATCGTCCTGGAGGGTGGTTGTCCTAGGGGGTAGTTGTCTAGGGGGGTAGTCATCCTAGAGGGTGGTTGCCTTAGGGGGTAGTTGTCCTAGGGGGTACCGTATTTGCCGGCGTAAAGGCCGCAGTATTTTCTCTTACGAAAATATCAAAAAGTCTGGGTGCGGCCAAACTGCAACAACAGTAAAAAAAAATTGGCTGTTAAAACAGCACGTAATTTCGTACATATGGGACTACCAACGGTACAATGACTAGATCTATACCAGTAATGGTACAGGACATTTCTAGATTAACTCCACACATCTTACCGACTATTTCATGTTGAATTGTTGACATGAAGTTTTGTCGATCTCGTGAATAAACTTCATTACCTATTTTTAACAAATTCTACTGGCATTGCTAAAAGAAGGGACTGTTACAGAGCTACCGCAAGAACGCAACTGCGCATCCGGACGAAGTCTGTTTTTTTCGTATCCATTTCACGCAATTTCGTAGGTAGGGGTATAAATAGGATACCAAAACTGCCTGCGATACAGTACTAACTTCAAAATCAATGAAGATTTGCTAAATTACGATCAATTTTGCGGTAAACTTATTTTTTTACTGTAAATTTTATTAAAATATTGATGAATTTGGTATCAGTTTGTTGAAAAAATAGTTTTCTACAAGAAATTTAAGAGAATTTTGTTTGGTCTGTTTGGTTTTTTTCCTTCCATTTTTTTTTTTTTTTTTTTTAATTTTTTTTTTTTTAGTCCATGAAATGTCAAAAACGGGGGTGCAGCCTATGCTGCACTGCGGCCTATCGCCGGCAAATATGGTAGTTGTCCTAGAGGGTGCTCATCCTAGGGGTGGTTATCTGGGTAATCTGGCAATAATTACTATGTGGATATTTCAAACACTTGGCTTTCTTTAATGAAACAAGAATGATTCTGGCAGGGCAAAACATGTATTCACTGCATATATATCTTCAAAAGATTATTTAATCTTCAAATATAGAGTATGCTCTCATACCAAAGAAACAAGGATTTCATCACACTACTTTGCCCCGATCTTATGGAATAACCCCTCTATACCAACATGTGTGTGTTTTCAAATGATTCAATAATATATTCAGAGGATAAATGACATAATCTTACCCAGGGACCTTCATCTTCTTCTTGACAGCCAGTGGCTTCAGGACAGGAACAGAGGACTGTCAAAATATGAAGGAAAATCAACAAATAAGATAAATATAATGAGAACAGAAGTAACACATAAAATTCAGCTTGTATAAAGTTTTCACGAACTTAAAGGATGAAGTCGAGTGACTTATCCACTAGA
This sequence comes from Mesocentrotus franciscanus, assembly GCA_037976565.1. NCBI lineage: Eukaryota > Metazoa > Echinodermata > Echinoidea > Camarodonta > Strongylocentrotidae > Mesocentrotus > Mesocentrotus franciscanus. The sequence continues at coordinate 13,725,512 of CP137686.1, forward strand.
CCACAACACCTCTACATGTAGACAAGACAGTGGCTTCATCTACAAGAACTGCTATGAGATGGAGTGTTAAAACAAAAATGTGAACAAAAGTATTTCATTTCATTCCTGTTCAAAAGTGTTTTTAATACTTCTTAACATTATTTGAAATTAAATAGAAACTCTAGGTGCTGAATTATGTCAAGCAATGCCAACACTTAACTGCAGCTTGATGAATACAAGCTTATCTATCATACAGAAATTCACCAACGTCAATGTCCGTGTTGATGAAAAACTTAGCAGAATCAGTTTGGAAAACAAAGGAATAGAAGGTCAAAGTTTATTTACCTCACTGTGCATCTCATTCAGAATATCACCCAGGAGTTCATCCCCGGCGACGCTAGCATCCTTTTCAGATTTCTTCTTCTGTTTGGCAGCATTCAAGAAGAGACTTCTGATGTCACCTTTCGGTTTGCTAGGCTTCTTAGACTGAGAAGAAAACAATGAAAATTATTAGATAATAGACTCACATTCTCACATTTTTGGGCCTTTCTTGTGCCAACAACTCTGACATGATAACTGCCCCCCACCCCTCAGAGAAATCTGAGACTCCCACATTTTATAAACATTATGTGTGGAAAAAGTCAACAATAACGGTCCACTGCTTATTCCCATAGATATCAACTACAGCAGATAAAGGAGGTCATCTTTTCAAGGTTCGTGAAAGGTTCCACTAACATGATAATAGGAATGATGATCACAAAACAAAACATGTCTCAAAGGGAGACATAAACATGAAGAGAAAAATCAAACAATGCTTCAAGAAACACACCTGTTTATCTTTCTTTGGACCAGATTTGCTGTTTCTTTTTCCTAAACAAGACAAAAAAAAACAGGAAATTGTGGTTAAGTTCAGTTAAAATAAGCTAATGATTACTCCAGGAAAAAACAACACTGGTCGCCCCCTCCCCATATATATGAGGATGCCCCACATACATTTGGGTGTCTAATCATGATCTAATCATGCATTTAGTATACTTTTCAGGCTATGAATCCAAATGAAAATCATGAACCTTGTCACTAATGCATATCTTCCAACCTGTCTCAGCAAACAGTTAGATAAAACCAAGGAAAAATTAGAAATACTGTATTATTGGCATCCTCTTACAGAGAAGATTCCAGAAAAGGGAAGAATATAGGGTTTACAACATTTGTTATTGAGAATAATCTGACAACATTTTCAGCACATATTAGAATACTATCAAGGAAAAAATATGAATACTGCGTTTTGGGGCATCTATTTACACATAAGTTTCCAGAAAAGGAGGGAAATATGGGGAGAGTTTCACAAAGATCCTAAGTTGAAGTTATCTCTAAGTTGGACTTAAAAGTTATGGAAAGTCGTTAGCATCTTTGAAAATATTTTGTAAAAGTTATTTTAAAAGACATAAAATGTTGATTCAAATCATTCATATTTTCTATTACCAACAAGATTTCATGTTCTTGATGTGGAATTTATGGAAAGTCTAAAATACTTGAATTTTTGCTTTTGAATATATTTTATTTTAAGGCTACAAATGGCTCTCCATAATATTTAAGTCCAACTTAGAGTTAAGTTCCACTTAGGATCTTTGTAAAACACCCCCCTGGTTCATAACATTTGTTTAGAGGTTGTTGTTTATAAACCAAGGCAATGCACTAGTGCCCTGTGGTAAAGCATTAATCCTTAATTCCGAGTCCCACAGAGAGGACATAGAGCCATCCATCCTCTCGTTGTTTACTTACAAGCATGCAAATGCATTTTAAGCAATCACATAAAAACAAACCATCAATCAATAAAACCAATTTCAAACCATTTAAGGTAATGAATACCTGCACTCTCTCCCTCATCCTCTGGATCAGCTCGGAGATCTTCATCAAATATTTCTCTTCCATCCTCAACATATCCTCCTCCGTCTGAAAATAGAATACAAATAGAATAAAAATAATACCCGTAGTTGGATTAATGAAATACTTTTCCTGAAGATAAAAAGCACTGTATTATTTTTAGTTTTACCAGGCATCAAAATGAATCGAAGCTATTGGACAACAACATTATTACATTGTTAATCAGGATCATAGATTTGTGTTATTATTGAATTAATTTAGTTTGCTCAATGTTACATACAGATTAACAATGGCATGCTTTAGGCAATAATAAAACATAACATACTATTTTGAGGGTATGTTGTATCATAAAACTAAGCTAACAAACAAACTTCAAATTGATTTGTTATTGCCATGGTTTTAGTGGGATTATTGTATTCAACATTATAGGTTGAGAATTTGAAGGAAAGAAATAGGAACCATTCTAAGATAGGAGCAGCTGGCAGCCATGGAATTCTATGCTATTGATCTTTATTATGTAATATTTTGTTGTCTTTAATCAGCATTCTTACCGTCATCCACGATCCAATCATCATCTTGCCTATCTCTTACAATCTTGGAGTACTCATCTTCATCCACGACATCATAAATATTGCTCATATCCTCATCCTGAAAAATAAATATGTAAGAGACACTTTTCATGTTCCTAACCATAATCCTCAACCTCAACATAACACCAAGTTGCAACCTTTATTTTTGACAGACTAAAGTACAAAGCAAATGTTGCCAAAGTATTTATCAAATCATTCATTTTGAGCTTATTAGAATTTGATTTCAGGAAGTCTAAAATTTCATAGAGTTAATGACTTCAAGTTTAAGAGTTGAAGCCAAAATGACAAAAACAATACTCCATATCTAAGATTATCTTATCTGCAACATTCCGATTCTTAACCTGCCAGTAGACTAGTTTAATTAAAAACAAATGAAATCTAGCCCAAATGGGACAAATTCAACCACTAGAGGTCGAGGTCTAGATGTTATTCATGAAAGTAGCAAATTTACCATAGACCCCCTATAAAAAAATTGAAAATTTATCTTTTTCACAGCAATTTTTGTTTAGTTACCTCGTCATAAAATCTTTTGCCACCTTTCTTTGCATTTTTCAGTTTCTCCAGAGCAGACATGCGCCCCGCCTTATTTTTGCCGACCTCACGCCTGGAACGTCGAGACAAACCAGCATCAGCATCTTGATCTGCAGAGTTTGGTTGGAAAAAGAACAAAAAAACAAGTGATTAAGAGTAAGAGTAAGACACCCTCTTTGACCATCCAACTGATAATACTAATAGAACCCGTGGCCATCGATACAAGATCGCTAAGAAGAAAGTCTACTCAAAGCTTAGACATGGATCATTTTCACAGAGATGTATCAATGAATGGAACAACCTCTCCTCTGTAGTTGTGGAGAGCACGTCACTAAACAGCTTTAAATCCAATTTGTTGAAATTTTGGTCGTCAAGAAAAGATCAATTTGACCCAGAGGAGTCCTTCGCTTGTCCATGTTCGTCAATTGCTGTATAGCGCCACTAAACATGTGTCAAAATATTGATTCTTAATCCAAATGTCAACGAGAGGCAAATAAGTTTTTAACTTTAAATGCCTACTTCCAAGGTATATATTTAAGTCTGTTGATTCTCAAAACTCTCAGTCTCAGTCTCAAACAACGCTGGACAAAACTAACCAGGATTCACTCAAATCTGCACTTTGTAAGCTTTGTCTTTAGTGGTAAATGATGACACTTAAATAAATAGCAGCAAAATACAATAAATTAAACTCACCGATGTTGAAAATACTAAAATAGGAAACCCAGGAACTTCAAAGTTCAATCAACATGATCAAGATTAGATTTCTACAAGAACTTAGATTAGGCCTATTGGAAATGGAATATTGCAATAGCCAAGCTAGCCAAGTTAAGATTTTCTTTAAAAAACAATTATTAATATATAAAAACACACCATGACCATCTATTATTTCTTACCATTCTCTCTGTCGTCCATCACTGGTGCCATCTCTTGTAAACAAAGGCGATAAAATGGATCTATCAAGTATCTACAATGTTTGGGCTTGGTCCTTGCTAAGTCTAAGAAACTAAATATGTATCAAGTCGTTGAAGGCCGGCGCGCCGTCGATATGCCCAGCCGGCTAGACTCCCGGGATATGCAAGTACCACTTCGTTTCGATAATTCTACTCGGTGCGGCCAGTTTGCCCAAATTAGTTACACAATGGCGCGCCACAAACAAACTCCGCGCGAAATTTGATTTGGACAGGTCCATTTTTCAGGAGGGTATGTTATTTAACAAAGTTATTAAAATCTAATTTCTATTCATATAATTTGTTCACATACAAAGTATAATTATACAGTTGCAGATTATTTGAAATAAATAGACATTTCAGCATTATCGAATCATATCTCTGATATCCACATTCAATTACGAAATATATATTTTACATCATGTTTTAATCATCTATCTATATTTAGTAAAGTAGTCCATTCTCAAGTCACTGTAAATCTCATGATTGAAAAGATATTGTTTCTAACCTATCGTATTGTTTTGAGTCTCTTTAGTTATAAAATATGAATATTGTATATATATTTATTATTTTAAAGAATACTTTGTATGAATATAGGCCAAATAAGTTTCATAAAAGAATGGCAATTTGGCAACATTTTAGTACACGTACCTAGTGCCGAGATCTCCTTACGTCTATGGATGGATGGTATATTCCTGTGTTTCATATTTTACGGCTTGAATTAGTTCATGTGAGTATTTAGCTGTGTTAAGCCAACTTTTCTATTAAATTGTGCATATTTATTACTCACATTGTCAGGAAATTACGTCTGAACACGATCTAACACGGCGAGCGCGAGCGCGACCTGCAAGTGCAATCAAATCTAGCCAGCAGCCTAGGCTACATCATACTGTAGCTAGCCAGCCAGAGCCCAGGCCAGGGCCGTGCTGGGCACTGGTACTGTGGTAGGACAGTAGGCCGTAGGACTCTAGGAGTAGGAGCTAGACCGGAAATTTCTGTCTCTTTCGTTCGTTAGCCTCTGATTTGAGCCAAATCAGAGGCTAACGAACGAAAGAGACAGAAATTTTCGGTCTAAGTAGGAGCTAGCTGTTGCGGCGTAATTTGTGGGTGGAGCTAGCTTATGATTATGTGTCATTGACAGTAGAAATACAGCATCGCACAAGTCGAATCTATGAGTAGCCTAGTATGACCATATCAGCTGTTACGGTTAGATCTAGATCTAACGTTATCTTACTGTGTTTGTACTACATGTAGGTCTTTGTTGAAAGACATGAAAGAAGTCGAGATCTAGGCCTACTTTGCTTTGATTAACGTTAACAACATGTCTTATTAATATTAATAAAAAAATATTAATATTAAATTTTATTAATATTATTATTAACTCAGTCTTAAAATTTATTTATAAATTATGGGGCATTGCAATCAAATCAAGCGTAAGTCTTGCGATTAATTGCAAATTTGCAATTGATCGCAACTCAACTTTCTTCCAATGCCCCACTACTTTAGTAAGAGGGCTGGAGAGCTAGAGAGAGAAGGGGGGGGGGGGTGGGAATAAAAGCTAGATGATAGATCTATCATCTAGTTAACTTAATTTGATTGTTAAAACTTTAATCCTAACAAAATCCTAGGAAATTTAGGAGACTAAATTTCCTTGAAGTGCAATTTTTGTCAACCTCCACCTCCCCTGGGCACCAGGGGAGGGGGCCCAACTTCTTTTTTTTTTTGCAAAAAAGCGTTTTTACCTGTTTTTTTTCTAGGGGCCCCCCTCCCTGATCCGCCACTGGTTCTCTCATCAATTCAGCTATCATTTAACCAATGTAGTAGGTACAAGTAGTGCAGTGGGGCTTTAAATATTTAAAAATGTCAAATAAAATAATATTCAATTATTTCTATGTATAAAACTGATTTTTTAATGTAAACTAATCTTGCATAACAGTCGTTACAAATGAAATTACAAATAAATAACGGAGCACATAGAAAGAAATGGATTTTTTTTTTTTTAATGACTGACATGCAAGACTAGGTAAACACCTTTATGTGACATTTTTTAAATATTTAAGTAAATTATTTGATTGTGTTTCTTGTTATTTATTTATTTAATTCTTGTAAACTCCTGATCTGCAAGACTATGTAAAAAATAGTTTTATTTAATTTTTTATTTGTTTCAATTTTGATTATTTCAATTCAAAACGACTTAAATTTCTATTCCTTAAATTCCATTCTAAACGACTGATATGGAAGACTAGTCAATGCACCCTTTCGAGAAAAAAATTAATTTTAGATGTATGTTGCTATGTGCTGCCCTCTTGTTGCTGAGAGATGAATACTGCATTTGTTTTGCAGCAGAAGAGTAGGAGTGGGCAGCAAATTCTAAGTTTTAACAATAACTGAATTGATTTTGGAGTGTGAGGTTATATTATGAATTAAATCACTGGATGAGTGCTCCTTTGTATATATTCACTCACTCTAATTGGAAAAGTTGAGATTTCTTCTTTCTGCCTCACACTGTATAAAAGGAAATGCATGTTTTCCATAGTGCTGTCAACTGAGCTGAGATTTACTGGCCAAACTTCCAATTTGAGATTCGCATTGACTTCTAAGTGATCTCACATTTAACATTCATAGCTTTCTTATTATTGATCCAATCCATTTCAGATTTTCTCCATTTTTCTGCTTTCATACACATAAACTCATTACAAGGGTTGGATTGCCCTTTACGTATTGTACATTGGTCTATTTGAAATACATGCAGTGGAGATTTTCTCCTATTCGTTTTCCCATTTGGTTTCTGTAAAAAGGATAATATAATTCTGTGAATCTGCAACTATTTAATGTAAAAAAAACCCAGACAGGAAACAGAAAAAGTTTATGCACTGATGGTACTCAATAAATACACACCATAGTGATAGCTCTAGGTGGGATTGAACATGAAAAAATGATTGGCATGGCTAAGACTAAGAGTGCATTTTTGTTAGTGATTCTCATAAGAGATTCAATGAGAAATGGGTATGACACGGGTGTAACCTCAAAAGAGATAACTGTACCCTAAATACAGTTTTCTAAATACCGATTTGGAGTTGTGTTAGGATTTGGTAGTCTGAATGATAACATAGAAGTTTTTTAACATAGTTTTCAGAATACTGTCCCTGATTGTAAATTATTAAATAATTAGTTCATTAAGGGTGCGTTCAATCGACACTTTTTCACCCTAGAATCACGGTTTTCGAAGACGTTTAGTTTAAAACACGGTTGCGTTCAAGCGATTTTTCGTTGGTCGTAAAAATAAACGTGTTTAAAAACACAAACATAAAACGCTGAAAAAGATGCGTTTTGTATCATGATTCTGCAGAATCACGGTCGCTAAAATTCGCTTGAACGAACGGAGATCTCAATCATGATTCTATGACGTCATTATCTATTATATATATTATCGCTACCTATTTCTATTCTTCCTGGGTGGGCTTAAAAAGAGCGAGAATCAGCGTTGATGGAAAATCGCTGAAAATCGCTGAAAATCGCTTGAACGATCTCCCGCAGTAACCGTGTTTTGTATCGACGTTTTGAATTGTGATTCATGTTTGTGATTCTAGCTTCGAAAAATCGCTTGAACGCACCCTAAGTTGGACCTTACTGCAATTTCACTTTTAATATAGCCATTGTTCATAACTTCATATGACCATTCCAGTGTATTTAATTGTTCTTGTTGTACTTTGCAAATTGTGTACATTGTACCAAAGATTATTGGACTTTTGATCTGTCTGTGAACAAACATGGGGTGATCTATAGCATGCGATTGTCACCGACCTTGTACTTTGTTTATATTCTGCACTGTGAAGATGACTTTCATATTAATTGGTTAGAGTTCGATCAAGTCCCCAGTGATTTTTATTAATTTCCCAATGCTTACCAAAACAAAACAAAATACTCTTGTTAAAAATATGTTAATGATACTTGTGATGAGGGGAAGGTAGAGAAATAGAGATAGGGGAGAGGGAGAGCGAGAGAGGAAGGAGGAGAGGAAGGATGGGAGGGAATGAAGGAGGGAGAGGGGGAATGTGGGACGGGAATAGGAGACGGGAGGGAAGAAGGTGAGAGGAGGAAGGAAGGGAAAGGAAGAGCTCGAGGAAGTGGGGAGAAAGGATGGGAGGGAGGGAATTAGAGAGGAAGGGGGGAAGGGGAAGGGAGAGAGGAGGGCAAGGGAAGGAGAAAGTGAAGGAGAAAGTGAGGGAGGAAGGGGAAGATTGGGAGGAAGAGAGAGAGGTGGAGAGATAGAGAAGGAGGGAATAAGAGAAAGAAAGGAAGAGAGGGAGGGGGGTAACATTAAGACTGAGGGGGAGAATGGGATAGATTCTGATGTTCATGAGTCCTAACTTTCTATTTTCTCTATAAGTGTAGGATTCATCAGAAGTGTTTGATATTTTTTTCTCTTTCTTTTTGATATGATACCACTTGAGGAAGGAAGTTACTTGGATTTCCTGGATGAGTATTATAAGCTAGCCTATTTTCCAGGCTGTAGTTGGTATTAATTTTCCCACTTTTTAGTCTGTAAGCAGAGACTCCAATTTGACACTTACCGGTACTGTATTAAAGCACAATTCCATAAAGTCTTGAGCTGAGCCTAACTGTCAGTCTCTGACATTAGGGACTCTTCGATTTGCACGTTCACTAGTGGACTGCGGCGTACATGTATGCGGTCATTTTTAAAGCAGGGTTGACGAGGCGCGCTGACTGTTGTTCGTTAACTTTTCAATTTCACACGACGACGCTTGCTCAGTGAGCGCGAAATTCGATCGAATAGATAAAGATCCAACACCAAATTCAGTGCATGGGACTGTACTAGAAAATTATGCTGCAACAGATTGGCGATGCATAAATAAAATGTATTCATTTTATAGATTATTCTGCAACAATTTTAATTAATCAAATCTACAGAATTTATATTTTTTGATAATTCATTATTGAAGGAAAACATATTATCTAAAGATCATAATGGTGAGAGCAACCAGTGGCATGAATGGCCTGCCATAGTTCAGTCTAACTTAAAGTTGATCTTAGTCTTTGTGAAACACCCCCCATGTGTTATGCATTTCAACCGACAAGGGTTCACGCCTGCATGTACACTGTAGGAATGTTGCAGTATTACTGCATGTACAATTCTATGCTTCATAAGAAAATACATTGTTATACTTACAGTATGTTCATGAGGGCAATCAAATCTTTGTTTGTAACCAGTTTGATATTTGTTTTCTTAGTTAAATAGTCACTTATAACATTTTGAATAGTTTTGAATCATACTTTAAGACAGTACATGTAGATGAATTTAAATAGATGAATTAATCTGAAAAAATCTGAATGAATGTGAATTTGGTGGCATTTTTTGTCTATCAAAATGATTCATGATTCAAAATAATTCAGGCAGGTGAGTAGCCTACTAGTAGGCCTAGACAATTGAAGTAAGACTATGTTTAACCTTTGGACACACAATGTCATGCCATTATCACCAGCTCTTAGACAGTGCATGTAAATAAAGTAGAGTTGACTGTAGATCTTCTCAGGACTATTAACATCATTGCAGAGTCCTCCATAGGCTTCTGTTATTATAGATCTGCAATGATATAAACACTGCATGGGCCTTCATACTTCCTTGAAAGTTGATTTGGACATTTCTGGTTAAGTCTCTACTTTGGTGAGGAAATCGTACACTGTAAACAATAGTTAAAACTATTATCAGAAACATTGTGAAAAAAATACTTCTACGTTAACAAGAACACTTATTTGGATTGCTGTGATAAAATTAAGACTCAATCGTACAATTTTTGTGAAACGGTATATTGTGTTGAGCCAGAAGGGCATTATTAAATCATTATTTTACATATTTTAACACAGAGTTTAATGCCGTTCTGGCTCCAAATAGATGGTATGTTATTGTTTTGCGTGTGTGTGTGTGTGTTTTTGTTTTTACCAGATCTGTTTACCGGTATGTGATTTCTAGAGCTCTTTTGGAGCTTTATATACTAGTGCTTTATTGCTCACCGCTCGCATGTGTTATTTTCACTGCTCGGTAAATGTGTGAGAAGGTATGGAACAATGGCTACATTTTTATGCCTCTGCTACAAAGTAGCCGGAGGCATTATGTTTTCGGGTTGTCCGTCCGTCTGTCCGTCCGTCCGTACGTACGTCTGTACGTCCCGTTCTCGTGATCGCGTTATCTCAAGAACCGATCGATGGATTCCCGCCAAACTTGGGTCATGTATGTATCTTGCAGAGCCAATGATCTGATTAGATTTTGGGGTCACGAGGTCCAAGGTCAAAGGTCACAGGGCTCATTATGTATTCAAAAATAGCTCGTGATCGCCTTATCTCAAGAACCGATTGATGGATTCCCGCCAAACTTGAGTCATGTATGTATCCTGCAGAGCCAATGAACTGATTAGATTTTGGGGTCACAAGGTCAAAGGTCAAAGGGCTCATTATGTATGCAAAAATAGCTTGTGATCGCATCATCTCAAGAACCGATCGATGGATTACCGCCAAACTTTGGTCATGTATGTATCTTGCAGAGCCAATGAACTGATTAGATTTTGGGGTCCCGAGGTCAAAGGTCAAAGGTCACAGGCCTCATTATGTATGCAAAAATAGCTTGTGATCGCGTTATCTCAAGAACCAATTGATGGATTACTATCAAACTCAGGACATGTACATGTATGCACTGTATCTTGCAGAGCCAATGAACTGATTAGATTTGAGGGTCATGAGGTCAAAGATCAAAGGGTCATACATGTATATGAAAAATAGTTTGTTATCACAATATTCTGAGAACCTGTTAATGGATTACAATCAAACTTGAATTTTAAAATTTGCTTCTGTTTTGGTTTGTAAAATCGCGCTATGGCGGAGGCATCATTTTCGACTGCGCACAGTCGAAGGTCCATCTAGTTTGTTCATGTTCTTTCACTATTTGTCATTCTATACAATGTACATGTATATGCTCTGCTGGGTATTACATGTACCTGGGAAATCTAGGAATCCATGATTTTGAAAGGTAAAGTTGAGTTCTGGGTGTAGGAATAAATGTTGCTGATAAAACGAAATGAATATTCTTACCGTTACTTTAATCTTCTGAGCGGATATCGGGAGTGGAGGACGAAGCTGGAAAGGGAGGACGAAGCAGGAACGGAATCATGTAGAGGAGGAATAGTGCGAGTAGCGAGGTGATGACTCAGCTGTGTATGCACACGTGTAGCGCGACTAGCTAGCTAGCGAACGCGAATGAAGAAGGCCACAAACCTTACAGTTCAATATTGCACTTTCCCGAAATAAACTAGAGGACGTAAATCTGAATTGCGATAGAGTCCTTAAAAGAACGATGTTGATGAAAAACTCACTATTAAAGTGAAATCGACGAAATAACGCTTGTTGTAAAGTCAAGATTCTTCCTATAAAAACACGTCCGAGTGTCGAAACCGATACAGGAGGAGTGAGTAAAATTCGTGTGTGGAGACTTTTCCATGTTCGCTAAAGGTGTGGTGATTGGCTTATTAAAAATAATAAGGTGCGGTCCGATTGGAGTAACTAAAATAACACTCTTGTTGTTGGGTGGTTCCACGGAGGAAATTAACTAAGAGAATGTTTAGAATGTGCAGCTGTAGATTGTTATTGTTATTGAAGCTGGCTGAACGGAAAGTACTAACGAAAGGTATGCTTAAAATGCTGAGTATTTACAATGTTAGTAAACATTTGTGACCTTAGAAAAGTTCAAGTCACTACATGGGCAATGTCATTGTGAAAGTAAATATCTACTGCTATCTAGTATTCAGAAAGGTTGATTACACATGTACTTGTATTTGAGTGCATACATGTATGAATAATTGGGCATTGTGAGATTTTGAAACTATTAGAACAAATTTCAAAATGTGAAAACATGTACACAACAATGGGTACACATACATGTACATGTATGCTATGGGACTACATACACATTTGGAATAAAAATTTAGTTGAAAGTTGTACACTATTTCTGCATACCGGTATATTATTTGGAGTGTGAGGGCATTTAAGAGAAATCCCTTTCATAATACATCTCTTTCATGATATTTCAACTTGAGAATCAAAGAAACAGGAAGGAGAAAGATGGCACTTAAATTGTTCACCTTCACTGGAACTCAAACCTTCTCTTTTAATACAATACAAAGCTTGATCAACTGAGTCGATGAATTCCTGCATGGTTTCATGATGATGATGACACATTTCATAACAGCTGCTATTTGATTCACTGAAGCTTGCGGTATGCTGTATGAAGTTTGTTTCTTCATTTTGATAATTAATTGCAGTAATTCATATGGAACTATTAGGGGTTAGCCCTTGGCCTTTCAATATGCTGTTCTTGTATCTATAGCGCCTATCATAACTTTGGACGTTATTACCCCGGCTTTAGCTCCGGCTTAAGCTCTGGCAACCAGTGGAAAACGTTCAAGCCAGGTTTAACTTTAATTCCCTCATACCCTTACAGTAGCTACCCTTTTCCATTGGGCAATGAGTCAGCAGGTTAAGAAAATATGGGCCTGTGTGTTTGCAATTTCATATGATGTTCAGATTTTTTATTTTTTTTAATATGAGGATATTTCTGATGTCATGAATCTCTCATTCTCTTTTTATCATCCACAGAAATTCAACACTTCGGTATCACAAAATTGAGCATTCTGTAACATCAAAGATATCTAGGATTGGCAACTCCAGTTGACATCCAAAATGGCCGCCAAACGTAAGTTAAGGTCATCAGGTGATGAACTAGATGATCTAGATGAGGTGGACAGCACCAACAATGGAATCGGTGGAAAGAGAATCAAATTAGGCCAGGTATGTTTAACGGTCGTGCTTATACATTTGGTCCAGTGACGATTGCTTCTGGCTTCCTCATAGATGTAAGGTTGCGGTTAGGGTTGTGATGGGGTTTTGGGTTAGGTTTAGGTACATGTATAGTGTTTGGTCAGGGGTTGTAGTGTAAAGGTAAAGACCAGTTTTGAAAATGCCCTTCTCTCAAAAAAATGAAATGGAAGCTCTCATTACCAATCATGTGAAAGAATATGTTTTGACTAATACGTGATGATACAAATTTTTGCGGGGAAAGTCGGGAAACCGCCTACTAATTGATATATTTGGTAAATTATTATATCTTTTGGGACCAAATAGATATCGTGCACATGGTCGCGTAGTCCCATATATGTCTTTCTGTGTACAGTGCTTGTAACTTTACCAAGACTGGGCCAAATTTCTTATCATTTTGATGATTCCAGAACCTTGCATTACACACCAATACTTATATGCTAGATGATCAACCTTTTCTGATCGATTCCACAACGTTTTTTTCACAATACAATCGCATGACCAGAACTGGTCTTTATCTTTAAGAATGTAGTTATTACAAGATGTTGACAAAATGCTAGTAAAAGATGAGCTCTTAGCGAACTGTTGATGAAATAAAGCCCAAGGCAATTGTCATATCAGTGGTGTTCCTGTGTACAAAGCGAAATCATTTAATCAATTGCCACACACGGTCAAAATCAATATTGTTCCAGACAGCTCTAGAAGTAAATGTGAATGTTTTTTCTGTAGCTCTTTTTACTCCATAGGTAAATGTTAATGCACCTGTGACACTTTTTTCATGCTCAATTTCTTACTCACTAAACTAAAGTGCAACCCTGAACCGAACACTGCATACGTATACCTAACCCTAAACCTAAACCTAGCCCTTGCCTAGAAGTCAATCCAAACTCTAAACCCTGTGCTGTTGATGAAATGAAGCCCAAGTCCATTGTCATATCAGTGGTTTCCAGTGTAAAAAGTAAAATCATTTAATCATTAATTGCCACACATGGCCAAAATCAATATAGTCCCAGACAGCTCTTGAAGTTAATGTGAATTTTTTTAGGACAAGTCATTCTTCTACATGTTTTTTTCCAAAGCTCTTTTACTCCATAGGTACATTTTTAAAGCATATTTTATGATCCCATGTTGGCCTGTATTTTTCACTGTTACCACACTCTTGTATTATGACTTTGTACTGCATTATTAGAGCTCTGAATCAATTGAAAATGTGAATACATTGCCTATAAACATAGATTCTACTGCCACTGAAAGCAATGGCAACAAACAAGGACAAGAAATTTATCAGTTTGCATTGTTTCGTCATTATACCAGGATTACCAGCAAAAAAAAATAATATTAGCTCTACATGAAGTTTTTGTTAATATAAATAAAAAACAAAAACAAAACAATATCCATGAAGTTGATACCTTGTCTCAAGATCATCTACACACCTGTATGTAATGTATACTTTCAGCTACATGTAAGACTCCTAAGAGTAAGAGTTGCATGTAAATGATTGTTTACCGGTATGTATTTGTTACCAGAAGCCAGAAGGTACAATGTACATGTACATTGTATGTACTTGCATAGAGTACTACATGTACATACATGTACATACATGTATGAAGTGTTGCATGTGTGTGGTAATGTACATTTTTGTATCATGTACTCATGTGCTAGTAATGTATTTATTGCAGTGTTGCAGACTCTGTGTAGTCTTGATTCCATGCTAATTTGTTATTTGTTAGGATTTAGGTATTTTGTTAGGAAAAAAAGGGATACCCCCGGTAGGTGTGTAAGTTACTAAAATCAGTAGCAACTGTTCAAATGGAGAAGAAACTTTTTGAATGGCACTTAAAAAATACAATTACATTGTAACAATACTAACAAATGATGAGGAAGATGAAATATTCTCTATTGATCAGCAATCGTGTCTGCTTTCAAAAATACACCAGTATGAATTCAAGTAATTCTTTGGTCCGTCCCTAGATATCATAATGCTAATCAAATATCTGTAAACGCACACCCACAAATGCTGTACCGCATCAAGTTAGAATTTCAGTCATTAATATTGATGTCCCTCCTAATACATGTGTAGTAAAACCAGAAAATAAGAACGCAGGCTCAAATGTATGCAGTTCAAAGTCATTCTGCTTTATTAAAGTCCAGGCAAAATATCAAACAAAATAAAACAGGCAGTCTAAATGACTCTATCTATTGGCAATCTTGCCACTCCCTACTGGTACATGTACATCTCATCTCTACAGGCCCTACATGTAGTGTATCTGCCTCGTGCCAATACACAAGGCGCCCTTTTATCCTTTCTTCTGGCATGTTGATCTAGACACATAAGAACATCAGTACAAAACATTTGCATCCCATAAATAACAGGTAAAGCAGTCTACCACTTGACTGCATGTCTGGTTGCTATGTCAGGCAACCTGGGGCTCGTTTCTCGAAACCAACTACAAGACAGTCATAACTTTATCCGCCAACTACGGAGATGTCTCTGATCTTCCTAAACCGTTTCACAAAGAGCTTACTAGCTAGACATCTCGTGAAATCGATACTATCGGCGTGAAGAGGAGCCAAGACATAGCCTTAGTCACAATTCCACCGGATTTAAAAAAAAAGTAATTTTAGGAAAACTGCAAATATTTAAATAAATTAGGACTAAAAAAGATTGAAAATGGTACCAGGAAATAAGAGATGCAATATACTTCAAAATTTGAGCAGATTATACCATAGAATTACTTGTAAAATATAATTGTGAGTATTTCATTTCATGACCGGTGATTCAGTTTTGTTTTTTAAATGGGTACCCCCCGGATATTTTCATTTGATAGTTTAAAAATACACACCCTTATATTATTCTTAGTAAAAATACAATGTTATGAAAGTTTTGTCCAATGTTTTAGGCGTCAGCACAATATTGAAATGACAGAACTTCAATATTCCAAACGTTAAAACATATGTTTTAAACTATTCAGTTTACACATTTGAAGGTAGAATTTATCTCAAAATTAATATGGGTCTGAAAACTAGAGAATACACTTCTGACAATGGCTTGCCTGCCGTGGCAGATTACCCATCCCTTCGAGGATTTTACAATGTGAAAATAAATGCATAAAATCAGTTTAGTTTAGTGGAAAAAGCCTTAGATATAAACATGGCATATTTTCATAAGATTTACAAATTAGAAAAAAGATGTTTTGAAGGATTATAGCTGGAGGATTTCTTGTCCTTTTTGCCAGCCATAGTCTACCCAATAAATGACATGTGATGGCGCTGCCCATCGACTAAAAAGTTATGACAGAGATATGACGGTGTCGGAGGCGTCATAACTACTTAGTCAGGATGTTGTCCTTGATCTTGGCAGAGAGGGCTTCGTGAAACACGTAGCGGACAAGTAGCTTACTAATGCTGATTTAGTCAAGAAGTTAGACTTATGACGGTTTCGAGAAATGGGCCCCAAGTATACAAGTCAGGCAGACATGAAACAAAAGCTACAAAGTTATTCTATTACACATGTATTCCCAAAGTCTTGAGCTAAGGCTAGTTGATTTGTCTCACTCTTCACAGCATCATTTATCACATTGAGAAGATCAGTGGTTGAGATGTGTGGCTGCATCCATTAGAGAGTAGAGACCCACACCTGTGCATATAATATCCCTTGCCGTGGATGAATAATTGGGTGTGTCTTCATTATTATGGGATTTGCGTCTTTGTTGGAGTAATATTGTTGCTATTCAGTGGTTCCTGACCAGTCTTACTGAGTATGAATGGAGGTTATTGTTGATTTTACCCCAGGCCACCGGCCAGGTCTTTTTAATGGATGCGTGCTTGCTGCAGTGGATAGCTGTATATTCCTGAACTGTGCAGATGTATATACATCTTAATTGGTGCATGTGTTCATTCTTAATATGGGCTTTGCAAACACTGTACATGTTGAGGGAGATTTTATTCGGTTACTGATTTCCTGCCTTAGTATGACCTGAGTATTGATGGAAAGTGTTGATTTACCCTGGGATTTCAAAATTGATACCAGCTCAAATGTTAGGGATTTGCTCTGATGTTTTTGGTACATGTGTTCATTGTTTTAGGATTGCGTAGGAGTGGACAAAGTTTGGTTACTGATTGTAATTTTTGTATGATCTCATCCATAGCTACTTGAAAGAGAGATAGTTACGTCACTGGAAGTTGCTTCTGATTGGTCAGGCATTTCATGAAGCTCTAAAATAGTTCCCTCTAGCTCATAGAAATTGTACATGGGAAGAACAGACTGAACAGTTCTATTCGGAGCAACATGATTTACTCTATGACCCATCTCACGTACATGTACGCGTAGATGCCTGTGTCACAAGCATCTAGAGCTCTCAAATCTCAATACGCTATCATCTCACCAAGAATGTATGGGAGTTGTTGGTTTAAGCTAAAACTACATTCATGCTTATTGTGTCCAGACAGATATTGATGACAGTTTTTCATGCTTCAACGGGCCCAGTGCAAAACAACGGGCTGTAGGATTTAAGGGTAGCCTGTTTACGCTAGCATTTGGACTGATTGTCTGTAAGCAGACAAAAGGCAATATCCAGCAAGGTGATTTTCCTTTGGTCTGATGATTTCTTAGCTAAAAATAATCACCAGAGCGACACGACTTGCATTTTTTTAGTTTCCATATAGGCTTAATACCTGGATGTGGTTTGTGGAAAGGAAATTGGTTTCCTAACACAGAGACTCATGTGGTTGAGGTTTCCTGATTTGGAAGTGACATTTTATGCATTGCTCAGTTTGGATAGCACTGCATGCTTTAGACGATCTTGTATGCGAGTGTGAACATAGCGTATTGAAACGGTGTTCCAAAATGGCAGATGGTGGTATTGATATTGAAGGTGCAAGGAAGGAGCGTTCAGACTCGATCTCATCGGAAGAGGATTCAGCATGGTCGACATGCTCGGAACACAGTCTGCAGTTCTGTGGAAAAGCAGTCAAGGACGTGCCTCCCATTCCTGATTTTGGAAGCGTGAGTTTTAGCTAAATCGTCTGAAAAATCTCACCTTGTGTTCAGACTGTTAGGATTCACGTGTAGCTACATGTATACGAGAAATGATTTGCCAGCAGTCGTGTCAATTGACCATTTTAATATGATTTTCTTCATCACTTTCTAATTTCTACAATGTTTTCTAGTCTTTCGCTATACAAGGCTTCTTTCTACAACCTTGGTATAAATTTCCTCAGTCTGAACAGTATTTATTATGTGAATTCATACAAAGGAAGTGACTAGACGACTACCAGCAAAAAAGTTCCATATTGAAATGTAATCTTGATTGATGTAGTCCTTTGTATGTATTGTAAGTATGTACATACCGGTATGCACTTCATTCAGTGGTACATATACATACATGTACATACTTGAGCATGTATGTAATGTACTTATATAATGCAGTGGTGCATACATGTACATGTGTGTGACTACATTATATGTACAGATATATACACACTTAATATTACAGTGTCAAAAATGAAAATGTAGGCCTACAACTGTACGTGCGTGCGTGTTAGGATGAATATGACCAAGCATTTGCACACATACATGTACATGTACATGTCAGGCCTATACTGATATTGCATTTGCATACATGTATATATGTACAGTGTACCTTGTTACATAATACACTATTCTATAGCGCTTAGAGACTCTGTTGTATTATTATTAATATATTATTATTATTATTAATCATTATTATTAATTATTATTATTAATTATTATTATTATTATTCAATAACATACTGTTGTGCATATACATGGCCTATATTGTATTACACCACACAAAACATGCATACTTGAACAATACCGGTGTCCATAAGACTAAAACTGGACATTTAACACAAGTTGGGATAATATTCTATGATTCATTAGAATGAGGGGTTTTCGTAGGAAATGACCATTAGGCTTGCATTTTACCCTTCAACTTGGAAAAGGATATGTGGATTAAAAGGAAGGAAGGCCTTTATAAATAGAGACAATGAGACTTTGTCCTTTTTTTAATTAGTAAAGGTGTCATAGTCGAGTGGTTAAAAGACTTGCTTGAAATGCAAAGGTCATGGGTTTGGACCGCGGCATGACACTCGTGTTCTTGAGCAAGGCATTTTATCTACAATTGTTTCTCCCCATGCGGGTGTTCTGGGTACCTGGTAGGATGCAAAAGTCAATGTGATTGGATAAGCGTGTGCATACCCATATTATTAATCCCACTTTATTTCGATACCTATTCTATATAAATCAAGGCATAATAACAGAATTCTCCCTACCGCATATGCATGTAGCTGAAAACCAGCCAATTAACGTAAGTTATGCTCTATTTTTACTACTGAATTGCCGGGATTTTGCAGTCACATGATGAACTTCCGGTCCAAACGGGCCACACAGTATTGGACTCATACTTCACTATCAATAGGACTAAGAATGAGAAAATGGAGTTTTGCCTTTTCTAATGATGTAAATATATAAAAAATGTAGACCTTCAGGCAAATGAAGAATGGAACAAAAGCAGTTCTTATTTGGGAAAATTTACTCTTTTTCCCCTTTTTCTTTCTACCCCCTCCTGGATGTTATGAGCTCAGTGTTTGCTTTGTACAGGGTACTGGCAAAAATCTTCAATATGGATACCTTAAGTCTAGCTCACACCAACCAGGGCAGGAGATTCAGAGAGGAAGAAGAGATTGAAACAACTTTTTTTTTAAATAACTGCTGGTTTTTCTAAGTACCATTTACACTAATGGAAAGACCCATTAAAAACTATTGGGGACAGGGGTATTTGGTTTTCTGGTTTTGGTTCTGTTTTTTTTTGTGTGTGAGTTGTAAACATGTACCAATTGTTGCTGCTCTGCATGCCCTAGCATGGAAGCTAGGAGGGTCACATGACCAAAGACTGGAATAAAACACTGATGTTTTGACAGCGAGCATTTCAATACACTGTAAAAGCCAGTGGAATTTCAGGCCAGCATTAAAAAAAAAAAAATCCAGAGTCTTCAATTTGGGATTTTTTGGTAGTGTTTATGGGTGGTTGCCTAGTAAATTCCAACAAACTCTGGAATGTGAGAAACACCAAGGATTTTTGCTTACACTGTAAATGCCCCATTATAATGTAAATAGACAGTGGAGCCCCAGGCGTGTCAAGCGTGACAGACACAAGTGCTATACAAGAACCCACTATTATTATTATTTATAATGAAGATAAATATACAAAGCGCATAATACAAGAGAATATCCACCTGTACATGAGTATTAACAAACCAGGTTTTTTTTCTTCCATATTTTTGTTTTGATTGCAGGGTCTTGCCAAACCTGCTGTCTTAGATGGGTCCTTAGGATCAGAGCAGGAGAGACAGAGATGGGATTTTACACCAGTCACCTTTGATCAAGCAAAGTCTGGTGCAGTACGTAAGTACATCTACTATAGATTAGGCTCTACATGTGCAGTTACTACATTCATGAGAATGGAAGAAAAAGGAACAGAGATGGGTTATTTACACCAGTCACCTTTGAGCGAGCAAAGTCTGGTGACGTATGGCTGTATAGTAGGAGTTGCTATGAAACAACTGTGGACTTCATTCTTATGTAGTATTGCCTCTCTGTACATGTACGTAGACCGTGATTCATATACTGAAATAAACAGTTTTATTACTAGAAACAGCCTTGAAGTGGTTCTCAGCAACTGTTCATCATTAATTCTCTCTCTCTTTCACTCTCTCTCCCCTCTGTCTCTCTCTCTCTCTCTCTCTCTCTCTTTCACTCTTTCCTTCTCTCTTTCACTCTTTCCTTCTCTTTCTCTCTCTCTCTCTCTCTCTTCCTTTCTCTCATCCTTTTTCTCATCCCCCCCTCTCTCACTCTCCACCCCCTCCCTACCTCTTTCTCTCCAAATATATCCTTTTCTCTTGCCCCCTCTCTCTCTTCCTTCCTACAGATCGTCCTGTTCGAGTGTATGCTGACGGTATTTTCGACCTCTTCCATGCGGGGCACGCGAGGGTGCTAATGCAAGCTAAAAACGCCTTCCCTAATACATACCTCTTAGTAGGAGGTAAGATAGATGTGTGTTATACTACAGTGAAACCTGTCTATAAAGACCACCCAAAGGAGACAAGAAAAGTGGTCTAAATAGGCAGGTGGTCTTTATGTACAGGTGCCTATAGTACATGTTTCAATGAGAAACCATTTTCAAGGGAAACAAAAAAATGTGGTCTTTGTAGACAGGTGGTCACTAAAGCAGGTTTGACTGTATATGTTTTTTGCAAATTTTGGGAATCACTTGTTGATTGCGAATTTAACAACATGCGAACCTATTTCCAGCAAGTAATGTCGCATGTCGAAATCATTAAAAGTAAGCATCTGTACAGTATAGCACGAGCCGTCACCGGGTCATGCAGCACAGTTGAGACCACACCCATCATAATGGGGCACTTCAATATATATTTTTCATTTATTTCTCCTGAAGTAATTCGTAATGTACGTTATAATGATTGTGATACTCAGTAATGAGTAATCCATGGAACTAGAATCTATATATTAATACGCAAAATCGTCGCGGGGGTAAAAACGGTTCATGAAAAACGGTCTTTCCTCGACCGCGCCCCCCTTCGCCGTGGCGCAGGAACGGCGACACAATTATACGAGGCATGTCTCCCGTACCCGCGTGCCACGTCGACCCCTCGGTCGCCGTCGATGTCGTTAAAGGTGGTTTCGGGGTCCCGGGAGGACGAGCGGACGAGAGCACGGCCGTCGTTGTCCGTGCAAGAAGGCGACGAACCCGCGAGTGAGGCAGCAAGGCGTGCACCCGCCCTCTGTCTAATCAAGGAGATACACTTTTAAGAGACGATCCACTCTATAATGTGTTGTAGCAGATACACGCTGCAACAGAGCGGGCCTACCCGTGTTAGGCATCTTGCTTATGATATGCTTTGTAGGCACTTTACGGGCATGCCAGAGAAATACACAGCATACGACAATCCACTCAAGTCATGTGGCGTAGCAAGTACAAGGCGCAACGGGTTGGGCCTGTCCGGTGTTAGGCATCTTGCTATATATAGGCCTTTGCAGCAGCCAAACTGACGATCGAGAACGTATTATGTTGGTTCTACGCCCAGGCCACACACACACACAGTTGAGTTAATTCGTGCGACAGCTGCGATATATTGGCACAAACCGTCCGATTTTTCGCGTAAAATCTTTACTTTGAAAATATTTATACATATTCTGTGAACCATGTCAACATAATCATAGTCCAAGCTTCTGCTTTATTGGTCTTTTCATGAAAACTACATTAAAATCACAACAACAATAACGCAAATAGATTGTAATTATCGAGACCATATAACTGACGAGAAGGTAAATTCAGCGAGCTCACGTAATATCAAATGCCTCCGCACGGGCAACTCCGCGGTGCCAGTCACGGCGCTCACGCCATGCAATTTACTGTACCCTGTGCGGTAACTGCAGCACTCTACTGCTGTACCTGTAATACTGGCTGTATAGCGTGTCTTTAGATTCTTCAATGTTTCGTGTTTGAGCCGTGCAATGAATTGTTGTTTTCTTTTATTTCTTTATTGAATGTGATGTGAATGTGAGTACGGTACATGCTATTACAGAAGTGTCCAAGGAATGATAGGCCTACAGGTGGAAGGGATATAAAACAATTATACAATGACTCATTCTCGGAACAAGCTAAAACTATTCGCACTCGGGAACAGTACTGTTCTCTCTGGGGCCGCGATCGATGGCCCTCGGGATAATATAATACGATTTGATGTTCCTTCGATGCGAATAGTTTTAGCTAGATCCTCGAGTCACTTCGAGTGTCATTGTATATTTGTATATTTGTATATTATTTTCATTGTAGGACTAAATTAACTTAGTAATGTGTGAAAATAACCAAAATGATAATGGGAGTGAAGTGCATGAGAACAATATTTGTAGGCCTATCAGGGCGTCAATCCATTATCCTTCGAGTGTCATTGTATATTTGTATATTATTTTCATTGTAGGACTAAATTAACTTAGCAATGTGTGAAAAAACCAAAATGATAATGGGAGTGAAGTGCATGCTGAGAACAATATTCGTAGGCCTATCAGGGGCGTCAATCCATTATCCTGGGGGACGGGGACACGTCCCCCACAATTTTCAGGTGGTGAAATGTCCCCCCACGATTTGGGGTTAAAATCTTTCCTTTTTCTTTCTTTCTCTCTTTCTCTCTCTGTTGACTTCGCGCGGAGGGAAACTTTATTCAAACAGTCGAGAACGGTACTATGAAACGTCTTCTTTCTCTAAAAATTTAATGAAACAGGGATTAAGAGTCGAGAACGGTACAACGAATCGTCTTCGTTCTCTAATATTTTAATGAAACGTCAAGCTTCGCGCTACGCGAGAGGGTGGAAACTGAATTCAGGCAAGGATTAAGAGTCGATCGAGAACGGTACAATTACGAATCGTCTTCTTACTCTAATAATTGAATGAAACGTCACAGCTTCGCGCTACGCGAGAGGGTGGAAACTGAATTCCGACAAGGATTAAGAGTCCAGAACGGTAGAACGAATCGTCTTCTTTCTCTAATAATTTAATGAAACGTCAAAGCTTCCGCTACGCGCGAGGGTGGAAACTGAATTCAGACAAGGATTAAGAGTGCAGAACGGTATAACGAATCGTCTTCTTAATTTCTCTAATAATTTAATGAAACGTCAAAGCTTCCGAGCTATACACGCGAGAGGGTGGAAACTGAATTCAGACAAGAATTAAGAGTCGAGAACGGTAGAACGAATCGTCTTCTTTCTCTGATAATTATGAAACGTCAAAACTTACGCGCGCGGGAGATGGGAAACTGAATTCAGACAAAGATTAAGAGTCGAGAACCGTACAACCAATCGTCTTCTTTCTCTAAAAATGTAATGAAACGTCAAAGATAAAAAGACAATAAATGAACCGGTCACCAATGAAAGTACATGCCGTGAAACAGCGTAACTAGAGAGAGAGTGACATGTAATTGTGTCCCCCCATGCTCAAACTCGGATTGCAATGACGCCCTTGATTCGTATAGATAACGAGAGTGAGGATCCGGGAAAGGGATAGTGAGAATAATAGGAACGAAGTGACGACAATAATAATCGTAAATAACGAAAGTGAAAACGAAGGTAAAGTCTAAAATATCTGCATCAATTTTGATTACAAATAATTGATTTCACTGTTTTCTTCCAGTTTTCAAGTTTTATTACATAATTCTGATAAAAATTAAAAATTCAAAACGATACATGATGGGACAGCAAACAAAAGGTTGGTATTCTAACGAGTAAAATATTAATGAAAAGAAGAAGAAAAATTATAAAATGATAAAAAGTAGGCATATACAATGAAGAAAAATAATATCATCTAGCACAGAAATATCTTCTTTTTTTAATATAATAAAAATTATAATTACAAAATTATTATAATAAAAAAATCAAAAAAAAAAAAAAAAAAAATCGATAGCACATATCTATTTTAAAGTATTTACAACCCCCTCCCACCCTCCCTAGAATCCCGTGGATTTTCCACGGGCCCTGCTAGTGATTATTATTGCAAGTATATCATTTGTAGTGGTTGTGGCTTTACGCGAATTTAACAACTCACAAGTTTGTATTGGAACCCTTGATCCGCGAAAATATTGGCTTATACATTATTGCCCTTATTTCCACCTCCAGTTTGCAATGACGAGCTGACTCACAGAAACAAAGGCAACACGGTTATGAATGAGTGGGAACGGTATGAAGCGGTCAGACACAACAGATATGTAGATGAAATCGTTCGGGATGCCCCATGGTCCGTCACTCCAGAATTCCTGGAGAAACACAAGGTGAATGTTGTTGTTTATTATTCATTGTCCGTGTTTGGAGATTTATCTTGTTTACATGCATTACAATAGGAAAACATACATACATAATCAAAACAAAAGGATAAGAGATACATACGTGTGCACTCTCATGTGCAGATTAACAATTGAATCCAATGACCATGATAATAATTATTACAATGTAAATCGCTTAGAGATGTAGTATTAAGCGCATACAAATGTGACTTTTATTATTATTTTAAATTTTCATTGAAAAAGAGAATAGGTAATCAAATTTTAGATTATAGTTATTATTGTTGTTAATTTAGTATCATTATTTTCATAAAGTTATCACAGCAAGTTGATTATTTAATTATTTAATTGAACCCTCCTGCATCTTACAACACATGAAAAGTAGCAGCAGTATTAAACAAACAAACCAAGTTTTACCTGTCACTATGACTGGTTGTTTTTTAATGATTCTCTCTTAACCTACCCATTCTGCTCATGCGCATAAATTAACATATACATGAACCTGTATACAATGTTATTATCATCACCATCATAATTTTTGCCATTTTTTAAAGATGCACAAAAGTGCTAATATTTTCAATTCAGCTTTGACCTTTGACCTTTCAACTCACATTCATTTTACCCCCAGATTGACTTTGTAGCACATGACGATGTACCTTACGGAGCTTCAGGCACAGAGGACGTCTACAAAGACATTAAAGCGGCTGGTAAATTTGTTGCCACTAAGAGGACAGAGGGCGTATCCACATCGGACATCATCGCAAGGCTTGTCAGAGATTATGATATCTACGTCAGACGGAACCTATCAAGAGGGTATTCGGCCAGGGAGCTTAATGTTGGCTTGTTTCATGTGAGTTGTGCTTCTTCTTTTTTTTCTTCACTTACCTGTCGGATTCGTAAGCCTGAGATGTCTCGGGTGGGAGACTATGGATATTGTTTGTTATAGTATAGGCTCATGTTGTTCTCCTGGTATCAAAAGATTCATGTGTGAGAGACCATCTGATATTCCATCCATGATTTCCGGTAAATAGTAGTGTAAATGTCTGCAAGGAAATCTACATGTAGGTAACAGCTATAGCTCCCCTTGGTAAGGACCCTTTGTAAGGACCCTTCCACCCGATGGCTCCCGCACAACAATATCAGTGCTGAATTCTTCTTGAGATAGCATGGGTGTAGACTGTTGTATTTACACAACATAGGATTTACATGTGTTTAGTGCAGGTTGCCGTTTGTAGAATTTACGTCCCTGGATGGGTATACAAAGTAGTTTAAAGAGAAAGACCAGTTCTGGTCATGCGATTGCATTATGAAAGAAACATTGTGGAATTGATCAGAAAAGGTTGATCATCTAGCATATAAGTATTGGTATGTACTGCAAGGTTCTGGAATCATCAAAATGATAAGAAATTTGGCCCAGTCTTGGTAAAGTTACAAGCACTGTACACAGAAAGATGTATATGGGACTACGCGACCACGTCGCGATATCTATTTGGTCCCAATAGATATATAATTTACCAAATATATCAATTAGCAGGTGGTTTCCCGACTTTCCCGGCAAAATTTGTATCATCACGTATTAGTCAAAACATATTCTTTTACATGATTGGTAATGAGAGCTTCCATTTCATTTTTTTGAGAGAGGGGCGTTTCCAAAACTGGTCTTTACCTTTAACCTTTACATTTGTTTTATACTTCACTTGAGGACAGCTTAGTATTGCTAGTTTGCAATTTATCATCTAAAATCAAAGAAATCTGACCATAAGTTATTGAGGGCTTGCCAACCTATACATGACCTTTAACCTTGCCCTTCTAAAGCACTCATTGTATGTATGATACACTGTCTTCTACTTCTTACAGGAAACCAAATTCAAAGTTCAAGACAGCGTTGACAAGGTCCGACAGAGAGTGAGGAGAGTGGAGAGAAGATCGAAGGAGTTCGTTCATAAGATGGAAGACAGGAGTATTAACTTTCTTCAGAAATGGGAGGAGAAGTCTCGAGAGATGATTGGAAATTTTCTGGACCTGTTTGGTCAGAATGGTCCTCTGGTAAGTAGAATTTTGAAACCAATGTTGGGAGTCCCCCCTCCTTATGATGCAGTTTTAGGTCTTCTTTAAAGATACTATGTCCCTTTTGCAGCCAACATGAAATTCTGTTAGAACTATGAATATGTCATGTATGTCCTTTCTGTGAAACTTAAAACTTAGCAGTGTCCTAATGTTCAAATTATGCAAGGAAACCCATTTACTTGCTAGACTTCACTGTCAGACACAATTGAGTGACTGACTGGCTTTTTTCATCTTTGGTAATAAGGGAACATACATAAAATGAGCTGTAAAGGGTACATGAGCATTTGTCTACATCAATAATCCACTTCTTGTAATGGCCAAAATTAAACTGATTGAATCTTTGTGCAGCATAAAACGTACGACCATTCGGTACAATGGTCTGAAAAATCAGACTATTACTTACTGGCTCTATAGCTCCTAAGTCGATTCGACAACTAATAGTCGTTATTTTCCCACTTGAAGACATTTTCAAACCCCCATTTTTTTTAGGGAAGTTCTAAATTAGTATTGTCTTTCAAATGTCGTTGGAATTTAACCTTTTCAATTTTTTGGCCTGCAAATGGGACATTTAAGACGTAAAATCATGGTAAGTATTCACATGAAGAAAATTGCATTTCAGTATGAGAGATGAGGTCTAAAATAAATTATGCATTATAAAGAGAGAGAGAGGATGTTTCTTGTAAAGTCTTTCAGTTTTAAATGAACAGATGTGAAACCCTAGCATGCAAACTAAATTTTAAGGCTTCATTACTAGGTCATGTATGGCTAGAGTCGCGTCAAAAATCTTCAAAAATCTGAAACTGCGTGTCACATTAATGAGTGCGCAAACATGAGAACCTTAGTTTGTTTTGCAATGTCAAAATGACACTGCCGCCTTTTCTTATGAAAGTAAAGTTGTTCTTGCTCAAACTTTAATGGATTTTTGGCATACTTGGTCTCTCAGCATATATGGAACGAGATCAGATCAAGCATAAGGTTTATATGATATAAAATTCTTGTCAATTTCAGGCAAAATGTTAGGTGCCCAGATGGGGGCTCCTCTTTATTCTTTCCATGGAGTCTATCTTTTGTCACAGACTTGCATCACAAGTAGTCCTTTGAACACAGTCCATTCTGTTGTTTCTTTTGCTTTATTCAGAATCGCATGTTCCAAGATGGCAAGCGGAGTCTCCAGAATGCCATCTCACCTCCCAGCAGTCCCAGGCCTGGTAGCCCCAGCGCGTCCTACTGGGACATCGAAGACGATGTCGACTACGAGGGGGATAGCGAAGAGGAATACAAGTATGGTCTTGGGCAGGCGAGCCTTGATAGAGATAAGGACGAGGAGGAGGAGGAGGAGGAGGAGGAGGACAAGGAGGAAGAAAAGGAGGAAGAAGCTGACCAAAAGAGAGATACGCAGGAGGATGATTGCCATAGAACCAAGATACCCTCACCGTTGTTGTCTTCTGGTGAACAGCTGGCTTCGCATTGAATTTTGCCTCGTGTTTCTCAATGAAACTCTAGCCCTATCATCCAAGCTTTGGAAAGAATAAATCTGAGGACTGAAAGTAGGATGAGATGCTAAGAACGGTTATCTGGATAGAAGCACGGGATGACAATCAAACTGAATTGAAGATTGCTGATTGCTGATTATGAAAAGACAAAGTTCTCACAAATCATCAGTCTGATAATATAGCCAAGACAGCACAATCCAATACTAAGACTAAGTCAAAGGTAGCCATAAAGTTTGTTTTCTGCAGCAGCATACTATTAAAAAGAAAGGAAACTTGGTTTTTTAAAAAGTATATATTTTTTTTTTTTGGGGGAGTGCTTTGTTACCTCAGCTTCCATTTTTATTGTCCAATTTCGGCTTTCTGTTCATTCTTGCGATATACTGTGATGAGTGCAAGACGAAAAGGTTTAGTACTTGATGTCTGTATTTGTTGCTAAAGCTTGGTGCATTATAATGGTAATATATCACGTTAATGCCATCATGACAACCTTTTCATCTGTTTGGAGCCAGAAGGGCGTTACCTCACATACTTTAACGCTGAGCTAATGCCCTCCTGGCTCTGAAGAGATGAGTTTGGAAGAATCCTTCAACCAGTAGGCATCCTATGAAATGAGACTGAAGGTATGTAGATGCCGAATACCTGCCTGCCATCTTGTCAAGAGAGACTACATCATCTATGGGCAACCAGCATTGTCTTTGGGCAACCAGCATTGTCTTTGGGCCACCAGCATTGTCTTTGGGCAAACAGCATTGTCTTTGGGCAAACAGTATTGTCTTTGGGCAACCAGCATTGTCTTTGGGCAACCAGCGTTGTCTTTGGGCAACCAATGTTGTCTTTGGGCAACCAGCATTGTCTTTGGGCAACTAACATCATCTTTGTGCAACCAGCATCGTCTTTGGGCAACCAACATTGTCTTTGGACAACCAACATCGTCTTTGGGCAACCAGCATTGTCTTTGGGCAACCAGCATTGTCTTTGGGCAACCAACGCTGTCTTTGGGCAACCATTATTGTCTTTGGGCAACTAACATCGTCTTTGGGCAACCAGCATTGTCTTTGGGCAACCAGCATTGTCTTTGGGCAACCAACGTTGTCTTTGGGCAACCAGCATTGTCTTTCGGCAACCAGCATCGTCTTTGGGCAACCAACGCTGTCTTTGGGCAACCAACATTGTCTTTGGGCAACCAGCATTGTCTTTAGGCAACCAGCATTGTCTTTGGGCAACCAGCATTGTCTTTGGGCAACCAACATTGTCCTTGGGCAACCAGCATTGTCTTTGGGCAACCAGCATTGTCTTTGGACAACCAACATTGAAAGTATGTGATGGCCAGTCTTTCATGCAAGAGATATACCTATTAATTACTCACGAAGAAGAGCAAATCAGTTGTGTGTTGTTGAAATACATTTCATCATGTAAAATGCTTTTATTTCTGTCTGATTTTGCTGTTCTCCATTCTTGATTTTTCTTGAAGTGATTTTGATTGAGATTCGGACACGTGTATCATGTCAAAGATGCTATGAAAAATAGAAATGTGTGCATATTCAGTGCCACTAAGTCCATGTACATGTCCACACATTTATGCTTCTATTTCTTTAGATTTAATAAATACTTACTTCCCTATGTTAAGTAAGTAAATAATTCAGACCAGATAAAGTCTGTAACTTTTGTGTGTGCTTCAATCTTTCAAACACTCTTAATAAAGCAGTTCAACGAAAGTAGGAATATGTAAATTATCTTTTGTTGTCCATCTTTGAGTATTTAAAGATGAATGTGTTTTGTTATTAAAACTACAAACTTTTGTTTCATGGCCATACTCAAAATATGTTACGGATAGTATATTAATATAGGTTTTCTAAAAAGAAAAGACTCTCTCAAGTCATACATTTTGACAATAAAATGTAATTTTAGTCATTTTGTGTGTTGAAACAAATGGGAAAGCTGTCCAATACTACATCACAGGGACATTACCTATTCAGCCACTTTGAAGTTTCCATACGTATATTTTATTTTGGTCCAATTTCGTTCAAACTGTCACCAGTCTGCTTCTCTCATTTATCTGCTTTCTTTTCGAGTTGTTTGCTCTTAAGATTGGATTTCCCTTTATAAACAGTAATTGATTATTATTACAATTGAATTATTTTAATAATGAATTTTATCCTGTACTGAACTTCTTTACATCTCATTCGACCCATATTTGTATATATATGATTTTGAGAATAGCCATTATTGTGTATTCTATTTTATGCCATTGTCTAAAGATTACCAGAATGCCATCAAATTAAGATCACTTTGATATTAAAGGCAGGGTATTTTACATCGCTACAGCTGCTGTAATGTATTTTCTATTGTGCTATCTTTCGGTGAAGCCGTTAATAGAAAGATTTCCAGTTCATATACCCAAGCATCATTATGTGCGCGTCGTGCAGTTGGTGATGCATTGTGGGACATGGATATCGCAACATAAGGGCATTGTGAGCAGCAGATGGCAGTATACATAAATCTGAAGTAGTGTCAGAATACCCTGCCTTTAAGAACACTTATTAAATTATTGACATTTTTAGTATTGGGTGTTATCATTTAGTTACTATGTAATGGAATAAGGATATCAATGCAATACACAGGGTATAATATATCTCTGCTAGTTATATGAATAATTTGCATTTAATGCAAAAATTCAGCATTATTTGTATTTTCGTATCATTGTATCTACCATATAAGTATTGTAATTTCATAACCTCCTGTTATTTTAAATTTTCAAGTTATTAGTAGAAAGACATCAGTACATATTGTATCACTGGATGAGGAAGATGAATAATTAAGGGTTGTAATCCCAAATGCGGATTAAGTTACTCAGTTTAAGTCAGTTCAGTGATGTATGGAGTGCAAAGTGTAAATCCTTGTTATTTTCAAATGACTATAATTGTGTAACAGAATGAATGAGTGTGACATGCCTTTTTTGTTTGTTTGTTTTCATTTAGTTACAGAATTATGGTAATTTTGACATGATAAAGAGGTTGACAATTGGCACTCCATAATAAAATCAATGGATGAACTTTCCTCGCTTAGTCTGGTTTGAACCCGGATTAAAGTTAGTACACTTATTTATATACTGGCCTATAAGTTCATGTTATGGTACATGGATGGAGCATATAAAGATATTATATTACCAAAGAGTAACTCATCAGCCTATTGGCAAGGTATATTAACTATATTACTTAGGGTATGTAAATTCCCTAAAAACTATTCTTCCATTTCACATGTACATGTATTTAGTAACAGTTGCAATGTTTTATCTTATATCTTACGATTAACTTAAATATGAGATGTATGCTTTCTTTTGAGGTAACTGATGATTAAAGACTTAGGTACAAGTATATGTATCTTATTTTTTCTTTCAGATTAATTGTTTATATTTCACTGTATACCGCTTACCATAATACTGTCAATGCAATTTGTGAAAATGTTGGTATCTAGCCAAAACCCCACTAAATTGATTGAGATAATTAGCTCTTACACGATGACATTTTTCATTTTCTCTTTCTGATGATATTCATGTCGTCATTTTCCAACTACGGTAATATTATGTACTATGTACATGCATTGAGAGGTTAGTCATATTTTATTGATAAACTTTATAATTCATGTGCATTTTCCGCCAAGTTCTACAGTATAACATGAGCATTCTAAACCCTGTTTGTTGCAAATAATCCAAGTCATTACTCGTTACATTATAAATTTCATCCGAATTGTTTTATCCCATGTTTCATGTGCTGTAATAGTCTTGCGCACCAAGCCAAATTGTATATGCCCAGGAAAACTATACCAGGGGCCCTGGTTGTATACAGAGTTGTAATTGACTACAAATCAACTTTGGTTTTTATATCAATTGTAACTGTTCCGTAAATGTAACTTTGTGATCGATGCAATCATATCCCTTTTTGCCTAGGTTATTCAAAAAGTTAGCTTATAATTAATTATACAAACATGTACTTGAAGATTTTCTTGCCTTCGCATTTGTTGAAAACTTAAATTCAATCATCCTTCATATCATTGTAATGAGTTTCTACAAATTTATTTTGTATACTTGCAAAGAGATGCGACAATCTCTTATTCACTATTTGAGGATGTTTCACAATGTGTTAAACATGTGATTTGCCAGGCGTTGTTGATCATTGATGAGCAGTTATTGAGAGAGAAAGGTGCTTTTGTATTGATTCTTTTCATTTAAGTTTCTGCAAATTCATTTTGCATGCTTATAAACAGATGGGATTAACTTGTTTATCGCCATTAGAGAAGTATCTGACTTGCCAGGCACGAGCAGTTATTGAGAGAAATAGCATTCGTGTTATAACTATTAACTCATATCCTGCCATAAGGCTGCATGCACGCTACCGTTATAGTGCTTTGTACACGTGAGCGCGCTATCGATTGGCTGCTTAATTCACGCGAGCGACCCATTGCTTCGGTGCTTTATGCATGATTGCTCGCATTCGTAATAGCAGTTATTGTTCATGCTCATTGTACTGTGCCTAGTGCTTCGCACGCGCTATTTATAGTACCATCGCATTAATCCGATTATCTCAAAATTAACTTGGCACAATGGGGATTAGCCCTGTATTCATTATAGCAGGATAAGAGTTAATAATGGACGATGAATCGTAACAAATTATGGATTCATCTCGCATGTCAAGTCACAATACTTGAAAAGGATTCTCAATATTGTAAGAGATTCTACTTTGATATCGGGAAAGTAATACGACACAAATGATCATTTCATGTGGCATAAAATTATTGATTAAACACTAGAAAACAACCTATTTAACATGTTTACTATTTCTTTCACTCCTTGTAATATGTGGAATAGGTTCTGTAGTGTTAGACCAATCTCTTAATGAACTATTATATTCTTTTCTATATTACCTACACTTCCGTATGTGGGGATGGGGAGTTTCATCAAGCCTTAAAATTGATTTTGTCAATTTTAAGGCACTAAAACCAATTATCAAAACAAAAGAAATTGTTGAAGCACTGCCAGTTTTTATTGCAGGCAAATATGATTTGGCTATTTAATATAACTTTTCTTAAAACTAGCACCATTTGATTATTATGTATTAGTACATGTATCATGTATTAGTACATAAGAACATATATGTGGATTACATTAATAATGTAATTATTTCAAGATTTTCCTTCTCATGGTCTTATTTTTGAAAAATGAGTGGAAGATATGAATAAAGTATGAATTCAAACATGCAAACCGACTCTATAAACTTTATATTTCTTTTTTTTCCTGGGAAAATGTATTTCATGGGAGATTAGAGAAAAAGAGGTAGAAGAAGAGGGAGGAGTTAAAGAGAGCAGTGAGGGAGGGAGGGAGAGAGACATACAGACAGAGAGGGAGTGAGAGAGGAAGAGAGAGAGAGAGAGAGAGAGAGAGGGGTGGAGTAAAGGGCATTTTGAGATATCAGCAACTACTGTACATGTAATTCATTTTTTCTCTCTCAAACTGAAATTTGTGTCTGAATATCTCTGAGACAGATAGTGTGAGAATGGAGAGAGAATGAGAACAGATGGGAAAGCTGATCAAAAATTAATAATTTGGAAGAAAAAAACAACCTAAAGGAGTAGACAGAATGTTGAATAAGAGATTTAAAAAAAAAATTGTATATGTCGGAGAAGGAAATTGGCAACAATTTTCATCTTGAAATGCACATTTGAAGTCAACCAACAAGTTTGAAGCTTTATCAGCAAACACTCTCTCCTGTGTACTTGCATACTTTCTGTCTCTCAAGCCGTTATTGGATTGCACACATATCATCCCTCACAGATGTACATTTATTGTACCTTTCAATTTCAATTATCTTTATCTGGATACGACAAAGTGGGAGGGGGGTTGGTCCAGATTGAAATGTTGATGGTCTATGTCCATGAAACCTGTTTAAAATCTTAAATTGTGGTATTCTGAAAACACCATTATCTTTTATGTTGGTTAAACAATACTGTATTGTTGTAACAAATCAAAATCAAAGCTGGCAGAGTTCCAAGTAAAGTTGAGAGACATCTGCACAAGCACTAATGGTACCGGTAAGTGATAGTTCCGAACAATTTCAGTTTGTTATGACAACATCATTTCCCCTAATATAAAAGATAACATTGTTTTTAGAAGATGTCCACAGGAGTTCAACATTTGGAATCCTATGTTCAAAGGGTACCTTTTACATGTAGTATCAAGCCTTGCTTTAACCCGATACTATCCCTTCAATCACTAAACACTGGAATATTTCAAATGGATAATACTATCCATGACCCTATACTTTTGAGAAAAATAAGGCTGGGAGTAACTGTCACTGGAGGATATGTCGTATCAACCTCTCAACATCTTCCAACATTAACCACACTCGATTGGACATAACAACAGAACAGAAGAAGTTTGTTGGAATCATTGATTTATTGTAGTAAGGAACAGTTCAATGCACTCTTTTTAAAACTACTACAAGTGTAGTCCCTGAAAAGAACCGTCTCAGGTGAAATTAACAAGCTCAAGTAGTGATTTCAGAAAGGTATCTTAACTCTTCAAATGCATGCAACAAGTATAGGAGACTAAACAAAGATCATAATGCAGGTATATACAAATACTGAAAGTACGAGAAAGAGAAAGAGAGACAGGGAGAAAAAGAGAGTGAGAGAGAGAGAGAGGGGAGAGAAAGAGAGAGAGAGAAAGAGGAGAGAAAGAAAGAGAGAGAGAGAGAGAGAGAGAGACAGACAGACAGACAGAGAGACAGAGAGAGAGCTAGCAAGATAATTTTACCTTACCGGTACATAGAAAAATTACAATACTAAAACAGAACACGAAGGAAAATCAAAGGGAAAATTCAGGACGATTAAATTTGGGTTTTATGTTATTATGTACAATATGTACAATGCATGTATAGGAGATATATTACACAATTCCTTATCTCACTAATGATGGGAACATGCAAGAATACCTTGTGTTCTACAGCTAAAAACGTACATGTACCCTAACAGTCACAAACAGTAGTGAATGCATATCAGATATACTATGTGACTCTATTACAGTATACGCCAATAGAGGTAAGTTTGTTTCTCATTGTATTGTACATGTGTGTAAGAAGGGCACAAGTTTATCGTCCATTGCCAGCAAGGAGGCCCTAACAGATATATACTGGAATTGGCACTAACAGCCTCCTTGCCGGTAGCTGACAGTATATTCTCAGCATTCACAATTTGTAGGATATATCAGTAATATCACATCAAATAGCAGCATTCAAATATTTAATTAATACCTGATTGAAAAGAACTCCATTACAAGATTTGGGAGACATATATATCATTGACTTTGCCCTGACTCAAATGGCAATTACCACAGAAAACTAATATCTAAAAAAAGTTTAGATTCAAGTTTTACTCGAGAATATATTATGCTGTAAATGAATATCCTATTTTATACTAAGAGTTATAAATATTCTGAGTGTAATTTAAGAGACAACAAAATACAACCTTGCATCTGAATATAAGCATTACCACTACGAAGGTTTAGATGGTGTATATTACCGGTATATTACATTGTACAAGGTAGTAGAAGGTACACTGTACATGCACACACAAATGTTTTAATTCCCCTTGTGGATTCTCTTACTATCTTTCGATTTAAAGCTTGCCGTTCCTTCCAATTACAAAAAATACGATTTTGGGATGCTTTTTGCTAGAGATTTCCTGTGAAAGAATTTGCTATACTCCCAGAGTTCGGCTGCATGATTTGCATATGATTGTGCAGTGAAACTAAAGTTAAAAAAAAGTACAATGAATGTAAATCCCAAACTAAAATTTGCCTATTCTCTGTGACAATTCACAATGTGCTGCATTAATGTGCTGATTGGATCATGTAGCCAGTTAAATGTATAAGAAATAAGCCTGCCCCCTCCCCTCCACTTCCCCTACCCCATTTTTCCTAACAATATCCTAACAAATTGGGGGAGTTTTGTGGAGCTTTGCATGAGAACATGGCAGCCTCTGCAAAACACCCTTTTAGTTTTAAACTACAGGACAACACACTGTTCTGCATGATACATTAAGCATAATTTAACAATTAATCCATCAGTAATTCATTACGTGTAACTTGATAATACCCTTATTTTCTGACATCTTAATATAACTGGGATAAACATGTTGGTCACACATCAATAAGGTTATTAGGTTGAGAAATCATAAAATACATATCCATTCCATTGCAAGTTCATCTTATCATCAATGGTCTGAAGTCAAATAGACGTTGCATCAAGCTACATATTTGCATTCATAAAGCATAACTACAAAATTCTTTAATGAGCTTCATGTGTAATATTATAAAAGAGTCTCACAAAATAATTGTGTCTTAAGAGGTCACATGACTTTGGGAGGGCAGTCATATACTGCATACATGCACAGCCCCAGTCAAACATGATGTGGTAGACTGCCTCCAAAAACCACCCCATTAAATACATAAACTGACATAAATTTCTAGTGTTTCACGTTTGTATTCAATTGTATCCTACAATACCAGATCATTGGAGCGCTTAGTGGCATTTCTTGCACCCAGCCACTTATTATTATTATTTTCCTTTGTTTTACCACACTTGCAATTCATTTATGAGTAAAATGCTTTCTATGTTTTGTGGCTTTTGCCTCCGTTGGTGGCTTTAGGCAGTTTTAATACTATGTCAGGTTTGAATGAGGCTTACCTTTTAAATTCTTTGACCAACTGTTTTGCATACCGGTAAATGTACAAGTATATTTGCAAATTGCAATGCAAAATTCCAGCACAAGTGTTCTTTTTTTTTTTAAAGTAATTATTTACAAAGGAATTTCATGGAAGCTATGAATTGATCAAGATTACTAATTTGAAAAATTTATGACACTTTGAAGCACTACAGTAACTGGTCTTTACCCCTCCTTTTATGATTCCTATGATAAACTGAGCTTCAGAATAATCTGTGGCATGAATTAGATTCATTATTCCATTGTCCAAATTTAAGACATTCACAGACCTGCCAAGTTTTCCAAACTGCAATGTGGGAAAACTTGGAGCGCCTTGAGCACCTTGCAAGGTGGATACGTGTGCTATATAAGAATCCAATATTATTATTATTAATCAAGAGTCCATTAGAGCGAAGCGTATAGAGGCCGGGGTTCAGGGGGCAGAGCCCCTGGAAGCTCATGGGTTTTGGCTCTTTCAGGCATGTAGGAAAGGGTATCCAGAGGCTTAAAAATAAGTATTTTTCTTTTTTAAAAACTGAATTAAAAAAAAAACAGAAATTGCAAAATGCGCGATATCCCGCATTTTTTGGATTTTTTTTCTTCCAGAATGCAGGATTGTCCTGCAAAAAAAGGGACACTTGGCAGGTCTGCATTCAATGTGATTAAAAAGAGAGAGCAAATTTAGAAGTAACCTCATAATAAATGCATTTTGATTTAGTAAATGACTTCACAAGTATGAAAATATAAACAGTGATACCATAAAAAATAGATACTGAACAAAGAAAAAAAATTGGTAAAAAAATAACTCCTGAATTCCATCCATACTGCTTGCACCCAATTAAATCAGGAAAAAAGAAGATTACAAATACTCCAAATTATACCGTAAATTCTGAATCCACTTCAACCCCAACCCCCCCCCCCCAAAAAGATCATATATAACACCTTAAGATCTCTCCATGCAACATGTGTACTTCTCAAGTTTTCATAATTCAAATTCATAAGGTAAATATGGAAAAGTCTGTATAATTCCGTAAACAGTCAAATTCCTACAAATACAACCCTGTTCTTTGTTGTTTTTTGTTTTGTTTACCATTACCTGGATGTTTTTCATATGGAAACATTTTGCAAAGATTTAAGGTACAAAACCCTGAACAAGAACGCCTACACAGAACTGGTTACTACTCACAAGAGCCGCTGGTCTTTGACTTCATCCTCCATTCAAAACATATAGAGAGGATCAACGATCAGGAGGGCATCCTCTCACGTTGGCGGGTCTGTCTTCTTGAAGCCAAACGACAGCTTAGGGCGACTGCTCTTTTTGTTCAGGATAATCTCCTGTTCGGCCTTGTGACGGCGCTTTTGCTCGCGCTCAAATGCCTGGCGCTCCTCATCCATTTTGCGTTGCCTCTCCACCATCTCCAAGCGTTCCTCGGCCTACAAACCAGAAAGATAAGGAAGCATGTGAACGCAAGGCCAAAAGACAAACGTTTCTTCTCGAAATAAAAAAACGAGGGAAATCCCCTTTAACAGTCCCTGATCTCCCCTGAATACCAAATCTAATTACTTACCAAAAAATAATTGAACCCCCTAATTTGCAAAGTGTGTATTTAAAAAAAATCATAAATAGCCTCTTTTTTTCTTTTATTGCGTACAGAATAATAATACAGATGACCCTCATCATAATGAAATCATTCGTCTTCAACTTTCCTTCAGCGATTTACTGCATTGGTGAAAGCAATCGTGTAAGAAGTGCAACTTGTCTAAACATACCCCCCCCCTCCCTCACACAAAAACAGATTAATAAAAAAACCAAAGCACTTCACCCTTTGACAAACTATTCATTGTAATGAGGATGACCTGTACATCACTATTAATAACCATCTTGTCTAAAACTGATATTGAAATACAGAGAATCTATTATGATAAATGCTCATCCTAGCCCCTTTTCAGCCTCTAATATTGCTTGCAATGTTAGTACAAGAACATCTTATGTACAGAAATCATGGCATTAATGCACGATCAGTAAATACTCACGATTTGATGAAATACCACTTGGTCAAGAATTTTGCATTTACTTCCTACTGATTTTATGGACATTGTCAATAAAAAGATGAAGAAAAAAAAAACACTTTGCCTAACGTTGTATTTTGTCAAGCAGACATTATGTTCTAATCTGAGCTTTTGCGTGTCTCCTTAACATTTTTTCCACCATGAAAAACTTATTATAACCAAAATTTGATGTAAATTTTATTTTACTGTGTTTTGCCTGCGATGTATGATTATGTTTTTTAAAATAAATCAAACCTTCAGGAGAAATATACAAGTAAATGTGCTTCCCATAGTCATTCAAATTTTAGTGAATTCTCTAAAACTGACATGACATTTTAATTTTATGGATGGGTTAAGAACTCTTGGGAAAAGAAACTTTCAAGCATGGTAATAAAAAAATAGACCAAGGAGGCATAATTTGAGGTCTATATCTACAAGAGCTGAACAACTATTTGTAACGGAAAGCAAGGGCGGGTACATGAATTCTTATGCAATAGGGTCCCAGACATGGGTAGAAAGTTGTATGCTGGGGCCAGTTGCAACCATGTGGGGGAAACAAACCAATTTAAACTTGCAAGCCTTCAATCAGCGGGTACTTTCCAACTCCTTTTCTTGGCGGATTCCGGCTTTACAGCACTGCAATCTAAACTGTAAATTCCTGTACTTCCAGTTATTTTAAGCATTGTTAAAAAACAACACTGCTCACGAGTGTCTGAAAATGTCATTAGAATACGAGCACATGGTTTCAAGGCAGATGTATAAACTGCCTAATCCTGGTATAATAGCCTTTAGCTGTGAAGGAAAAGTGAGTGGTCAGCTTATGGTATATTCATATCACCTTCCAGAGAGTATTCCATTAAATAGATAACAGAGTAAAATGAATATAATACAGTTAACACATACATTACATTCACATGTAAATGTAAGAAAGGTAGAAGGAAGTTAAGGAACATATAAGGCCTAAAGTGACGGATTACAAAAACTGAAAAGGGAATATATATTAACTTCCGATATATATCTAGATGTACATTGTTACAGGTCATCTGGCAGATGTTTGCAGAAAATACAGAAATAATGAGAAAATGCAAATTGAAAGGAATTTTTCAGACTCTAGTGTACTTGACATAAACTAATGTTTATATATTTGGGATAATCAATTGATAATTTGCTCATAATTTTAAGTTTATAAAAAATGTCACAGGACTCACAGCATTAAGATTTATATGACTTATGAGTAATTCATAATAAGACCAAGAAAGAAAAAGAAATGGTACCACCACCGTGTAAAGATTATAAAACTGAATATAATGAATTAACAAAAGAATCCACTAAATTTTTATTAAAAGAGGGGTTACAAAAAAAGAAAATAGTTGCCTCCCTCCCAATAATGTCTCATTTTCTATAAATAAAGATAAGGAGATTGTTAAGAATATTTTTTCCAGGAAGAAGATATGATTACAGAAGAATTATGCCACTGTGAAAACAGAAAACAAATACATGCAGTACATTGCACATGTACATGAATCTTATTCTTGGTTATCCAATACAGCATGACAAAACAAACCTCTGCTTTGCTACAATAATATCAAGGCTAAATGTAGTAAATGAAGAAACCACTTTTTAGTATAAATGTCTTGAAATGATTTTTTTTTTTTTTAGCTTCAGGTACAAATTAATTAAAATGAATTCATTTATCACAAGTATGAAGCAGTCCCTCAAAATTTTATGGTAGGGTTACCATGATTGAAAAAAAAATCAATTGATAACATACAAGTGCAATTTAACAATGTTTTAAAAAGAGCAGCAAATTCTGATAGAAAAATAGAATTTCCCTCCAGAAAGGAGCATGTTGTTCCTTAATATCATTATTCATTTTTAATGTCATTCTCTTCCCCAAATACTACTTCATGTAAGTCTCACTTGGGTGAAAGAACACACATTTCAAATTAATAATAATCAAACAGGAAGTCAGGAACACATATTGTATATTAATATTAAGCTCTGCAAAACTTCCGTGTTAGTATCACACAATAACATGAAAGGGGTAGAGAAATCAAAAGGAACTGAATAAAATGACAATGACAATCTAATGTAAATCAAGGGGATTTTCTATAAATTCTACTATTTTTCAGTATTAAAAATAAATCTTTAGCCATCCACTTATTTTAATCAATTGAATAATTTCATATTTTATAATTATTCTGGGGCTGTTCCATTTCATTTTCAATTAATAATGGTGTTATTTCTGGGCTTTCACTGAACAAATGATAAAAATCCAAGTAATGTACTATTATAACCCTTTGTTCTAAATAAAGAATGTAATAATTAGAAATTAAATCCAACCTATCGCCTTGTTTCAACTTAGTTTTCAAATGTGAAATAGTCATTTGTGCTACACGAATGTCTCTAAAAAACTGCAATATAAATTACATACCATCATCTCCTTAAAAAGGTACTATCTCTCCCCCTAATATAGCATATCTACTAGCCGTACTATTATAAAGCAAAATGCATTAAGAACAATAGTACTTTTGATTAAACTTTAAATTGTGAAAGATGGAACATACTTGATCCCTAATCCCCAAAACATGTGTAGAATATAGAAATGTACTATTGATTTTCACCACATAACTGACACAAAACACATAAAGGAGCCAGATTGAGGCCCAATAAAATTAAGTACCAGTTTCCTGTCAAAGATTAAGTATTTTTCTAGTACGGTATACAGTGTACATCACAAAAGGGTTTGATTATCTTTGAATTGTTGATATGTTGATGTGACATGACCGTACGTCTACCCAACAGCCTGGATTTGAAATTCCAACTTTAAATATCAAATTCAGTACCAGCATAAATCGTAAAATGTACAGTTTCTTCATTTGTTGAAACTGTACATACAGTTTGTAACCTGAATTTTTCCTATGCAGTGTATGATGTGGTGACAGTAAACTGGCAATGCATTTTACTGGGCCTTTTATTCAGATAATATTGGATCGATCCAAATAGTTTCTGTGAAAAAGAAAGCCTGTAATAGAAATACAAAATATAATACATGATGTATTAGGTTGTTGTCCGTCATAGAGAAAAAAAATAAAGTTACAAAATAATTTCACATTTAATTAATGCATATATATATAAACAGTACAGACTAAAAAAACAACAACAAAAAACTACAAAAAACCTGTGAAAGGAAAATCAAACATTTCAGTTAAGTTGTGGGGAGGATGAGAAGGGTAAGGGATAGCTCTTAGGGGATAGATTACCTAAATAAATAACTCTTTTCACTTAGAACATTTTGCTTACCACCCCCCACCCCCATTCCTCTCACTATCAATTCATCTTAAACACAGTTTCTCTTTCCTGTTTATTTTCTGGACTTTAAAAAAACAAATCTTTTTCTTCCTGGGCTGTGTTTTGGGTCTTTTCTCAACCTCCCACAGCTACTAGACATTGACGACTCACCAGTTTTCTTTGGGCTTCTTCAATCTTGCGCTGGTTTTCATGCATGATCTTCTCAAGCGCCTCTCGTTTGTCCAGTTCTTCCTCCTGATAATAGTAAAAAAAATTGAGAGAATAAGAGCCGATATATTTAAATAATTGTGTTCTTCAGTTCCATTTAATGGAACGGCATGTTGAACATAAACACTTTTAAGTGTACCAATCACCAAAGACTATAATTTTGCTCTGTATATTAGAGGTTTACACACTGCTCTACTATATTCAAGATTTGAGCTTGAAATATAACTTCTATAAAATTAAGAGGTATTGAAGGTTTAATTACACCCTCAATTAAAATAGGACTTGTAAGTAAACTAGTCGATGCACCCATACGCACTCGTATAGAAAAAGGCCTACATGGAACCCAAGTCCGACTTGGGTTCGGCACATGGGGTTTTATGTTATTCCTTATTTCCTTCATACTCCTTAGCCGTTACCTCATAGCATGCCAGGGATCTTTTTGTTTTTTAGGTTGATTTTTGCATTCTAGCAGTATAAAAATTTATTTTATCAGATGACCAATACAGTTGAACCTCTACACCCAAAACACAACTTAATGATGTGTGCCATGTCTTATGATACTCAACACAAAGCTGAGGACAACACTTGCTGTCTTTGTGCACCAGGGCCACTGACATTAGGGACGTTTAGATTTGCACGACCTGAACGTGTGACATCCTTTTAAGGCAATGTGACGTCCTTTAAGGGCAGTGCCTTAAAAGGACGTCGCATTGCCTTCAAGGATGTCACACATAGCAGTCCACGTTCTCGTCGTGCAAATCTAAAAGTCCCTACTGTAAGGGCCCACGGGTACAGTATGTGCTTTCTAATATCTGCAGGTAGAAAAGGTCCCAGAGAATACTACATGTATATGCATGTATGTGTTCGCAGATATAGAAATAATAGATGCACTGGTGTCTGAGGTATAAGGCAGTTTATTGCGTCATATATAAGGTTTCAAACTGACCTCTTTAGCTTTCTGTGCTGCTACTTCGGCTTCTCTCTGTTTCTCCATCTCCTCCATCATCTCTTTCTCCATAATCTTCTTGGCCTCTTCCACCCTCCTCCCTACTTCCTCTTCAATGTCATCTTTCCTCTTCTCCAACTCCTCCTCCACCCTCTGTGCCACCATCTCCTCCACTCTCCGAGTCACCTCCTCCTCTATCAACTTGGCCTCCATCTCCTGCTGTCGTCTGGTAATCAACAAACATTCAAGTATATCATTACTACCGGTATAAGGTTCGGAATGAAATACATGATGCAGCATTATATCGCAGAGAATCTACTGGTGCCAGCTCTAGGGGCATCACTGGTCTCTCTCACTGTAACTCTGCATTGTGTATTTTTTTCCCTAAACATATGATTGACATCTTGTACATTTAAGTTCTTGATCTTGTTAAAATTCACATTTAGAAAATGATTCTGAAGATGAAAATGTAGAACTACAATTAATTTTTGGCTCTCGGGGAGGTTACATCGTGCATCGTACATCAAACAGGAATTTGAAGAAGTTTACAACTCAAACTATACAAGCAGTATTGCAATTTGCATAAATTTGTTGAGATTTACATTGTATACAATGCTATTGTAGTGTTACTGTTAGTAGGGTGTCTGAACGATTTTTCAATTTTCCCTTTTGGATCGTTTTTCACCATTTTGGTTGGATAATTGAAAAAATTATTTACTCAGAATAATACATTTCAAATTTCAAGACTCACCGATGTTTCTATCAAAAGTTACAGCCCCTTCAATTCCCTACAATATTCATCCATTTTTTGTAAGAATCGACGAAAAAGACGTACACGCAGAGTTATGTTGTTTTGCTAAATTTAGCACAACAGCTGAATTGCGCAATATGCAAGCGTACACATACGCGTGCAAGCGTCGCGTGTTGCTTAACTGATGCGCGATCGGCGATCCATTGTCTTCAATGGGCACCCACTTCCGGGTTTGTAGACACGCCCGATGCATATTCATGTGCAGATTTTACGCGCTATCACCATGGGTTGGCCGGCGAGCTCACGCCTCCCTACTTAGCTGATCCGAAAAATGTGGGGAAGGGTATTTTCAAACTGTAATTGTTTGTGATCCCTGGGGCTAGCGAAAAAATAAGCGTAGGGATATTTTCCTTACGACTGGGACTACATATCG
The DNA here is from genome assembly GCA_037976565.1 of Mesocentrotus franciscanus. NCBI lineage: Eukaryota > Metazoa > Echinodermata > Echinoidea > Camarodonta > Strongylocentrotidae > Mesocentrotus > Mesocentrotus franciscanus. The sequence continues at coordinate 13,770,209 of CP137686.1, forward strand.
CCAGGGCGTCATATCTCATAAGTGGCAAATTTCGGAGTTAGCCAGGAAACAATGTTTAAATAGCTGTTTTGACCAAGATATTTTTAGAATTTCGAGATGACGCCCCTCTGGAAATATTGGAATTAATCTGTTCTTTCATATGACACCTCATTTATTGAGTATCACCTTCAGGATCACAAAGAATAAAGGTTTGAACTTCAAAAAAAAAAAACTTTGACCAATTTTGCATGATCGCGTAATGCACATAGACTGCATAGGGCTGCGTGCAATCTCTATGGGAAGGATTTTAGCACACAACATCGGGTGCGCGATCAGACACCCTACTGTTAGACACTTTCATAAAGGAGGCAAAGGCAAAATGGATTCCCTTTTTTTGGTAAGCATCCAGACGGTCACTAGCCCCCAATCATTAAGAAAACAGGATTCAGGGCAGCGTCTCACGAGTCACGAAACCGTCTTAAGACTTAAGTACAAGTTCACCGACATCCCATTGAAATGCATGTATTAAGTTTAACACGCGTTTCAATGGGATGTCGGTGAACTTGTACTATAGTTGTACTTCTGTAAGTTTCATGAAACGCTGCCCAGATGGTTATTTCCGCCTAATTTAGATCCAGTTTCAGAATTCACTCTTCAGTTAATAATTTGTTTTAAATCCTGTTTAAAGCAATTATTACATTTATTTCACGAGTAAATCACTTCAAACAAGTATATATTAGGAGTGTAACCCCATTTGTTCTCACATTCTTCTCTGTCTTTCCAGCTCCACTCGTCTCTCTTCCTCCTGTCTCTTCTGCACTTCTTCATGAGCATTACGCTTGCTCAAATCCCTGCCGAAAATGTCTATATCTGGACTTGGAGTTTTCCGTTTTGATTTCGACCTTTCCCGTCTTCTCCTCTCCCTTGATCTAGATCTGGAACGCCTAGATGATTTGCTACTTTTATGTCTTTCCGATCGTTCTCTTTCCTTTGTTGATCTTTCTGCCTCCTTTCTTTCATGTCTTTCATGTTTTTCTCTATCCCGATCCCGCGCCTTCGATTTTGACCGCGATCTGGATCTGGAACGAGTGCGAGATCGCTTTTTCTTGCTTGATTTTCGCTCTACTGATGAGCTCTTGCTTCTTGAACGAGGCATGATTTCTGTCAATTCAAATAAATGATCTGAGAATCCAGATTTTATCGTAAAAGTTCATTAAATTGCAAAAACATGGGTCACCTTTCGTCCATTTTCCTTACTGCAAATGTCGACGACGCGATGCGCTGTACTGTAGCTGTATGTAAGATTAGCGCTCAATCGATCAACCCACAGTAGACTCGGAATAAATTTTCGCTCTCTCAAATTTTGTCCATTATCGGTCTTAAAGGTTAAAATGCAAATGATGGCAAAATAAAAGAATAAATTGAACGGGAACTTTTTAGACATCACTTATGTTTGAGATTTGATTTTTAAATTGCTAGGGAAGTGTCTAAAATCTAAACCAGTGGTTAGTGGTTAGTTTTATTACGCGAAGTGCTCTGTGTAATACCGAGCATATATGATGTCTTGTGAGTTATTGATGGCCTACTTTGATTTTGGTCGACTTGTTTTGTGTGCGTAAAAAAGCGGAAATTTACTCACAGCTAGCCAGGTAGCTAGCTAGCTAAAAAAAGAAAAGGGGGTATAGCATCGCATGGGTATAGATGCCTGCATGCCTATATAATATTCAGGGCTGTCAATTTTGGGAACTGCTCCGAGGGAGATCGTATGCAATTTCTTTTGCTCGGGGGTGTTGAGTAAGAAAAATATATATATATATTTTTGAAGTGCGCAGCCCTGAATATTATTATTAATTTTTATTATCATCATCAATATTAGCTAGAGCAATATTTGGTGTTCTATGTTTAGCCTATATAGCTATCTGAGTTTTTTGAGTGATAATAATTGTTCACAAGAAGGGTGAGGTCCAGGGGTTTATTAACAAATTTAAAATGAAACTTAAACCAAAAGTGAATTTATCGCTTTTTTCATTTCATTCCACTCCGGGAATTTGCTTCTTCTCTATATAGCTACAGAGTTTTTAAAATAACAACCTCCTCCCCATCCCAATTGTTTTTATTTTCCTCCCCAGAATGAGTTTTGTGTCTACTTCTCTTCCATTCTTGCTCAATTAAGTAATATACTAAATCGACGGGTCATAATGAATGATCAAAGAGTAATCTTTCTCAGACCCCCGGCCCCCTCCCCCAAAAAAATCATTTTATAATGGACTTTTCTGGGCTTGATTTTATAGCCAAGGCTAGGGCTGGGCATCTTCTCTCCCTGTCCATCTCTCTCTCTCATTCTTGCCTGCTCACTCTTTCTTTCTCTTTCTTGAGCACATGCATGCTGGAAAGGTCATCTTTGGGAATCTGGATGATTTACTCTATTTTTACCACGCAGTATAATGTATTACAAGCAATACAACATCAATGACACAATCCTGTTACTAGCATGGCAGTCATAGTAATCTATTTATTCATTTGATATTTACAAATAGAGTGTCTCTTGAGCACACATTATATTTGGATAATTTGGCTTATACTCCGAATCATATCGGGTCATCGCGTTGTGTCAGGTGGTCGAGTTACCCGACCTTTTGTGAAAACATGCCTCTTTACTCATATATGTTGGGGTTGGTGTTTGTGAAATAAACCCCTCTCATCTACAAATGGTCTGGTCAAATTTACCTGACACTTTTCGAAAACCCTACGGCAAATCTACGAAAGGTTGCGTCCTTAACGCCCATCTTCACAACATCTTCTGCTTTCATTTCACGAAAGGTTGTGTAATGCAGCCACCCGACCGGACGCGATGACCCGATGATTTGAAGTAAGCCTTATGTTTAAAACATTAACTTTCCACAAACATTTCCATTTATTCTTAAGTTGTACTGTATTAAGTCAGGAAGCCGGTAGCAGTTCACCATTTTTATGAATGTGGAGCTTGACATCTTTGATCTCAGACCTTGCTACAGATAAATTTTGAGATAAGTTTTTGAGGGCTTGCTAATCCCTGATAAGGGCTTTAAGCTTGGATCAGACCAAATATATCAATTAAAATTATATTTTAGATGTGCGTTATGTTCAGTATTCAATGACGCTTGGTAACATACAAGAGACAATTAATATGAACAAATACCTGAGACTTGCCCACTACAGAAATATTGTCGAAAGAAAAATAGTCCTGGAGGGTGTTTCACAAAAACTAAGATCAATTAAATATGGCAGGCCGTTCATGTCACTGTTTTCTCTCACCATTATGATCTTTGGATTAAAAAAAATCCTTCATTAATGAATTATCAAAAAATGTAAGTTCTGTAGATTTGTGACCATGATTTGTAAGTCCCTTGAGAGACCAATGCCACTTAAATGGTGAGAGCAAACAGTGGCATGAACGCCGGGCCTGCCATAGTTAAGTCCAACTTAAAGTCGATCTTAGTCTTTGTGAAACGCCCCCCTGCAGTGGTTGACGAAAAATAGACAAGCGAAGGAGAAATAATATAACAACCTTAGCAGATATACAATATACACATTTTGGGCTTTAACTTGTGTTAAGTAGTAACAAGTTTATTCAAAACCAGCATTCTTCAAACCTTGATAAAGGGACGCAACAGTTCCTAAACAACAGTTACAGTTACAGCTAGTAACTTTTTCAAGTTTTGAAAAATGCTGGTTTTGAATAAAGTTGCCATTACTTGACAAAGGCTTAAAGCCAAAAGTTTGTATATTTCATATCTCCTATGGTCTTTTTATTATTTCTTCTTCACTTGTCAGAAGAATACCGTACATGGATACAGACAATTGAAACTCAGTAATAAATACCCGCATTTAAACATGAGCATAAATGGATAGCAAATAAGCAAGTGGTTATCGATCAAAGCAGCTCTATACATAAATACTGATTCTACAAAGAATTCTCCAGGAAAGTGCTCCGCGGAAAATATCTTACTGCCGCAGTCTTTGACACACACTCAAAATATAAAATTGTGTGATAATTGTCTAGGAATAGTCTTCCTAGCTTGAAAAGCAATTGCAAAAGCAGTGATTATTCTTGCAACGAAGTTGTGTCATTCCAAATACTCAGGGGTAAGTGCAGAAATATTTGTCTGCTCTATTTCACTAGACATCCAAAAAGTGTGGAAAGAATTGATAAAAATATGATAATAATGAATGAATAAGGGGTTTTCAACTATAAATTTTGTTTTGAACATATCCCAATGCGCCCCATTACACATACAGAGTTGCATGGAGATAAACTTTATGGAGATACACTTTACATACCTCCAATTGACAATCGTAGCTACATAAAAAGGACTAAACATTGCCCGTTAAGCAGACTTACTTTAGTACTGTATGATCTTGTACAAACTATCTTCAATTAATTCTCGCCTTCGCTACTACGGTATAATTTTATTCGGCCATAAATGCTAGCACTGGCCATGGGTATATGTGGCAAAGGCACTTCCTGGTCCCATAAAAATACATTAGGCCTAGACCTGAAAAGTCTGTTAGAAATGATAGTTTCGGAGCCAATAAAATATAAGCAATAGAGTATAAATCATCGGGGAGTTCATGAAACCTGAACAACAAATGAGGGATTTGTTGACACTGCTGCACATTCTCTATGGAAGCCGGAAGAAACCTCGACTCTAAACAAAGTTCTCCTTATCCCCAGCAATTGTTTTTTAAGGAATAGCATAAAAAAGTATGCAAATATATTTTGCATGATTGGAATTTTGCACTTGAGCAACAAACAGAATTAGACATTCTATTCTGTTTGGCAAATCACAGTAAAATGAGAAATAATAATTTTACACTGTTATGTAGTGGCACATGATGAATCTTTGATTTTCTAGCTCTAAAATAAATATTGATTCGAAATATTTCAGGTAAAGTATAGCAAAGAGACTACAATAAAATCAAGCAGAAAATTCAGACATATATGCTTCTCACACTGGTAAAATTTGTCTTACCCCCAGACCATACGTGGGGCTAAAGGGGGGTCTTAGTCTCATCTATAGTCCTGGGCTAAGCTTAGCCCGCTTTCTGTTCAGACACGAATTTACCAAAGTGGGCTAGCCCCACCTACAGTACGGGGTTAGTTGGGCCTGCAAAAAAAGCAGGGCTAACTCCGCAATGAGAACATAAACGAAAAATAGTCCGGTACTATGCAATGGAGCGTATCGGAGCTGTCAAAAATGTCTATTAAGGCCATCCTGTAGGCATGTGGCCTTTCTAGACATGTTCTACAACACACGTTTGTTCCTAGAGGAGGGCAATGTATATTACCACTATACGTGTAGACAGGTGGCCTTTATAAAGAGGTGGATGCTAAGACAGGTTTGACTGTATAAGAAGAGTCTCCTAGTAATCAGTGGTGTAGCTACCTAGGGCAGCAATGGGGCGCACCTGCCCCCACTATCAAATGTCAAAAGAAAAATAAAAGGGAGAGGGAAAATAAACATCAAAAGTGGATGAAAAGCCCCTTGCCATATATGTCCTCTTATCAGTAGCCTTGCATATTCCTATTTTCATTTAAGTAAGCCCAGTGCTGCCAATTTCTGGGTCTAAAGAGATAAAATGAATATATCAATGCATATTTTTCAGCTTGTAAAATTGCTTTAGTCCTGTATTAAAAATTATTGTACAGCATACATAGTATACAAGTTGACTGCGAGTGAGGTATTTCAAGAAGAAATTTGCAGATAAAGTTCACATTTTGTCTGCACCAACTGCAGCAATACATAATGCTATAACGGGAATGAAACGTTATCCTGTGCGTGTCAGCAGTTAGCAAAACAGCACTTATGCCTTTCTTCAAGCCCCACAGTGATTTTTCCAGATTGCTGATAGCATAGAAACTATAAACAACATTCATTCATTCATTCATTCATTCAATGTATTCATTTTTACAATGTCATTCAACATGGATATTTGGTTTGCTCACATGTAAAATAAAGGCTCAGACAAAGTTTACTAAGAACAGAAATATGATACAAAACATGGATACATGGTGATGACAAAATAATAGTCATTGCAAACAAAAAATTGTTATTTATAAAATTACCAAATGTCATTTATATGTATCTATTGTAACCTAACAACATTTGTCTAGACATTTGTCTGGTGTGCATACCCAGTGTGGTTTACATGATATGTATGGAAATGCATAAAATATATGAGGCAGCGTATTGCACAGCTTCCTTAGCAAGCGTATCCTGAACCATGACAGTAACTCATATTTCTGTCGCCTTGAAACTAATAACCCTGTTTTCTAACTAATTAACAAAACATTCGTTTGCATTTCTCCACATAACCACTCACTTCAGCATTTACTTTCAACTGCTATGCTTGGTCAGCATGGTCTATTAAAGCTATGGGATTGACCATCAGGATTTACAGAAATGGTGAAGTATGTCAACCACCCCTATAATTCTACAGAGCTGGTTTCATCTTCTCCATCCAATCGTGTCAGTTCTATCAATTCCTCACTCACCGACGTACCCTGAAAAGACAGAAAAATGATAAAATTATTCAGACATTCATGGAAGGAGGTGTTACAAAACTTACATGGATACGATTCTACATGTAGGTCTTCGTATAAGGAAGTGTACTACAATAAATTTAGTTGTAAAATTTACAATTGAATATCAGACTTTTCCCCCTGATTTCTGTGTTATAAGATTAGGAATATAAAACCCCACAAACCCACAAAGATTATCTCATTTTAATCTGAGTCACCATTTAAACAAAATGTGAACAACATCATGTCTAAATGGCCTTAATGGCTTTAATTGCTAACAGTGCAATACTGCAAAGAAGCCTTAAAGGTATTACAAAGTTTTGGTATGGGGTCATGAATTTGGTTCAAATGAACATATTGGAGCATATGCAATTTTACAATATTCAATGATCATTGTCGCGGTTGAAATCGAATCTAAAGTGATGAGATTGTAAATAGTAAACTCTTTATGTTGTATAGCGCCCTCTCAAGACTGATATTACTTTAGCTTTAAAACAATGTTTCTTGACTACAATCGACCGATTTGCTATTCCCGTTTGGAAATTATATATCAGAACTACATATTCTGAGATTTTCATGATCGCAGCTACCATGGAATGGCCTTAGGCGCTATTTGAAATATTTGAAATTTACCGGAGCACCGGTAAATTTTGATTATTCAATTTGCTCGAAAGCAGAAGTGTTTTAGGGGCTAATTTGTTAAGTGCTTATAATACATCCACAGGGGCATCCAAATATATCAAAAATGTAAAGAATTACTATTCATCCAATTTCAAAATTTCCCAAAACTTTGCATATACTTATTGCTCTGTGGTTAATAAGCTGAACTTACTAAATTCCCATCTTTCCCAAGAGGGAAGCCCACATCATCCGGCTAATTTTTGCATGATAGTAAATTTTAAAGTAAAGTAGGATACAAAGCGCTGTACCTTAGTCAATTAACAAATTAAGAAGAATTGTAGAGGTTTGTTTCCAGATGTTTTTTGAAGAAGTCAAGTGAAGTACTATTTCTTAGAAATGCAGGGAGTTTGTTCCATAGGAGTGGGGCAACGGATTGAAAGGATTTAAAGCCAGCCTGTTTTGGGGATAAGGGCCTATCAAAGAATAAGAACCTAACACTAACCCTAACCGGAAATCCAATAGCACCATTAACCCTAACCCTGATATGTGAAAATTAAACCACGAGCAGTCGGCCACACAAGTTGTCGCTGGAGCACTTGTCAGCCGGGTAACCGCTAACACTTACCCTCTTCCTAACAGAGTTCTCCTGCCCTCTGCTAGTACTCTCTGATGGGTATCTCAACCTAGGGGTCAAGAGGGGTTCTGCAGGCAGGTGACTGTTGTTGTAGATAATGATGACCAGGAACACTGTAGGCATCTGCAAGAAAAAGTCCAGGGTCGGTTGGAATCCCGTCAGCCATATCGACAGGCTGATGATGACGACAGTCGTGACCTGCGCACTGTGGACATGGAACATGTTGTCTCTGAACTTCAACATCAAGGACGTTGTGAGTCCGAGGCCGGCTGTGGCAAAGATGAGCAGCGTGGAGTACCAGGTGTATCCGCTGAACATCCCACAATAGAAGACGCGGTTACGGAAGTTCGGAATGACAAAGAGTGTAAGTGTGTTAAATATCACCCCAAAGGTATACAGTCGGGTGTTCTGGACGATGTACATGTAGATACCTTCCTCGTTGTTGCGTTCCTTGAAGATCTTCTCGTTGTAGATGTTCGCAAAAGACGACAAGAAGCACTGAACCACGATCAAGACGTGCCCCAAGCTGACCGTGAAGCTGTACTTGCTGGCTTCTGAGATGGATGGTTCAGATGTGTGGCGGAGTTTCCGATGGCAGAGGTCCGAAGGAATGGCTGGAATGGCATGTCGCTTCTGGAGGATCTCCACCTCATAGAGAGTGGCATTGTCTATGGATTCTAGTGAGTCGGATGTGTAGTGGCGACCTTTGAGTGTGCTCCGGTGATCTTGGTTCGATAACGACACAATCGCTAGAAAGAGAATCAGGAGGGAAGCCCACTGCACCCTGCTCAATTTTCGCCTGAAAGAGAAATTCAACGTTAAGAAGAACACAAAAGTTATACAAAGTAAACATCTAGAACTTTTATCCTCATTTAAACAACTTCACAGGAATTTCAAGCAAATTACCTAAATATTTGGCTTTATATTCACTTGCAGTATTGAACCCAAAAGGAGTGCAGGTGATTTAGTGTGGTTGACATTTCCATGAACGTAACTGCCATAGTTATTTTATTACTATAGCATCTACAGGGACTATATACTCCTTAGGGAGTGGAGATTGTAAGTAAACATTGTAAGCAGATACAAAGCAGGTGACAAGAGTAATTGACATCATTACGGCAACATGATTCATACAGATTTCCACCTCTGTGCTCAATTCAGAAGGAATTCAATCCTGTCCAGGAATTCATATGTTTTACTGCATTACACATTTGGATGAAACTAGCAAATACTTTCAAACAGTAAAAAGTACATGCATTGAAGTTTGTTCCGATATAAAACATCTTTCGCCTAATCTTATATTGAAATTAAAAATGAAAACTTGAGATTTATTATTTGAAATAACTTAACTTTATATTTTATACTGTACTTGTTTTTATCACATTTTTCATATGAATAATTTGTGTGTATGTGTGTGTGTAAGAAAATCATTACAGTATGTCACCACTTACTTCAAAATGAGTCTGAAAAGTATTGATGTCGAGATAATTGTGAAATTTCCCAGCAAGACAGCTACAGCCTTTAGACAAATGAAAAATAACCAACACATGGTTATCAGTAAAAGTTTCATGAGGTTGACTTGAAACATTCTAGCTATACATAAATTATTCTTTGTTGACGATTGGTAAAATTCAAGTTGATGCAGAATTATCCCTTTCGCATGTTACTTGGGTTGAGTTCCGTGCGCCGAGTTTCACATGTATGTTATCCTATTCTTCATATTCCTTAACACGTAACACACTGAATGCCAAGATATCTGTTTTGAGATAGATTTAAAACAATCCAGCTGTACACAAATTTTTTTTTTAACGCGATTAGTACACTTTCAGAATTTTTTTCCCTGCCATCCCCAAGCAAGAGTGATGACCTGGCCATGCTGCCTAGGATGACTGATAATGTTATTCACTAAGATTTCATGTAGAGATACAGCTTGGATATTGTCAATGAAATAATAATAATATTGATCACTTACGACCGCTAAAATCAAAAAGTACCATAGCGCTTACAAAATTACAGAAAAATGAAGAGAAACATAAAATACATAGACTTATAAACATAGGTAAATCACACTAAAATTCTGAGGGAAGAAATACGTTTTTAAGGAATCTTTTGAAAGAGGCAAGACAGGTTAATTATCTGATGGAACGTGTGGGAAGCTGTTCCATGTTTTCGAAGCAGCCACTGTGAAACGTTTTTCGGTAGATGAGAGTCTGGGTTAGGGAATAATTAATTTATATTAGTAGTAATCAGAAATTAAAAATATACCTTTGGTTACATCAGTCATTAAAGTATAGATGTATAGTACATGCAGTCATCCTGTGACAGTGTGACACAAAGATGCAGAAGTACCCCTATATCCTATATTACTTACCGGTTCAAAGAAAGTCATGACGGAAAATCCAATCAGATTATCAAAGAAATACAGGAGACCTGGGATGCTCCATTTAAAGAACCTGAGACATTCTGGCCAGCTGAACTGAATGAATTCCTTGAACATAGATTTACCTGCAACAAAAGAGAGACAAAAATACCGTAAGGTCTTTTATTCACTCTTCACACATGTTCCTATTGCATGTAAATTTAATAATGATAATAATAATCTGGGATTCATATAGCACTCAATATGAAATACTGTCTCTAAGCTCTTGACAGATATTATCACCCTGGTCATCTGATTTATTCACACACTATGTGCAGTTGTGCACCATCTCCACTCCCTGGGGGAGTATTCCTACCATATGGTCACTGTGAGGGCATATAGTTCTTACTATAAACACAAAGGCTTTTCTCATCCAACCAGGTCCTCATTTCTCTCCTGGGTATGGAGTGGCAAATGCCTTGTCTCAACTCATGTGCGGATTGATTGTATAATGAACTCATTTGCATGCATCATTTGTATAATGACAATAATAAACTAGAAATGTAATTCGTCATGAGGACGAATTAGGTGGTCTGTTATGTAATCTGAATAATTGATCTTGTAGAAAATTGACTTAGCTACAACATAGCAAAATTTGGAAGAAAATCGATCCATATTTACAGATACAATCAATTTTCCATAAATATGCTGACGTCATAATATGCAAATTCGTATTTTGAGTTCCAAGGCCAAAGGGCAAAGGGCAGAGCTATAGAAAATTAAGGAACATTACAAGACATAATAGAAGGAGAACGACAACCAGAGCAGGCGGGAGAGAAGAAAAAGAGAAGGGCAGAGGCAGAGGGAGACAGAGCAAGAGAACAAGAGGGAGGCAAGGCAAGAGGTCGAGGTAGAGGGAGGCAGAGAGAGAGGGAGAGGGTAAAAGAGTAGAGAGAGATATATATGCAGAGACAGAGCAAGAGAAGGAGAGGGGCAAAATAAGAGAGGAGAAGGGAAACAGAGCAGAGCAAGAGAGGAGAAAGAGAGAGAGCAATGGAGAACGATGCATTCAATATCCAGCATAAATAGAATTTAATATAGAGAAAGAGAGAAGTATAGACAAGTAAACAATTCTATGTCCACGGGAGAGACGTAAACATGCATATACCTGGGCTGAATAACTGGAAAAAGTAAAAACGTCTGGGAAGGAGACTAGCAAGGTGATTTGATATTGTAGCAGAGTTGGGAGATAAACCCTATATTAGGTTTAATACACGACAAGGAACCAGATTTCCCATAGGGTTGTACTCAAACGATTGACATTCTTCTCCCATAGATATAACACGCAAAATTAGGCATTTTATTACATTGTTTGTGATTGTATATGATAATATGTTATAATAGTCGAAGAAGATCATAAAATCAAATTTAAAACGCCGGCAAAAAAAAAAAAAAAAATGACCCACCAGGAATCGAACTTGGGTCGCCGGAATGGGAGGCAAGTGCTATGACCACTATACCAAAATAATCCACATAGACATTACACGTGAACGGAAAATGGAATTCTCAAATCCCACTTTGCAAGTGAAATATGAGCATGATCCCGGCATCTGATCGAAAAATAAAGGGCACACTTGTGATAGCTTATTGTCTCAGCTACAACATACTCAAAGCTCAGCGAAAACAAAACTAAAACGACGGAGATATTGCTCGCGAAAGACGGAATGTAGAATCCAGTTTTGAGAAAAAGTCATGTCCCATAGAGAATACACGCAAAATGTGAAAAATTGACATGCCTCCTTTAATCGCAAAAATACGCCATGATGCCTTTGTCAAAATGAAAAATCGTGATGACTGCATTTGTAGAGAATTGTCTCAGCTAGAACATATCAAAATTTGGAAGAAAATCGATCAATATTTACAGAGATACAATCAATTTTCCAAAAATATGCTGACGTCATAATATGCAAATTGAAATTTTGAGTTCGGAGGCCATTATGATGACGTCATGAGTTAATTGAGGGTCAAATGAGACATGAAATCATATCTCCGACTCATAATCTATCCAAATATGAAAAAAATTGGGAGTTTCCATCCATTCTGAAGAGTTACAATGAATTTTGTATAGGCATGTTTTTGCCCATATATGCTATGTATTACAAGAGATCGCGCGCACGGACATGTTTCTTGAACGGACGCTCATTCCGTTATTAATGGTCATAAAAGGATAAACATGGTATCAAATTGTTCAGAAAAAATGAGAAATATCATGAAAGAAAAAAATGGCGATTCTATGTTGTGTAATGGTGTTACGCGCGAAAACGCGCGCATGTGCGTGTGCGCGATTTTTTGCGAAATGCTTAAAATGGCCTGAAACGTATTCAAAATTAATTTGAGACGATTTGAGCATTTTGAAATTTTGCGCGCGCTGACGCGCGGACGCATGCGCGCGCGTTTTTGACCTGAAATTGACCGGACGGATATTGACCTTGATCATGATAAATATGAATGAAAAATGACTTTCCGTTATGAAGATATGATCATGAGTTGAAAGTACCAAAAAAAACACAAAATGGCGCCTGGATGACGTCATGAAGACTTGATGACCTTGAAAATGTTACTGTCACGTCTCATGACAATGACCTATGACTGTGCCAAAATTGAAAGAAATTGACATAACTGATCTTGAGTTATGCTCGGAACAAAAAAGGGGGAGAAATAAATAAAAATAAAGAATAAATAAATAAATAAAGAAAGAAAATTCTGACGAAATTAATAGGTGATCTGTCGATACCGACAGACCACCTAATAATCAGCATGACTTTTTAGTAATATAAACAAACGTACAAACAGTGTATAATCATGTGCCTGTACATGCCCATAATCATTCATGACGTTTCCAATATCATCTTGCCACCTACATGTACAGAGTACCAGATGAATCAGTTTCAGCCCACAAACAAAACCATTCTACACCATCTATGATCTTTTCTTTTCAATATAGCATTGAACAATAGAACCTAAATGTACAAAGAAAATGCTAGTTTTTATCTCACCGCTCATCTCCAATTTGAGCATGATAGACAAGCATACGACCAGTTTCACCGCCTCGGCACACACGTTCACTGTCACAGGCAAGTAGTCATATTTGTGATCTGAGGGAAGTGGGGGAAAAAATGGGAAAATACAATCACTTTCATTCTTCTTTTCATGAATGATGTATTTTTCCTTGCAGAATGACAATATCATTGATGACAATGTTGAAAATTATGATGAAGGTGACAATGATGATGGTGAACATGATGATGATGATGGACGTGATGATGATGATAATGATGAACGTGATGATGATGATGATGATGATGATGACAAGGATGACAATGATGATGATGATAATGATGACAATGATGATGATGAATGTAATGATGGTGATGACACTGATGATGATGATGATGATAATGATGATGGTGAACATGATGATGATGATGGTAATGATGATGATAATGATGATGATAATGATGACAATGATGATGATGAACGTAATGATGGTGATGACACTGATGATGATGATAATGATGATAATGATGATGGTGAACATGATGATGATGATGGTAATGATGATGATGATGAACGTGATGATGGTAATGATGATGATGACAACGATTACAATGATGATGAACATGATGACAATGATGATGATGAACGTGATGACAACGATGACAATGATGATGATAACGTACATGTACATGTAATGATGGTGATGACACTGATGATGATGATGATGATAATGATGATGGTGAACATGATGATGATGGTAATGATGATGATGATGATGATGAACGTGTTGATGGTAATGATGATGATGACAATGATGACAATGATGATGATGATGACAATGATGACAATGATGATGATGAACGTAATGATGGTGATGACAATGATGACAATGATGATGATGATGATGATGATGGTAATGAGGATGATGAAAATGATGATGTGAAGATGAACGTGACGATAATGATGGTAATGAATGTTGATGATTCTAAAGATGATGGTAATGATGATGATGATGATGAATGTGGTAATAATACTAATGATGATAACATTGGTGATGATGATGATAATAATGACACTAAAAGAACAATAAAAACAGTAAGGACAACTTAAATACTCGTATTAAATATACCAGAAACTAGAATTGTCTTTGTCGTCAATTGGAAGATGTTTTGCATGTTACATGATTTGACAAGAAAAGTTATATATACATATATTAGAAAATAGTTGTGCAGGTACATGTGTACATGTAGAATGCTGGCACCGCATACAAATCGTTAACATTTAGTTTATTGTAATATTCATTACTAACCTTCATTAGCCGATAATCTCATGAGCATGACTCTTCCAGCTCCAAGCACAACATAAACAGTTGTCAAGGCTATGGTTGTCATGGAAGGGCACTCCATTGTCAATAGATTTGGCTCGTACCTGTTTCTGTTGATCTATTCCCACATGTGCCTCTAGTTAAATAAAGGATAACTGCTTTGGTGGTTGTGTGATGCCCCACAGGCCACGTCCCCCATTATATATACAGTGTAGCTGTAGCCCTGTATTTCAAAAGGGAAGAAAAAAAAACACAACAAAATTGAAGGGCAAATAAGTTGTGCTTGTCCCCATACAGTCATCATATCAACTCAATTGGAGGGCCTAAAACACCTGTGAGCTATCTATTTTTACTCATTTTGAAAAATTTGAAAAAGAGTTGATGACAGCCATCCTTCAATGCATACAACAATACTGCTCACTTACATTTTTTTGTGTGTTTTTGCAGGGATCTGTGCATATGTAACTAGGATGGCGGATTCAGGAAGAGGTGTTACTGTTATGAAGAAGAAAAAAAGGTCAAACAGTTTAAAGTTCCATTTATATCTAGGGGATAATCTATGAAATATCAGATAAGAATTGCGTGCTGTGACTGCTGTCTTTAGCTCTCATATATTAAAGAATGACCCATACCAGACGTTTACTTCTGTCTAGCCCTAGCCTGGGGGCGTCTTTTTTTCCCGTAACCTAGCCATCCTACCGCTGCATTTGATTGGCTCAATAGGAACCTATACGTCATGCGCTAGTCATCAATATTCATGATACGCACGCACGCACACAAAATCTGATGCGATAATTTATCAAATATGAGATTTCATACAAAAATTACAAGTGCAAAGCTAAGTTTACTTAAAATAAATGACATTGCGACAAAAATCGGGAGGCTTACCGTAAACGAATGACTACCCAGGTCGTAACTTGTCCATAATCATTAATTGCGACATAAATCTAGGCCTACTGACTGTACTGGTTTAGTCTAGACCGAAAATTTCTGTCTCTTTCGTTCGTTAGCCTCTGATTTGGGTAGGGTCGGCTCCTCTCTTTAGAGACAGAAGCCGACCATAGGCGCTCCTGTGCAAACTCGGTGGTACGGATCTGCAAAAATTTCAACACGGAGCGGACTTCAATTTCGACGAGGAAAACCGGGAAAAAAAGACCCTTAAACAGTTAAATGCATCATACAGTAAATCTGGTAAGTGGAACCGATGTATATTAGCCTAGAACTAATTTTCAAAAATAAATGCATCGGATATGAATCCGCTAAAGTGAAATTTTAGTCCAAAAGTTTGGCCGGAATTTGGTGGCCAGATCCATACCACCGAGTTTGCACAGGAGAGCCTATGGTCGGCTTCTGTCTCTAAAGAGAGGAGCCGACCCTACCCAAATCAGAGGCTAACGAACGAAAGAGACAGAAATTTTCGGTCTAGGTTTAGTCCAGAATCTGGCCGATTTAATTTTGATCTCCACCACACCGTACCAACGCAAATATTCATATATTCAAATATTAATATGGGCGCTAATGCGCAATCATATCCATACTTTGACCCGTAACTCTGGCGTGGAGATACCCTACTAAAACAGACCTAAAATCAAGTAAATATTCCTGTTTCTTCAAATAATGGCCATGATTTAAAAGTCGTTATGTTTCGAGTTTCTTACCTGGATCGTGTCAATTTTCTTATCTTTTGGGAGTATTTTCCTAAAAATGAAGACTTATAATATCGCGCCACGGGATTCACGGCAAACTGCTGCACAATACAATTGCATACCGTACCGACGATGGGGTGCGCGCGCAACCCACCGTCGGTACGTGTATTGTGCAGCAGTTTGCCGTGAATCCCGTGAGAAAGTGCATATACTGGTATTATAAGTCTTCATTTTTAGGAAAATACTCCCCAAAAGATAAGAAAATTGACACGATCAGGTAAGAAACATAACAACTTTTAAATCATGGCCATTATTTGAAGAAAACATGAATATTTACTTGATTTTAGGTCTGTTTTAGTAGGGTATCTCCACGCCAGAGTTACGGGTCAAAGTATGGATATGATTGCGCATTAGCGCCTTAACTTAATATGCAGCGTAGGATGGCTAGGTTACGGAAAAAAAGACGCAGCAATTGCAGCTGGGCGGCCGGCGGTATGGTACATCTTCACTTCGGAGTCACACTCACACTCACAGCTAGCGGGTCAAAGTCTGGATACGATTCTGAACTAGCATCTTATTGTCTGACATATAAAATAAAGTCTTAAAAGATTTATAAAACATTGCATGTAAAACCTTCTTCAAATCATTACCATTGACCACTATGTTTAAATCAACTGTCCGGATACACCTGTCACCTGTCCGGACACACAACGTCTTGGTATTTCGGGATATCTTTTCAATGACTTGTAAAATTGTGTACGTGTACGGTGTACACTGCACTAACTACGAATCACGATCAAATTATCAAATGACAAATACAGGAGACAGGTACGGTCGGTCCGACGTCGTTTTTGATCGGGCTTCCTAACCAACGTAGTCGAAATTACAAGCCCCGATATCGAGTCATTAATTTCTGAATAGCTTAAGTAACATTTGATACGTATTATCAGGACAAAAACTATAAACTCACCTTAGAAATTGCCTGTTTTCGAATGGACTTCGGAGTAGAACGTGTAACTCGACTTCATAAAATCGAATCTTACTCGATCTTACCTACGCGTATACGTCGTACAGCTACAGTACAGGGGTCAGCTACAGGGCGAGTTTTATGTAGATTCGAAATCGTACCTTTAATTATTTCATTTGTATGTAACCGGAAAGTAAGTGAAAGTAACTAACCTGATAATGATTTTACGTTTGTTAAGTAACTAACCTGATATTAAGTTTGTTAAGTAACTAACCTGATATTAAGTTAGTTTTAATAGAAGCAGAAAAATTAGAGGAACAGTTCAGTGAAAAAAGAAAGTTAAGATTTTTTTAAAGTTTCGACCAATCAAACACATGATATTGGCAACACTCTGGCGATTCCATGTGAGGTCTAGCTTTCCAATTTACTCCGCGATACATGAAATTTCATAAACTTACTGTTACATTTTCTATGTTATTAGTGACGGGATATTTTTTTCTCAAAAATCCACACAGGGGTTGTATAGAAACATATTTGCAATAATGTTATTTATGCCCGGGTACAGTCGAGGGGACCCGTGCAAGATACGTCACAGAGTTACCGCTATATGTTAATTTGAGTGATCGCAACTTCAAAAACGTTATACTTATAAATCTTTCTTTAATATTATTAATCGGAATTTACTCAAACTTTCATTAACGTGTTCCTTTCGTTTATCTACATCTACTTCTACTAATTAAAGGCAACTTAATATCAGGGTGGACTCCCCCTTTAACGAGGATCGAAGTGTAGGTTAGTTTTTGATACCCTATAGTATTATACAGGAAAACTCGTCTAATATCTCCGTGTTTCCTTACAGTATTTTTCCCACAAACATGATTTCTGAAATTCCACAAACCATCATAGATACAAGTATATAAGGAAAATCTCTCTCTGATTGTCACTTGAGATTTGAAAGACAGACTGACGTACGTACATCTGCCCTTTTAAAAGACTTCTTAGTTTCTCTTGAGTTGTCTAGCTGACATTATGTTTCACAACATTTATAGTTCATCAAATGACTGAAATGAGAGAAAGATATGGGCAGATTGTATAAATGGAATAATGGCAAGAGACTAAAGATGTGTATCATGACTAATTATGAGCCAAGAAGAATACTGGATGGGAAGAAGAGAGAAATGAAAAATGAATGAAGAATGGTGGAAAGACGGAGATGAACAAAGCTATACTGGATAGTATTTGAGCCGGCGGAAATACAGAGTATGTGGATGAATGAGTCAGTGAGAGATGAAGAGAGGGATATGGACTAACTGTTGGCCACAGTGGCGTAATGAGCAAACAAATTTGGGGGTCAATGAACAAAATCCGCATCACCACCAAGTAGCATTGGTCAGGGGCGGCGGAGCGCCTTCCAAAATAGGGGGGGGGGCAACAACAAAAAAGGGAACTTTTTGGAAAAAAGGGGCACCTACAAATTAGGGAAACAAACAAAATATACATTGGTATATACCCCTACATCGTCATGATTGTGATTACACTACCAAGGATGATATCAATATTTGTTTCTTTCTTTACGTGGTACAAGATACTGCTTATAATTAAGCAACATAACTTGCAGTTGGGTGTAATGGTCTGAATATTAATTTTCGAGCGAGCGAAGCGAGCAAGAAAAAAATTTAAGATTTGTGAGGTCCGAGTGCGAAAAATTACATCTTATATAAAAGAAGACAAAAAAACAAACCCTGATGAGTGTGAAGCACAATCTAATGAAGAAAGACTGAAAAGTTCTTTTATAAGTAACATAATTATAACATTTATAAATGCGAGCGGGCGTATAGCGAGCGAGCTCTAGGGAAAATGAAAAAAGGGGCTCTTAATCGCCTTGAATTAGGGGTGCATGTTATGGAGAAAGGAAAAGTAGGCACTTATCAAAGGGGAAAGGGACAATTATTAAAAAGTAAAGGTGCTCGTGTCAAAGTAAAAAGGGCAATTATCAGAGGTGAAAATGGCACTTCTTGCACCTGAAAAGGAACACTCAAAAGAGATGAAAAGAGAGGAAAAGGACAGTTGTTAGAAGAAAAAAAGGAGCACTGGCCCTATGTAAAAATGGGCTTTCGCCGGGGGTGCATGTTATGGAGAAAGGAAAAGTAGGAGTGCCGCCTCCGGCATAATGGGCAAAAGTGAGAGAAAAACCCCGGAAAATCATGTCATTTCAGCAACATTTGTATATCACTGGTATCGAATTAGAAATTTGAATTTTATTTGGCACTTCTTTTATTTGGGGGTCAACTGCCCCCATCAGTACGCCAGTGGTTGGCCATACCAGGGCCTGGTAACACACAGGTTTGTGATCAATTGCAAATTTAAAACGAAGAATCTGATTAGTTAATGATCAGCCTTTTGAACAAGATGTGCATGCAACATTGGTCTTGATTGGCCATTGTCATTTTGCAATTGATTGCAAACCTTTCTGTTACAAGTAGGCCTACCAGTTGTTGGTGTCACATGATGGGTAACGCTGATTGTGATCCCTCTGCATTCTCACATTTCCCTGCACCATCTCTTGCTCTCTTTCTCTCTCCAGCTCTCCTACCCCCGCTCCTCTCTCTCTCTCTCTCTCTGTACCTGCAAAACTGTTTTCCTATTTCTTTCTCTCTGTACCAAACTTGCACCTATATCATTATCTCTCTCTTATTTCCACCGTTTCCTTTCTCCATCTCCCCAACTCTCTCTCTCTCTCAAGTCCATCTTGAGTTCTGTGCACAGGTGTTTTATCATCCTTTATTTTCCTTATACTCCTCAACCATTCACCCATAGAATGCCAAGTAAAGTGTATGTTTTTCCCCCAGATAATTCTATACATATTATATTGACACAAATTAATTTGCTTTTACCCGATTGGTCCCTTAAAACCTTGATATAAGTTCAATCCAAATATCAAAATTTGACTTGTGAGACAGGTTAATTATGGTTTCTGTTTTCATTGTTAATCTTGAAACAAATATAGTATTCCAACAATTCATGGATCTATTTAATATCAACTTGAAAGAAAATCTTCTCTATGTCTAAAAATATCAAGTACAATGTAAAAAAAATGACATAAAGTCATATACAACGAAATCAAATTCAAGTTACATCATGATTAAAGCAAGCACAAAACAGGGGTAATTATATGATTGTAGGGCCCTCAGTTACTGATGAGGCAATCCTGGTTATAATGCACCACATATTATCATCATTAGAATCAGAATTAACTTGTTTCGTACAACATGGGCCACGCATAGATCACATCAATGAATTACCCAACATCTATTTCAGCTGCAGAATACATTGAGTAAACGATCAATAGCTATGAAAGTCTAACAAGAGTAATGAAAGAGAAATTCACAGAAGATCAATTCACACTTTGCAATAAGAAAATACATGTCTTTATTCACATTCTACAACAAAAATGCCAAGATTTTTGTTCATTCATTGGTAAAACATTATTGCGATTAAATCTCAGTTGATTATAATATACTATGAATACTCTTACATGAATGATCACTACATAAGGTTATTTATTAACAATAATTAATAATCAAAGAAGTTTCTAAAAGAGTGCCCTCTCTCATCAAAGTTCATAAAGTGAAACCTGTACATAAAGACAACTCAAGTGAGACAAGAGTAGCGGACTCTAAAGCCCCTCTGCACTAGTTTGGCCAGGAGGGATTAGAGGGATTAGCATGGTCACTGACAGGCGGTTATCACATCAACTCAGCTCTCAATTAACATAAGAAAAAGAGAATCATGGGAGACCAACGGGCACCGCTTAGGCATTGTTTTCTATATAGAGGGAGCAAGTAGCTACAAGTAGTACAGTGGGGCTTTAATGTAGGTTTTAATGGGAAACACTTTTAAAGGGAAACAAAAAAAATGCAGTTTTATAGACAGGTGGTCTTTCTATACAGGTGGTTAATAAAGCAGGTTTGACTATATATCCAGAAGACTACCTGCTGACTACCTACCCAATTGAGGGTACTGCAGAATACCGCACCACACAAGCAACCCCAACCCTGACCCTTGACATGAACCCTAACCCTAACACATTGTACAAATACATGATGGGATATCCTTCATTTAAGCTGAATTTTACATTAAAAATCATTACCACATGGAATACTTCCACTTAGCAACTAGAGATTTTGTAAAAATGGCCTATTACTCACTGGAAGATATTGCAATATTGCTTTAATTTTGACATTGTTCTGAACAATATGAGACATGCGCTATTTTTCTATGCAGATTCCTATTGTAAACATTGTAAGGATTACACACATATAACATTATCACGGTAGACCCTCGAACGGATACTATAGCGCGTTGAAAATGGACGAAAACAGACGGGCGGTTTTGGGCAGTTTAGTTGCTAAAGGGTTAACAATCCACCCTAGGATTTGTTTAATGATTTGTAACCTTAATGTACATCCAATCGATCAATTACATCACCAACCAGAACCCCCCCCCCTCCCCAACTAGAACATTTACTTGAAATATTAAGATAACTGTCTGTCAAATATAGTGATAGTAAGCTAGTAATAAAGAACAGTAGAAGAGATGTCATGGTTAAGTGGTTTCCACACTTCATTATAGATGCATATCTTGTAGGTTTGTGCCCTCCTATGGTACAAAACATTATTTGGCAAGATATCAATCTGTATTTGCCATTGGGTACCTGGTAAGGAACATTTCCTTTAAATTCAAAAGCACTGATACCCATAGCCTAGCTAAAGCTGGGGTGATATTGGAGCATCTTTGGTGCCATGCATAGTGGATATGAGCGCTATAGTATCAGAAGCTATCTAGTATTGCTGTCGTATGAGGTATAGTCGTAGTCGTACTTGTCATAAAGCAAAGAAAAATTCAGAGGTATGAATTTGTATCATCTTCCTAACTATGGAGGGACTGTCAGGCAAAAGCAGTTCAATGAAAAGCTAAATGACTTGTTAAAAGAACCCTAACCTGAAAGTATATGTGTTAAATCCTCATTGTACTTAATCAACTTATCAAGTTAAGGGGGGGCACACACCATTCCTCTGAACGTACAGAAGATAAGAGATAAGATAAGATAAGATATTTATTCGTCTTTCTTTCAAATGTCACATAGAGCAGTACATGAAATCATTACACATTTACAATGCAAACAAAAAAGATTATGACAATGATAAAACAAAGTGAACTAAAAGAAAGACGAGGAGACCCTGGTAAAAGCAGAGCTTGTAAGTTTTAGGGTCCCCTCTGGACCAAATAATTGGTTGGTACATAAAAAAACAACAAGATAACCATGATGGGAGTATATATTGGTGACTACCTAAGAATACATTAAGAAAAAGGTGGTATAAGAAACAAGAAGAATTGTCAATACACTTTATCATATCTAGAAGAAGGGGTACAAACCATTGATCTGGTATGAAATCCTCCATACACTTCCTCAATTTCACTATGTGGGGGCCCCACTCCTCTGGTAAAAAAATCTTAAATACTCTTCAGCAACTCCCCACTTCTGTATAAAATCCTCCATACTCTTCATTACCTGAATGTGAAGGAGGGGGAAAAATTCCACTCCTCTGGTATAAAATTTTCAATATACTTGATCAATATCTCTCAGTCACATGGGGAGAGGGGGTGGATTAACTTCCCCTCAGCAAAGGGATGCAAACTCCCTACCCTGGTTTTAAATTTACCGTAAAGTTAATCAATAGCTCTGGGTGAGAGGGACAAAGATCTTCAATTTCTCTCTCGGTGAAGGGGGACCCCTACTCCTCAGATATAAATTCTTTCCATTCACTTTCATCAACTTCTCCATGTGAAGGGGGCAAACCTACTCTTCATCAACTCTGATTGAAGGGGGGCAAACCCCACTCCTCCGGTATAAAATCTTCCATGTTCTTGAGTACTTGATCAGCCGAGATAGTATCATCAGTGCCGATTAGCCTCTCATCAGGGATCATCACAACCCACATGCCCGCTGCTTTACCTGATAACACGCCGTTGGGAGCATCTTCAAAGACAAGAACCTGAACAACAAGAGGAAGATAAGAATGTTATACCCTTGAAATAGAAAATTATTATTATTATAAACACAAAATAATGAACAGTAATTCATGATTATATTCATATAAATGATGTTTATTTCACTTTGGGGCTCTCTATGTGTAGAGGAATGTACATGTATTAAGCCTCGTTCAGATATACTATATGGCGGTAAACCGCAGCTACATTTTATAATGATGTAAAGTGTAATACACTTCACACACAGAGCTGTTGCCATTCATTTACATGAAATACCCCAAACGCAATGCTTTTTTGTTGTTGTAATGGTTTACTTTATCATGCCTGAACAGTAATAAAGCCTTATTGGAGAAAATGGTGAAACAGAAACTTTTTGAGAGTGGTGGGGGGTAAGATAGAACAAGAAAAATGCAACTGTGTCTCCTACATGCCTCCGCCCTAAATTCAGTATGGGAAATGGATGAAATTATTTGTGACATATCACAATGAAAACAAAAAGCCAATAATCAAATGTCAACGGACCCCTATGATCTTGACCTACTAGCCTCAAAATGTAATTGGATCATCTTCCTATGACCTATAGTAATAATGTCACTGTGTTTGAAGCTCATACCTCAAGAAGTTCTTGACATATTGTGATAACAAGGGTAATACTGTACCTCTAATTTCAAAAATTGACCTCTATGACCTTTGATCCACTTACTCCAAAATCTAATCAAATGGTTTTCCTATGGTGATACACACTATCCCCATGTTTGAAGTTCATATCTCAAGTGGTTCATGAGATATCGCGATAACGAGGATAATACCTGCAATTTCAGAAATTGACATCTAAGATGTTTGACCTTAGAACAAATCAATCCAAAATCTACTTATTTTGTCTTCCTATTATGATAAATACTGTCATCAAGTTTGAAGTTCATATCTCAAGTGGTTCTTGAGATATTGCGATAACGAGAGTGGGACGGACGGACAGACGGACAACCCGAAAACATAATGCCTCTGGCACCACCTCTGTGGGCGGAGGCATAAAAAAGAAAAATTATACTAGCTCTAATGTATACTATTACATCCCATTCATGATAATGCCAATTAGCAACAACAAAAACTATTCCACATTTAAATGCATTGCAAGTGGCTGTACACATTGAAAATACATGCAACAAAGGCTCCGACTTTGTGATCTATGAATTACAATAAAAATATATGTGATGCGCACCATGCTTACGTCACTATAATTTGACATGACAATAACTATACATTCACCAAATATGTAATTCTCGTCATACAATGTGTCTGAAATTTTGGTAATCCATAAATGAAATGAATGAAAATAAAAACAAAAAATATAAAAAATTGCAAAAGTCTTCAAACCTTTAAATGAAAATATAAAATGTATCTAATTGAATTTTACGTGCAATAACTCACCAGGCTCTTTACCCACCCCTCCCCCTTTTTCTTTTTTATTCATGCTTCCAATAGTTCAACATTTAATTTGCATATTATTAATATTATATATGAGGGATGGACTCTAGCATAAGGACCATACTCCTTTTTAGCTCACCCCTTCACTCTCATTATGTTATGTTGTTGTTTTCTTTTGGATGTATGATATTTTACGTATGTTTATTCTGTATTTGTAAATGTGACTATAATTGTATATATTCTGTATTTTTAATGATGAGTGTAAATAAATGAACTTGAACTTGAACTTGAACTAGATTATTTGAGCCTGTTTACTGCATCATTCCTGAAGAAGGCTTGAGAATTTTCTGTCATGACCCAAACTCAAAGATTAATTTTCATACAGTGTAACATGTATATAAAGACTTGATAGCGGTCTATCAAGTGGCAAATGGTAGGCAGGTGGTCTTTCTATATAGGTAGTTAAAGAAGCAGTATTATTGTATGTATTCCCAATATGTGTGAAGTCTAGAGATCTTGTAACTTACATTTGAGGGTGATTTTGGAGGTAGATACTTACGCATTGAGGTCAAAAATTTGACTCTGAAACAGAATTCAAGATTACTTTAACTTTAATATGTATTCCCAAAATGTGTGAGGTCAAGAGATCTTGTAACTTACATTCTTGGGTGATGCTGGTGGATTCTCCTTGAATCTATTGGACGCAACATGGAAAATATCCGGAGCGGGTTTCCCATTCTGCACGGCAAGGTCATCACCAGAGCAGACGACGTGATGGAACAGGTTGAAGAAGTCTTTGTGATTGGTTGTTTTAAGGTCATATGCCGGCGTAGAGGAACCAGTAGCAACGGCAATAGGGATAGAATGCTTGTGTAAATGACGTACAAATCTATCAATACCTGCATAGAAGAATGAGAAATGGTTGAATGCAATGATGCAATTTTTCTATTTCTGAAATGATGTGCAAATGACTTTGCAATGAATGTTCAACTTGCAAAAATGTCTGTTTCCCTGTCATCTATGAAAATATCTGTACACAAAAATATTGGCTTCGACAGTATTTAATGAAACAAACCAGTGGTGTAGCATGAGTTGAACATTTAAGGGGACACCTGTCTCACTCAGAAAATGATATGCTAATTTACAAGGCTTCTGAAAAGGGGAAAGGTTTGGGACTCTGGGAGGGGCCCCTATTGTCTTCTTTTCTTGTCCTTTTCCCCTTTTCTCTTTTTATCTTGCTCCTTCTTTTCCTATATGTTCTCAGTTATTCGAAGGGGTAAAGGGAGAGGGGTGGGAGGGTAAGGACTCACGTGCCCACTGTAGCTATGCCACTGAAACAAAAGAACTTACCAGGAAGAAGTTTCGCATCTGGCATGATTGTGGTCATTTCATCACTGATCTCTCGTACCCACTGCTCTGCATTCACGGGCAGTTTAAGAATATCGATGATCATCTGAGCAGACTCCATCGTCTTTCTTCCCATCAGTTTTTGCTTGATCTGCCATGTAAAAGTCTTGCCATACTTCCCACAGACTTTATCGTAGACAATGGTATACAAGCGCTCAGTGTCTGAATAAATAAAATAAATACATGATTCATCTAAGGTAATCTCCAGTTCTTGCGATGATTGGAAAATAAATGTTTGATAATAAAACAAACTCTAAGTATAATTCTAAATGTAATGAGAGTTGAACTCAAAGAGTCAAAAACAATTCTATTGTTCTAAATCTAAGTTCTAATATTAAGTGGTACTGATACTAGCTGATAATCTGATATGATACTATACTAACGTCCTGATACTGATACTGATAGTGATAGACATCTTTTTGACGACCGATTTTAATTTTGCCTAGAAATTAAACAAATGCCATGATGATGGTAGTGGTATTTCTAGCTTTCATTAGCTGTTCTACGTATGAAGAAATCATGAAAGAAACAGAACCTATATAGTATATAGTCTAGATTTACATCAAAGTACGAATGGCTGTGGGCGGCCACGGCCGTGGGATCGGAGACCGGTGAATACGTGTATTCGTCTCCCAGGTCCCCGACCGAAGCCAGCGCGGCTGAGCTGAGCGCGCCCGTCACACTCACACTCACAGTCCTGATGATCCTGGCCTGGCTGTATCCGCTGACAGCATTTTGCATTTGTGCCCTAGTTCGTTCATGCCAACATGGATATCATGCCAGGCCCATTTCTAGGCCTTATGATACAAAGATAATATCGTATTATTCTTACCTATCAATAATCCATCCATGTCAAAGATGACATGGGTAATTTGAGCTTTAGGTTCTGGCGTTGACATCTTGAAGTTCTCTGAATTATAGTAAGTAAAAAAGAGATCACGACACGCGTGGCAGCTTATCATCCGTCATTGTTAAAATTTAGTTTCCTTTCAGAATACAAATTAATAACATCATTGTAAGATTCTATAGCAGTATCATATTTGTGGTTTTTAAAATACAATAACACCCCCAAATCGAGCTTTTTAACATTATAATTATTTCAATTATTATCAAACCGCTTATTATCATTGTTATGTTGAACTTCACCTCCTTTGGCTATCATCACTACTAATAAACAACTGAAGCAAGACTATCACGACAGGGGAGGGGGTTTCCCTGAAAGAACTGGGGAAAGGGGGGGGGGAGGGGCTAGTGGTGATTCTGATGATTAACGTACATATAGTATATAGGCCTACCACATAAATGAATAAAACATAAACAAATGAACAAGAAAGTAGTAAACATCATTCATCTACGAGCAGCACCATATACTTTATTTTCATATTTTCGTATCGAGGAGTGAACATAAACATGATATACTGTTGACACAGTCATTGACATTTAATTGTCACTAATATATTCAAATTTAAGGACTTTTTTTTCCTCCTGTGGACCTAGGGACGAGTTATTCCATGAACCTGTTATTAATGAATGAACTACAAAACTAAGAATCCAGTCTGCATACATATTGTATAGGCCTAATGTTGCTATATCGGGAAAGTTTTCAAGTTGTCACGAACGTAACTTAATTCGTTTAAAAAATAGGCCTATGCATGAAGTTTGAATATGTTAGTAACCCCGGTCTTACTATTACTATACTTAGCCTACTATAAGAGCTTAGTCTGCTGATCAGAGGATTTGAAATATGAAGACGTTCTGCCCGGAGCCCGAAATGAAGCCCTTTTATTATAGGTAGACTATCTATAAGAAATACTCTCTAAATTTACAGGAGTGAAATCCACTCTTTTAAGAGTCATTATGCCTACGGAAAAAACCCCGACAAAAGTCGAAAAGAAAGAAAGTGGAATCCACTCCGTGGAAAAGGTAATCATAACTATGGGATTCCACCATTATTTAGAGTGGATTCAACCTCAACCAAAATCAAAATCGAAATGATTCCTAATTAAAATGACTCTCTCGTCGTTAAAGGGATAGTTGAGTTTTGTTGCAGAGGGCTCTACACAAAATAATTTTTGTGTGAGATAATGAAAAACTGAGTGTCAAATTTGAAAGAATATACAATTTAAATGACAAAATTATCTTTGTTTGATCAAAATCGGTTCAGAGAGGGCTGAAATATCCATAAATATAACCATTTCTAATATTTGTGGTGCCCCACAAATATTCGGTAATTTTTAACCAGTCGTTGAAAAACAAGATAGCGCCTTATTATGTTTTATTCCAGCCAATGCCAATATTGGCTTTTTGTTGGCTTTTTTGTGTTGGCTATACTAATACGCACAACTATCCCTTTAAAGATACTATGTCCCTTTTGCAGCCAACATCAAATTCTGTAGAACTTTGCAGGAATTATGAATATGTCATGTATGTCCTATCTGTGAAATTTAAACGTTAGCAGTGTCCTAATATTCAAATTATGCAAGAAAACCCGTTTACTTGCTAGACTTCACTGTCAGACACTATTGAGTGACTGACTGGCTTTTTCATCTTTGGTAATAACATACATAAAATGAGCTGTAAAGGGTACATGAGCATTTGTCTACATCAATAACCCACTTCTTGTAATGGCCAAAATTAAACTGATTGAATCTTTGCGCAGCATAAAACGTACGTACGACCATTCGGTACAATGGTCTGAAAAATCAGACTATTACTTACTGGCTCTATAGCTCCTAAGTCGATTCGACAACTAATAGTCGTTATTTTCCCACTTAAAGACATTTTCAAGCCCCCTTTTTTAAGGGAAGTTCTAAATTAGTATTGTCTTTCAAATGCCGTTGGAATTTAACCTTTTCATTTTTTTGGCCCGCAAATGGGACATAGTACCTTTAAGACAGTATAGGTCAACACTGACCAGATGACCATGTCCGTCATAATGTTTACGCATTGGCTAGTGGGTCTATATTACCCGACCACTGGCATAGGCGTACGAAGCGAGGGGCCAGGGGCGGCAACCCCCCCCTGGGATTTTTAAGTTCTGGTATTTTCGTGCAACCACCACCTCGAAATCGAGCAATGAATTTCTTGAATATCCACATAATTTATTGGGCAATGAGGCATCTGAATATTGAGAGCAAGGCGATGCCTGAATAGTCTCATATTCGGGTGGGAGCCTGAACGAACATGTCGGATTTCTGTAATTCTTTACTTAAAAAAAAAAAGAAAAGTCGATATTCGAGCACAAGCATTTATGCACACCCCCCTCGCAAAAAAAAATGTGCCGCTGAAAAGAATCATATTTCTTCAAAAGTATATGACGTTTGTAACATAATTATGAATGTCCTGTTTATTTTCTGTACAGGTTTTAATTATTTATGAAATAAAACTTGGTCTTCATCATAACAATACGGTCACCACTACCCGGCCCTCCTTCACCAATGTTATCGACCACCATGGAAACTATTAATACTATATGGTTCATGGCACTGTTGTATATATTGGAAGGATGCAAAGGGCAATCCCTCCGGTGTTTTACAAAGAAAACCAAAGTATAACAAAACCCGACATTGCTTTTTATAAACATCTTGAATTGTGAAAATATTCGTTAACCTCTAAAAGGTATAGTTTTACATACATCTTATAGTCAAGAAAATCTATGCCCCGTGACTAAGAACAATTTAATACTTGTACAAGAAAATAAAGATAGATCAAAATAATGTATTCAAATCTTTCTCTGCAAACCTTCCTTATCTTTGAAGGGTCAGACACCGTTCAAAGATCACAAAACAACAATGGACTCGGGTAATTGAAGAGATTACTTAGGACAAACTTCTAAACCGAAGAAGTTGTGTAATAGTACACCATTGTTTCAATGACATTGATACATAACATCAATGACATCTGTAATTAAAGAAATTTTGTTGAGAAGGCAGCATTAATTTTGTGAACATGTTTAATGTGAATATCTTGCTCCTGTTTCCGGACCGTGATTAAAGGAGACAGATAATCGTTTCATCTTCTCAGTCAGCAATTTAAACAAAGGTGAGTGCGTTTAAATTTTCTAATATACGTATCGAATTAGTTTCGTGTTATGTTCTGTTTTGTCACGATAATTGGGAGAGCATGATATTTGTTACGATGGAAAATCGGGCTCGTACTAAAGATACCGAACTTAGCATGCTGGGAACTTGTATACGCTCAAATTTTATTTTATCACGGGCCTATAGGCTAAAGGAAAAACTGTAGAATGAATAGATTTATCAATGCACATCATGAGTGAGATAAAGTTAAGAGGTATAATATTTATAAACTCTTTGGTATCTTAAGATATAAGAATGGTATATCCAGTTTATAATGAATTAATCAATAAATCTGGAGAGGATGGGGTCCATACATGAGGGTCATCTCTGTCCTGTTTCAGAAACGAGATGTAGACACTTCAAAGCAAACTCAAATAAAGAGTCTGCAATTATTGTAATCAAAATGGTGATTTTTTTGTTTTTTTGCCAGCAACATAATCAATTGATATTTTCTCGTAGTTTTAACGATATAAGTAGATGACCTCACATGCAGTCTATATTATAACAGTGGCATAGTATTGGTCCGGATATCGAGGGGCAACGCTATCATGGGACGTTCTTACCCGATGAGTGATGCAGTATAAATGAACAAGGTTTTCAATTAGGGGCGGGAGGGGTCGTAGCATCTTTTAGCTTCCCTTTCTACCTCTCCATGATCTTTAATTTATCAGTTTTCTCTTGATTTGCACTTTCAAACTTGTTTTCAACTTTCGATTGAGAAGGGTGCATACCCCCGCCGTCCCCCGTGGCTACGCCACTGTCATACAACCTGAATGTTGGCAGTAAAGCATTTTTTCTTTTACAGGTGTAATGAACCCTCGATTCATTATGGTCTCTATGGTATCATTCGGCATTGCTTTCTTCTTTATACAAGTATTATGTAAGTACAGGACTTACCATTTCAATCCTGAATTATAGTAAATCTGTGTGTAAAGATCATCAATATAGACCCCCAAAAAATGCGGTTTTAGGCAGGTGGCATTTATGTAAAGATTACTTTATTAAGGGTTTCATGAGAAATGTTGTACATGAGAATCAAGACAAACGTGGTCTTTGTAGACAGATGCTCTTTCTAATCTGATTGTGTAATTTCTTTCGTGATATTCATATTAAATCTTGTTGTTGTACTTCATCTGATCACAGGACTAATATTTGTGGGGGAATATATCGTTTGTACATTTCATTTGATTGTGAAATTGTATATTATGAGTCAGCGTGCTTTCATAGAGATTACTGGCCTTAATATAAATTATTCCGTGTCAACACTTTCATGCAACACGACTCATAAAGCCATACCCAAGTCGTATGTAATATATACCCTATTATGATTGGTTGAAAGTCAAGTATAAGTTTTCTGAGGCCTTTATAACAGTTAAAGGCATATACTTCAGAAATTTAAAGCAATAGCCCCAGAAAAAGTACTATTTAGAAAAAGAGCAATGTTGCGGGGGAAGGGATACAAGTCCAAAAATCTGTGCAGATTTTTTTTCTTCTGTTGTTTGGTTGCGGTACATATCGAGTTTTTTCGGTGGGGGGAGGAGCGGTGACGCCCCTACCTCCGAGTCGAAAAAGGAATGGTCGTATTCCAATCATTTATTTTTGAATGTCCTCTTCATTACGATGAAAAGTTGCAGCGATAAATATATTTCATTCCTAGATATTTTGCCGTATTCTTTTGTTAATCTCCATCCAGATTTATTCAACTTCTACCCTGTCGCTGTGTCTACTTCTACTACATCAAATGCGTCGAACGGTGCTTACAATAACTATTCCACTTCATGTTTACGGGATTGTACGAGATTTCCCGAGCCGAGAACATGTGACTTCCACTTCGTAGCAGAGTGGTATTACTCCATGTCTAAGGCCTGCTATGACTGTCCTTTCAATACGAGTGACTGTTTGCGACCTCATTGTATAGCTCTAAATGGAGTTCAGCGACCAGTCTTGGCGATTAATCGGCAGATACCGGGGCCCAGTATTCAGGTATGGTTTGAAGATATTAAGATGTTATTTTCAGACATTTATATGGAAATAAAATATATGGTAAATAAGCCAAGGGATTAATGGTAGGAGTACACTGGCTCAACGGTGGGCTCAAAACTTTCTCAACAACGGTGGCATAAAAATGGGGGCATGTGCCCTTAATTGAATGACGATAAAATGAAGAGAGAGAGAGAGAGAGAGAGGGGGGGGGGATACCAACAAACAAAACAAAAAAAAGAGAGAGGGGGAGGGGAGAACATGAAGAAAGGAACATAAACCAACCAACAAAAAAACAAACCAACAAAAAAAAAGGGGGAAGAAGCGAGAAAAAAGAAAAGCAAAAAGAAAGAAGGGAGGGGGACGGGAAAAGAAGATGATAGGACCCACACACCCTATCCCCTTCTTGCTGGCTTATAGTTGATTGGGTATTTCATCCACCCGGTAATACCGTTGCCCCCTCCAGACGGTGATAGTATTGCCCAATGGCTTGAACCACACCTACGCCATGCACTGACACAGGTCTTCACTTCTTGTCTGTTGTTTTACAGGTGTGTCAGGGTGACCGAATTCGGGTCACCATCCGCAATGCCCTGGACAACTCGGAAGGCCTGACCATTCACTGGCATGGTCAACATCAACGCGCCTCCCCTCACATGGACGGGACATCAATGATCACGCAATGCCCCATCTCCCGACCCCAAACCTTCACCTATGATTTCCTTGCCGACACACCGGGTACGCAATGGTGGCACTCGCACTCTGGTCTTCAGCGGGCCGACGGGTTGTTCGGTCCCCTGATCGTACGACAGAGGAAGGATGACAATGTGCACTCGAGTCTCTACGACATCGATGACCAGGAGCATGTGATAATGATGTCGGATTGGACTGATACGCTCTCCATGCAGCATATGATGAAGGATCTACACGCTGACGGGCCAGGAGGTCCTGATGCTATTCTTATTAATGGGCGTGGCACAAAGAGAAAGGTGACTGCAAATAAAGGCAATACTTGTTATTCCCCCATCGTCTGAAGAAAGTGTTTATGTAAACAAGAGCAAGAAAATAACTATATATACCATAATATATTCAGAAGACACTAGAGCTATGCTGTCTGTTTCATGGGCTGCTATAGCCAAAATACCAAAATTAACACTAAATGTATACCATTATGACCTTTAATTTGTGTAACCCCCTTTTACGGTGTCAAATATCTCAATCTTCATTATAATTATTTTATGTCTAATTGTCAGGTTTTCGAAAGAAATGGCAAAGAGGCACAACTCCCAGATTCAATATTCACTGTCAAACAAGGATTACGCTATCGCTTTCGAACAATCAACACAGCAGTCACCAATTGTCCTATGGAAATATCGATCTCAAATCACCAACTATTCACAATATCTTCTGATGGTTCACCTGTCGATGCCATCACGGTAGACGGTGTCGTAGTATCAGGTGGCGAACGGTATGATTTTGTGGTTTCTGCCGATAAACCGATCGGCAACTACGCAATAAAAGTGCGCGGTGTGGATGGATCAGAATGTGAAGGCATTGAAGAAGTTGCAATATTGAGATATGAAGGAGCCCCGCAGGAAATAAAGCCATCAGCTACTAAGGAAGGAGATGGTGTTATTCTTAATGTACCTATAGTTGAAAGTAAACCTGGAAGACCTGGGGTTTATGACCTCAGAGACGCAGGTAAGATCAGTGGCGGATTTATAGGGGAGGGGGCATATTTAGCCCCTGTCCCCTTAAACTATGTGGCATAGGTCTCCCTTAAGTTAAGAATAAAATAATGTGCCTCATTAATTGTGTTTTTGTGTCCCTTTCAGTTTAAGATAAACAAGGCGTCTGAAATAAAGTTTTAAAATATCGTCGACTAATTTATTACAAAATTAGGACAATACAGGCATAGGCATAAGAGACGGGGAGAGGAGGAGGAGGAGGAGGAGGAGGAGGAGGAGGAGGGGGGAGGGGGGGGGCTATGTGCCCTGATAGTTGTCAAACACTCAGTATTCGAAGTCTTACATTATTGCACGCAAGTTGTCATGACTTTAAGGAAATAAATATAACTCAACACGATAAGACATAGGCATACTTCGTTAAGAGTGTGCACCGCTTTCATTACTAGGCCCCATCGATCCGGACATCGTGCGTCTTGAGCCGGACGTCACCCACTATATCGAAGTCGACAGCGTGTATCGCAACTCCCCTCATCTTCATCACCGTACATACTACCCCGTGGATAACGGCGGCCACATGTACACCGCGAAGAGGACTCATATGATGAACAACATCAGTTTCGCCCTCCCGACGGTCCCGTTGCTCACTCATCATCATCAGCTCCAGGCCGGGAGTCTGTGCACGAAGTCGACGATTATGACGGAATACAGGCGGGAGTGTGAAGAGGAGTACTGCGAGTGTACGCATACGATCCCGGTCAAACTGAACCAGGTCGGGCAAGTCGAATGCAGCTGTAATCAATAATTTTCATACTTTCCCTTTCCTTTTCTGTTAGTTATCCACTCTCTCTGTCTCGTTGTCCCTCCTTCTATAATAGGGACTTTCAGATTTTACACGACGAGAACGTGGACTGCCACGTACGGTGACATCCTTTTAAGGTAATGTGACGTCCTTTTAAGGCACTGCCGGGCACGGGCCAGTGCCTTGAAAGAATGGCACACGTTGCAGTCCACTACGTCGACGTGCAAATCTAAAAGTCCCTATTATACAGCTATTCCCCCACCCTCTCTCCCTCGTTCTGTCCATAAGTCTATTTTTCTCCCTCTCTCCATTTACCAATCTCTCCCAACTTTTTTCCACCAAACTTTCCTTTCTGTTCTAATTGAACTATATCTTGCTCATATTGATCATATTTTCCAATGTGTTTCATATCTCATTCTTATTAATTAGCCTACTATGATAGGTTGGTTTCGATAGGTCTAATTCATCTAACTCCTAATGATATGCAGGCTTTCTATAACCAATATCAGACTCAATCCATTGCAGTTTTCCTTATGTCCGTTGTACCCGAGGCATCATTTTGATTGCGCTAGTACATGCGCTAATCGAAACTTTGAAGGCAATGAGCTCATACGGCAATAACTCAACCCGATGTTTGCACTGTTCATTTCGCATTCACGGTTTGTACGTCACTATCATAATTATGGTGCGTCAAACAACGCACTAGTCACTGACGCAGTCCTACGTCAGACAAATGACGCATTATGTGCAACGGGTATTAAAGTTTACCAAAGCCAATACCCGTCAAGTAAAAAATGAATAGAACATCATTGGATAGTTTAAATTCGTTTTTTAGGTTTGTTTTAAACATCGTTGTATTGCGTATAGGCCACACGGTATAATGGCCGCCACGTACTACAATCGTGAGTAGATACCGTCAAGTAATACCCGACAAGTAAAAATGAATATAACATCATGATACTTTAAATTCGTTTTTTTTTTGTGTGTGTGTATTTTGTTTATTGTTTTAAAAGTTATTTTAATGTTCATTCATTGCACAAGAAATAACTGATGGGTACGCGATAATTGTAATGGCCGCCACTACGATCTTGAGTAGATTGTAAAGTATCGAATCGATGGTGGAGGTTAGTCTGCGGGCACAGACTCTAATTTGACACTTTAACACAATTCCATAAAGTCTTGAGTAGAGACTAGCTCTATCGGTCTCTGGCTGTACCAGGAGTAGCTTAAAGGCCCTCTAAAGTGTTGGGAGCCCCAGCAATTCGATGGCAAAATTTCACTTAAATTGTATCATAATGTAAAAGCAGATGTCATTTGAGACACAATTCTGCAAAGATTCCCCCCCCCCAAAAAAAAAAAAAAGTGTTTCAAGACAAATATTGATTTAAGAAATACATAATTTGGGTTTTCTGTTGTACGCAGAAAACCTAAATGTTGTATTCTTTCATCAATATTCGACTTCATACACTTTTGTTTTGAAAATCTTCGCAGAAAATTGTGTCTTAAATGACATCCTCTTTCACATTATGATACAATTTAAGTGAAATTTTGCCATCAAATTTTTGGCAAATTTGGGGCTCTCAACACTTTAGAGGGGCTTTAAGTACAGAGCCTATAGGGTGCACTAGTCCGCGTACTCGGCATAGTCTCTGAGTTCAGACACAATGTTACGCACAATAACTGAAAAGGGTTGTGCCTACAAAGTAGACGGCTCAGTATTGATGGGATTATGATTTTCAACGTCTACACTTAATTGCTATAATTCATAGGTTGTGGAGCTTATATTGGTGACAAAGTCTTTGAAGGAATTTGAGCCACACCCACTTCATCTCCATGGTAACCATTTCTACGTCATCAGTTACGACAACGGCGAACAACTCCAGCTACAGACGATAAAAGATATGGATGAGAGAGGTATTTCCTAATAGATTATTAACTACACTTAAAGGGGCAATTATTCGCAAAAAAACACACACATTTCCCTTTAGCTATATGGGTACGCGGTTGAGAAGCCCTGAAGGAGTGTGATGAAAATAAAGGATAACATAAAAACCGCGCCCATGGAACCCCAGATGGACTTGGGCTCCGTATAGGTATAGTTACCATGTGCTCGCTTTTCTAAACGCATTTGTATAGAAAACATAATTTGAATATCCTTTTTAGAATTCTATTTTGTTGAGCCTCATATGTAATAACCCACAAGGAAATTTAAATTTCGGAGAACGAACATAATAGGTAAAGCATGACGCTAAACATCATTATTCTGTACGACTCTGAAATACGGTGGTATATGTCTAATTTCTATTAGTTAAAGACACAGTCTCTAACAAAAATTGTTGGCCATCCTCTTTTTCGAATGTACCCAGGAGAAATAAAACGCAACCTAGATCGCCCTCCACGGAAAGATACATTAATGATGGCTCAGCGCTTTACCATACTACGTTTCAAAGCTGATAACCCAGGCTGGTGGTTGTTCCATTGCCATATGGATGTACATCTAGAGGTAATTTATTCTATTTTCAGTGATTTGTAATAGCGTATCCAGAAAATTGATAAACGGGGTGTAAATGAGAGGTTGTACTAAATGGTGACCGATATATTGCTCCGCTGTCAATTTACTATATGATATGATATTGCCGTGATTTAGTTCATCGAAACACGAAACTGCGTTTTCTCAACCTATACAATTAGCGATTCATTAATATCTGAAATGGGGGAATCTGAATTTAAATAATATCAAACAATAGACGAAATGCGTCTAGCGTATTGGAAGATTTCTAAAAGTGTGATCATGAACAGTTCCCGATAAATGTCATTATTTTTTTGTTTTGTTTTATTTTTGATTTTGTGCAGCTTGGAATGGCGGTTGTGTTTCATGTTGGCGATGATAGAGATTTGCCACCTCCACCTAACACCATGCCTGTATGTGTAAGAGGTGAGCATCAAACATTTTAAGATTTTAAGTACAGTAATTTCATTACCAACCTTGTGATATTAATAGGGGACATAAACAGAATTATTTTGACAGCGAAATACCCGAATAGTGTAATAGATTTAAATCTATCTAGCTGATTTTTGATGAGGAAATGAAATTATTTCTACCATAACGAAGTGTCTCTTTTGCTCCCTCTCAAATATGAAAGTGGAATATTGATATTCGGGCAGGAGGTGTTAGCACACCCGGAAAAGTATGCCCGTACGTCCATGATAAACCCAATGTGGAATTTAGTACTGGGAATAAGGAAATTCAAGGCTCCGCCGTCGGGGTCTCCATTATAAACTAAATTTAAATTTTCTTGTCGCGATAAATAAATAAAAAATTTCGAGCAACTGACTCACTCATGAATATACGTCAATTCGTTTATTCAAAATATATTCTTGCGTAAATGACCACACCTTTCTTCCTGAAATATTATTTTTGCTCTTTGTCTCTTACTTCTTTCTACCCCCTCTCTCTTACTCTCTCTTTCTCTTGTTGTCTACCTCTCTTAGATCAAGCTGAACACTCACCGGGGAGTGACGTCACAGTGCCCGAATGCAAACTCGTCAACGAGATAGAGACTGCCAAAACGCCGATCTATTTATTCTACGTCATCATTTCGACCGTTCTCTTTCTCTTTCTAGCTTTCCTATGCCTTCTCAATATACAAAGAAAGATGAAATCAAGAAGAAATAGTGTCAAGTACAGGAGATTACCGAACGGAGAGGTCGAAATGAGTTTGGAAAACGGTCATCGGAGCATATTTTGATATGTTTATTAGGCTGAATTCTAGGGGTGATAAACGTTATTGGTCTCCAGACGAAAACAATAAGGAGAGGGAGGGATTAAGGGGGTAAGATAGAGAGAGAGAGAGAGAGAGAGAGAGAGAGAGAGAGAGAGGGGGGAGGGGGGAGGGAGGGAGAGGGTGAGAGAGAGAGAGAGACT
Source organism: Mesocentrotus franciscanus (assembly GCA_037976565.1). Lineage (NCBI taxonomy): Eukaryota > Metazoa > Echinodermata > Echinoidea > Camarodonta > Strongylocentrotidae > Mesocentrotus > Mesocentrotus franciscanus. The sequence goes on from CP137686.1 coordinate 13,808,712, forward strand.
GAGACCAAAACAAAATGTTTTAAAATATACATGTGTTATTAGCAGACGTATCTAAAGTAATTTATAGATTGGTAATGTATATGAAGTTATCAAACCTGTCGGGAATTACTTCAAATCTGTAATTAAATATGCATATATTGTGAAATGTTATTCATGAATGACTATGTCCATTATTTAGTTGATTTCATGTTCAGTTTTGACAGTATCATAACTTGTTAAAAAGGTTTAAAAATAGAGGCAAAATCAAAGACCAAAGGGAAGTACAAAATGAAAGTCAAAGAGTAATATTTTTGATCAAGTTTTAAAACTTTCCTAAACTTTATTCAGATCTCTTTATATAATATCATGAAATAACGATACACAAGTTATAATTCACTGTATTCTCGTTAAACAGAAAAACAGAAAAATCTTTGATCTACTTCTACTTTCCTCATTAAAAGTGTCCCAAACATATACGTCTGATTAGGCTGTAGTTTTTTAAATGATATAAATGTAAGTATAGCACATTTCAGTTTACAGCTCATGATTCTACCAATGTTTCATTGCCAACATACACGTATTTAAAAAAGGGGGAAAATATTTTTTAAAGAAATAAAAAGGTCTATCAGAATCACATCTAGAAGGAACCTTATAGGCCAAATAACAAAAATGAAGTGTTTCTCGTCCCCTCCCGTCTCCTTTTTTCTAACTATTTACTATTCAGAAGAAAAACAAATTAATAAGCCAAAAAGCCCCCCAAAAGGCCTGTGATATACATTTTATTTAAATTGCTTCTAAAGTGATACAAATCATTTGTTTTGTCATACATTGCATCAGTATACTCACAATATCTGTGGCTTGGCCAGCTACACTTAGCATGGCAGCCATCTTGGAAAAATATAGCAAAAATTGCAAAATAGTAAATAGTAATGCTCTGTCTCCTCCTTTTTTTTTAAAGTCCGGACGAGAAACGCATTATTTTTGTTATTTGGCCTTATTGAAAAATGCAGGGCTAAGGACAAGCTTCATTGGAATCCATGAACCCTGAGATTTTTCTTTGTTTTTATTTGTATGCCAGATTGGTAATTTTGACATTAAATGATCATGAGTGTTTGCCACATTGCTTTCCATCTTACAGATGACTCCACTAGGTTCATAGAGTCCATTAATGAAATTTAAAAGAAACATACAAACAACAACATAAAACTACAATAAATTCTACAATAAAATAAAGAGTATGGACTAGTACTGAACTATTACTAAGGGGAGGGTACTGTAAATTGGAAATAAGTGCATAAATTTGTTTATCATATGGCATGCATAAAACCATCAGGAAAATAGTTATTCCTTTATTTTTAATGAATAAATTGTTGCAACAGAGCCATTCATTAGGAGGTTGACCGACCTGGTCGAAACTGGGCACAATGTGGCAAATCCTGATTTGTTGGGCAAGAAAAATACAAAATACTACATTAATGCCATCTTGTGACCAACTGAAATCAAGTTGGCCAAACTCTGTTTATAGATGTCTCTGGAGTACAATACCTACTGTAGCTATGCATTCATTTGCATTGATGAAATTCGGAATAGAATACCGGTATCATCCTAATTCTATCGTTTCCAGTGTTGAATAGAAATGGCCCATCAAAATCACTAAATTCATATACAAGATGATTTCCATCAAGGCAGGTGTATTCAAATGAAAGACCTTCGAAAATAGTTGAGGCCTCAATCAGGTATTGTACCATTCACAAAGTCATATTCACATTATGAAAAATAGATGAGAAAGACCGAGTTTAATTATCCTCACATCATGACAAATTGCTTTCAAAAATACATATTTACAAATACAGACAGATCACATGCAAACAGTACTAAGAAACTACAAAAGCAAGTTAAAATATAATTTCTTTTTTAATGTAAATGTCTCATAAACCACTATCAATCAAACTTTGCGATGAAAAACAAAAAATAAAAAACCTGTTTTCTATATAACAAACCATGGCAAAAATCTAAGTAAACAATGCATGAAATATAAACTCTAACATCTTTTAAATTTGGCTACATTTTGCTTCAAATCTGTGCATGAGCAAGCATTCTAATTTTTTTTTTAATGTTTATTCAAAATGGTTTATTAATAAGATACCATTCACTGCTAGAAGGCTGTATTGCTAATACCTTTAAAATCATAATAGATTATTTTTATAGATATAATGGATACATTGTAAAAAGATAAAACAGATAGGAAAATATTAAAATTACAGTAGCAGTAGCAACATGTTATGAAAAATTCCAGCAGTTATGAGGTCTGTAAATAGGACAATGTGTAACATGAAAGTTCATGAATTGACTCTTTAGCATATACCTTCTCTAATATATATCTCTTCTTTATTTCATTTCAGTGTTGCTAGTGGTACTATTTAATTGGTGTAGACAATATACTCTGGAAAGGATATTTACATGTACATGTATATCAACTGAAGGTTTTGCAGAGAAATTGACATTTTTTCTTTTGTATTTCTTAGGTTGTTTACTGCAGCACGTGTTGATTATTTACATTTTTTCATCAGAGTTTGAACAAGAATTCATCCTCATTACTAGTTTCGAAGAATGTCAATGCTGCATTTTGTATCTATCAAAATATTGTCAACAACGATCAGTATCAAAGGTGTTCAGGGGCAATTACCCCTGAAGTACCCTTCCCAGAAAATTGGCCGATTTGTATGCCAAAACATAGAGTACCACAAGTGTTAGAATTCAGATAGCTACATGTGATGGGGAGAATCGGATAACCACCACTCACTTTTATCTTTGAAACAGGATTGACTGTATCGTACAAAGCTTGGGGATAATATTGAAAACATCCGGTAGTTAGAGCGACTCCTCAGGTCTCTCAATTAACCCTAGCATAGGGAGGGTCGGAGGGCGTTCCGCGTCGTTTCACCACATAGTATGTCACTCCGACGGCGGCGGCAAGCACAATGATTGCGATGACGATTCCGATGATGATATTGGTATGATTTCCTGAAGATCCGTTTGTACATTGGTATTCTGGTGAGGTATCAGAACAAAAGACAAAAAGCAAAATCGTTAAACCAGACTGCCCCAGCTGGTACAGCTCTGTATGCAGAGCTTCTACGTGTCATGGTTGAATGGTTTTATCACTTGACCAAGAATGCAAAGCTTATGCGTTTGATACCGGTACATCACTTATGTCCTTGAGCAAGGCATTTTATCTATATTGTTCCTCTCCATCCAGGTGCTGATAGGGCCCTTGGTAGGATGAAAAGTTCAATATGATTCAATTAGCCCGCAGCTGGGTTGCTCCCCACAGAGTGAAGAATGTGCAATTTAATGTGTGGAATGGTGATTGAATTCAGCAACCGGGGTAATAATAATACTTTAAACGCTATGGTCAGACTCAGTTGTAGCCAGTATAAATAGGTTACATTTATTTTTATTTATCATTATTATTAGGACAATTTGCCAAACACAATTCAACCATTCCAATTCTAACCTTCATGGTTCTCTGTGTCTTCGTTGCAAATCGCTAATTTTAATAAATATACCTTTTACAGCAAAAATTAGGAATTTCGTGTATCTAACATGCGTTTATACAGATGTATTCAGAAAACAAGACACAGGGTTCATGACACAGAAAGGGGAATCAGTCCTCCAAAATAAGAATGGCTAGGAGCTATGATGGTGGACAGCATACTAACTCTATTGTCCACGGTTAAACCCGGACTGTGAGATAAGAGTTAGTCTACCGATATCTGGAGCACAAAGTGTCAAGACCTTCATTCCTTTACAATTAATAAAATTCCATAACTAAATGAACAAAGGTTAGAAAGTTACTATGAAATCAATCCTCTTTTTCAATATATGACTTAATTCATTTTGTTGAACCAAATGGCCAAAGCCCATGGATTTGCCTCCTCCTCCTCTTCTTCTTCTCCTTCTCCTCCTCCTTCTTCTTCTTCTTCTTCTTCTTCATCCCCTCCTCCTCCTCCTGTTCCTCTTCTTCTTCCTCTTCTTCTTCTTATAATCCTTCTCCTCCCCCTTCTTCTTCTTATCATCCTTCTCCTCCTCCTTCTTCTTCTTTTCATTATTTATATTGCTACAAATTCTTCTCCTTCTCCTTCTTCCTCCTTAGCCTCCTCCTCCTCCTCCTTCTTCTTCTCCCCTTCCCTCTCCTTCATATCATCCTTCCCCTCCTTCTTCTTCTTCTTCTTCTTCTTCTTCTTTTTCTTCTTCTTCTTCTTCTCCCCTTCCCTCTCCTTCTCCCCTTCCCTCTCCTTCTCCCCTTCCCTCTCCTTCTCCCCTTCCCTCTCCTTCTTATCATCCTTTCCCTCCTTCTTCTTCTTCTTCCTTTTTTCCTTTTCTTTTCATTATCGTGATTGCTACAAATTCTAAAATTTTCTGGAGGCACATGGTGAGACAGAGACCTGCTCAATGAACAAGGAACTTTTTCCTTACCTTGGCCCAAGTTGTCTCCTCCCTTGGTTTTCTGGACAAACGGCTGGAAAGTAGGCTTGGTCAGGTTCACTGCGAACGTGGAGAAGGTAGCGTTGAGGGAGTCACACTTGTAGAAGTCACCGAACGGAACAGTGAGGAACCCGTGCTCATCGAAACCAAATGCTTCCATTGCTGGAAATTCATAGGAAGAGAAATGATTTAAAGACACATAAGCTTGCATTCTCCTGGGGAATGGACCTATCCAGGTATCCAGGTACGGGGCTAAAGAATTGCAGTGAGAACAGCATGATTTTTCTTATTCCGGGAAAGGCGCTTAGTACAGGACTAAAAAATGCATGTGTGAAAAGCCAAAAAAGTTAGTCTGGGGTTAAGGATAGTACAGGGCTAAGCAAAGTACGGGTTAAGCAAAACAAGTGTGAAAAGAGTATTTTAAATCATGGGCAAGCTTGAGGTATTTATTCATTTGGTATCCCAAACATTACCAGGAGTTTTTAACATAAATTGACATTAAAGGTAATAAAAAGTTTTGGTATGGGGTCATGAATTTGGTTCAAATGAATATATTGGAAGCATATGCGATCCTACAATATTCAATGAAGCTGTCGCGGTTGAATCGAGTCTAAAGTGATGAAATTGTGAAAAATAAACTCTTTATGTTGTATAGCTCCCTCTCAAGATTGATATTACTTTAGCTTCAAAACAATGTTTCTTGACTAAAATCAACCGATTTTCTATTCCCCTTTGGAAATTATAAATCAGAACTGCATATTCCGAGATTTTCAGGGGCTATTTGAAATTTATCGGGAGCACCGATAAATTTGATATTTTAATTTCTTGAAATCCTTAGCGTTTTATAGCCCAATTTTTTCAAAGTTGCTTATTCTAACACTAGGTTTCACAATAGTAATGCAAATTTTACATTTCGTAATCCAATCCTGTTGAAATATTACCAAAACTTTGTGTTACCTTTAACTGTGTCGAGTCATTTCATATTTTGTCTAATTCAAGTTCAAGTAATGTTAAATACTTATCACAGTTATGAGATACACAGAAATCTTAGATATGTTCCATAATACAATGGAGAAAACAGCTTGTGTGACAGTGTGAGTGTGTAATTGGGTTTTACAGACATGCATCTATCAAATACTTATATGATTGTTTAAATCTGCAACTGACCTTAAGAGTCACCAAAATAGCTTGGACTTGGTATCTATAGTTATCCACAACAATGGAATGAAGCTAACACTGACTGAGTGGCTTAAATTCATTCAATTGTTCATCCCTCTTTCCCTCCCTCCCTTTGTCCGTCCGTCCGTCCGTCCGTCCATCCATCCATCCATCCATCCATCCGTCCATCCGTCCATCCGTCCATCCGTCCATCCATCCATCCATCCATCCATCCATCCATCCATCCATCCGTTCATCCATCAATCAATCCATCCATCCATCCATCCACCTATCCATTGATTGATTGATTGATTGATTGATTGATTGATCCATCCATCCATTCATTCCTTCATTTATCCACTCATTCATTTATAGACCTGTTGTCTGTATCTGATCACTTTGGTACTTACATGAGTTTACATACAAATTCACAGTCATTCTGTTCAGATTGTAAGAGCTCTTTGCTGTTGTAAAGTTCAGAATCAGCTGCCAAAGAGAAAAGTCATCTGCTCCAAACTCAACGACAAACTGCGAGGAAGCGGCCGACTGACAGGAGGACTTTGCGATTGAAGCAGACGAAGGTATCTCAACCAGTTTGGTGTGTTTCTGTAAGGCAAAAGTATCCATGGCACATTGGTTGTCTGTTACAGATACAATATAACGGGTAATATAGCACAAAACAAGAATACAATTAATCATAATATTCATATTAATCATAATAATAATAATAACAATAATGATAGTAGAAATATTATTAATACCCCCAAAATAAAATACTACTACTTATGATTATGATAATAATAATAATGATAATAATAGTAACATTATATAATGAAGAAGTAAAAATAATGATGGTGATAATAATGATGATGCAGACAATAATAATAATTATAATGATATTATTATTCAAACAAGATTGTAAATGTCTCATGTTTTACTTTAATTTTTTAACCTTGACATTTATTATATGTGCCTTTAAAGACAAGGCGAATAAAGAACATGAAATGAAGTGAAATGAAATAATAATAATGATAATAACATTAACATTAACGATGATGATGATATCAACAACAACAACAATAATAATATATAATACATGTAGTAATGGATTATTGTGCAGCTCGTAGCAAATTATGATACATGTACATCGCTATGCGCTTCCCAATGACCGATTTCCCATTTTGTATTTTATCAATTACAACTTTAGAAATTCATAAACTTATTATCTTTTTATAAGATTTTTGCAGCTACGAAAACAAACTCAATATCAGGGTGGTCTTCACCTTTAAGCCAGTTTCTCTAAAACTGCAATGACACTGAAAGAAGTCAAGATTAGGTTTAGAAACAAATGATGAACCTACGTATGTTATTTTTCCATCAAAGTCCATCAGCATACACAGTTTTCCGTCCTTGTTCTTCACTTTCCATCGGGGTTCAGGGGCAGATGTTGTCACTGCCATGGTGATTGTGACACAAAAGAAAATTGAAGAGAAATGGAAAAATATCATATTATTTTCAATATCACCTTTGTTGTTTGAAAACAAAGGGAAATACAAATAACAGGGTAATCCAACCTTTGTTATCAGTCAATTTGTATGCAAGCAGAAAAATAGGAGAACCAGTTGGCGGAAGTTTCATCAAAATTGACCAATAATAAGGAACTTATAAGTGTTTGAAAATGAAATATGAGATCACTATATCTATGCGCATCTCAAATTGGCAATTTGGTCAGTGGATTGTGACATATGCACAGATTACTCTCCCGTTTGTTATGTAAAAACTGTTATCAATTTCGGTTTCCCTCCTAATGCTTTTCTTTCTTTGGGCAATACTTAACAATATTATGGATAGCATATAATTACTGGTCCTCTAAAAAAAAGAAGACCCTCCTGAGTTATACATTTTTTTGGAAAAAAAAAAAGTTTTAGTCATCTTGTGTGTTGGAATGAATGGGATAGTTGTCCTCTACTACATCACAGTAACATTACCGATTCAGCCAATTTGAAATCCTCATACCTCTAGGTGATTACAATTTTCAAAAATTCATAAATTTTGAATCCTATGTCTGATTTTGCTCACACTAGCTAGATTCTCTGATTTGTCTGCTTTTTATTAGATTACTTTGCAATTAAAGCTAATCTTGAGCTCTGGTATGGGAATAGTATTTTGGGAGAAAATTGCTATGATTTATTCTGGATTGTTTATCCTGCAGTAGATTGGTTATTTGAACCAGTGAAATAAAAACAAACGCACAAAAACTAACTGGGCATCATCTTCGATAAAAATCACAACTCCCATTTGCACATAGTGACCTGTGTTAAGCACATGGGGTGCTTGCTTAACTTAATGTACATGGGCCTACTTACCAAGATTTCATTATCTTTCTATGCTCATTACTCAGCCACTATACATTTTCTAGCAAAAAATTGTTTGGCACATGTCATTTATTTGTATTTTTGAACATTCAGTGAAAGGTTCGTTGCATTCAGTGAGAATTTATTTTCTACATTTACCAGATTTATCTTTAAGGTTGGATTTCCCTCTCGGTCCTAGTTACTTGTTATAAAGAACAATGCACAGGACTACATGAACTAAACAATGAAAGGCATATTACACTATAACATAAAACCTACTCCTATACAAATCAAAAAACATTATTGGAACATGATGGTAAGCTGGATGGAGTTAAAAAAACATTATTGGAACATGAGGGTAAGCTGGATTGAGTTTAAAAAACATTATTGGAACATGAAGGTAAGCTGGATTGAGTTTAAAAACATTATTGGAACATGATGGTAAGCTGGATTGAGTTAAAAAACATTATTGGAACATGAGGGTAAGCTGGATTGAGTTAAAAAACATTATTGGAACATGAGGGTAAGCTGGATTGAGTTTAAAAACATTATTGGAACATGATGGTAAGCTGGATTGAGTTTTAAAAAACATTATTGTAACATGAGGGTAAGCTGGATTGAGTTTAAAAACATTATTGGAACATGAGGGTAAGCTGGATTGAGTTAAAAAACATTATTGGAACATGAGGGTAAGCTGGATTGAGTTTAAAAACATTATTGGAACATGAGGGTAAGCTGGATTGAGTTAAAAACATTATTGGAACATGAGGGTAAGCTGGATTGAGTTAAAAAAACATTATTGGAAGGGTAAGCTGGATTGAGTTTTAAAACATTATTGGAACATGAGGGTAAGCTGGATTGAGTTTAAAAACATTATTGGAACATGAGGGTAAGCTGGATTGAGTTAAAAAAACATTATTGGAACATGAGGGTAAGCTGGATTGAGTTTAAAAACATTATTGGAACATGATGGTAAGCTGGATTGAGTTAAAAACATTATTGGAACATGAGGGTAAGCTGGATTGAGTTAAAAACATTATTGGAACATGAGGGTAAGCTGGATTGAGTTAAAAAAACATTATTGGAAGGGTAAGCTGGATTGAGTTTTAAAACATTATTGGAACATGAGGGTAAGCTGGATTGAGTTTAAAAACATTATTGGAACATGAGGGTAAGCTGGATTGAGTTAAAAACATTATTGGAACATGAGGGTAAGCTGGATTGAGTTTAAAAACATTATTGGAACATGATGGTAAGCTGGATTGAGTTTAAAAACATTATTGTAACATGAGGGTAAGCTGGATTGAGTTTAAAAAACATTATTGGAACATGAAGGTAAGCTGGATTGAGTTAAAAACATTATTGGAACATGAGGGTAAGCTGGATTGAGTTTAAAGACATTATTGGAACATGAGGGTAAGCTGGATTGAGTTAAAAAACATTATTGGAACATGAGGGTAAGCTGGATTGAGTTAAAAACATTATTGGAAGGGTAAGCTGGATTGAGTTTTAAAACATTATTGGAACATGAGGGTAAGCTGGATTGAGTTAAAAAACATTATTGGAAGGGTAAGCTGGATTGAGTTTAAAAACATTATTGGAACATGAGGGTAAGCTGGATTGAGTTAAAAACATTATTGGAAGGGTAAGCTGGATTGAGTTTAAAAACATTATTGGAACATGAGGGTAAGCTAGATTGAGTTTAAAAACATTATTGTAACATGAGGGTAAGCTGGATTGAGTTAAAAAACATTATTGGAACATGAGGGTAAGCTGGATTGAGTTTAAAAACATTATTGGAGCATGAGGGTAAGCTGGATTGAGTTTAAAAACATTATTGGAACATGAGGGTAAGCTGGATTGAGTTAAAAAACATTATTGGAACATGAGGGTAAGCTGGATTGAGTTAAAAAAACATTATTGGAAGGGTAAGCTGGATTGAGTTTTAAAACATTATTGGAACATGCGGGTAAGCTGGATTGAGTTAAAAAACATTATTGGAACATGAGGGTAAGCTGGATTGAGTTAAAAAAACATTATTGGAAGGGTAAGCTGGATTGAGTTTTAAAACATTATTGGAACATGAGGGTAAGCTGGATTGAGTTAAAAAACATTATTGGAAGGGTAAGCTGGATTGAGTTTAAAAACATTATTGGAACATGAGGGTAAGCTGGATTGAGTTAAAAACATTATTGGAAGGGTAAGCTGGATTGAGTTTAAAAACATTATTGGAACATGAGGGTAAGCTAGATTGAGTTTAAAAACATTATTGTAACATGAGGGTAAGCTGGATTGAGTTAAAAAAACATTATTGGAACATGAGGGTAAGCTGGATTGAGTTTAAAAAAAACATTATTGGAGCATGAGGGTAAGCTGGATTGAGTTTAAAAACATTATTGGAACATGAGGGTAAGCTGGATTGAGTTAAAAACATTATTGGAACATGAGGGTAAGCTGGATTGAGTTAAAAACATTATTGGAAGGGTAAGCTGGATTGAGTTTTAAAACATTATTGGAACATGAGGGTAAGCTGGATTGAGTTAAAAAACATTATTGGAACATGAGGGTAAGCTGGATTGAGTTAAAAAACATTATTGGAAGGGTAAGCTGGATTGAGTTTAAAAACATTATTAGAACATGAGGGTAAGCTGGATTGAGTTAAAAAACATTATTGGAAGGGTAAGCTGGATTGAGTTTAAAAACATTATTGGAACATGAGGGTAAGCTTGATTGAGTTTAAAAACATTATTGGAACATGAGGGTAAGCTGGATTGAGTTTAAAAACATTATTGGAAGGGTAAGCTGGATTGACTTTAAAAACATTATTGGAACATGAGGGTAAGCTGGATCGAGTTAAAAAAACATTATTGGAACATGAGGGTAAGCTGGATTGAGTTTAAAAACATTATTGGAACATGAGGGTAAGCTGGATTGAGTTAAAATACATTATTGGAACATGAGGGTAAGCTGGATTGAGTTAAAAAAACATTATTGTAACATGAGGGTAAACTGGATTGAGAACTTGAGATCAACATTTCCATCTCTTTAAGTTCTATTTAATATCAGAATTTTGAACTGAGATTCCTGGAACTTAATTTAATGTTTTTATGTATGAATCGTAGCTGATGATTGGTAGGTAACTAAGGTGGCTTAGTGAAATGCTGTAGCACGAAAAGACGCATCCAGAACAAGAAATGCATAATTGTTTTATTTTTGAGTGGTATTCTTTTCATTTCATTTTTAGCAAGATTTTATATCTCATCTAAGAGACTAAGACACGCCTACTTGTGATGTGATAACCAGATACAAATTGATGTTGTTAGATTTCACTCTCAGGAGTCTCAGCATGTACACAGAGTGACAGAGGCTTTTGAACACCATCACAAGCATTTTCGCACATATACATGTATTGTACATGTATGATATAATTTGGCAAAAATATTGAAATACATCTTGATTATTGTACGGGAAAGTTGCTTGATAAATACAGACTTCAGAGAGTTCAGATGGAAGAAATTGACCATGAAGCAAAATAAATTCTCGGCATGGACAAGCTGTTCTTACCTGGTAGTGTTGTAGATGTGGTGGTCGTGTTACTGGGTGTGGTGGTTGTGTTACTGGGTGTGGTGGTTGTGTTACTGGGTGTGGTGGTCGTGTTACTGGGTGGGGTAGTCATGTTACTGGGTGTGGTGGTCGTGTTACTGGGTGCAGTAGTCATGTTACTGGGTGTGGTAGTCATGTTACTGGGTGTGGTAGTCATATTGCTGGGAGTGGTAGTCATGTTGCTGGTTGTGGTAGTCATGTTGCTGGTTGTGGTAGTCATGTTACTAGTTGTGGTAGTCATGTTGCTTGCTGCCGTGGTTCCGTTGCTTGCTGCTGTGGTCCCGTTGCTTGCTGCTGTGGTCATGTTACTTGTAGATGTAGTTGTTGGAGCTGCAGAGGTTATTGGAGCTGCAGTGGTTGCTGTAGCTGCATTATTTGTTGGAGCAATAGTTGTGATACTTTTGGTGTTTGGTGGAGCCGCACAGCACATTTCTGAAAAACATGCTAAAGCTAGCACTGCAAAAATATTGGAGAAAAAACATAACAATTAAAGAAATATGAGATGGACAAGTAGTAGACTAAAACAAATTAAACGAAAATCCAACATTCATAGCAAACAAATATAGAAAGCAGATAAATCAGAGAAGCACACTGGTGAAAGTTTGAATGAAATCAGACATAAAATAAGAAAATTATGAATTATGAAGTTGTAATCACTATACGTATGGGAACTTCAAATTGGCTGAATTAGTAATGTCACTGTGGTGTAGTACCAAACAACTTTGCCATTTGTTCCAACACACAAACTTTCTGAAAAGTATTTTTTTCCAAAATGTATGACTCAGGGGGTTCTTTTCTTTCTAGAGTGAAACTGACTATAATAATGTTATCCATAATATATTTTCTAGAAGTGCCACGAGGGAGAAAAATATAAATTATTAATATTTTTCTACACGAAACAAACAGGAGAGTTGACCATGAATACGTCAAAATCCACTGACAAAATTGGCAATTTGAGATTTGCATAACTTTAGGGATTTCATATTAAAAACATTCATAACTCTCTTATCATAGGTCCATTAAATCTGGTCCCAAATTAGCATACAATCAATATATCTCCTACATTTATAGACATAGAAATCTGCACAGTCAACCATTCAGATAATGTGTTTCTTTCTTCTCTAGTTACGTTATTTATTTATGATTACACATGTACATGTATAGCGCATGACAGTACGCCATCCATTCCATGTAATTTAGAAATGATATGCAACTAAAATCATGAGATTAAAGTCTTAAGTATGTGTCCAAATCAAACAAAGTTAATTTGTGAAGGCAAAGTCATAATTTCTGCACGAAAATTAAAGTTATAAATTACATGTGTACTATACATATTATCACAGTGGTGTACATTTTTCTAGTTCAAATAACTTTTGAACATGTATAAAATGTAATGAACACAGGCTTCATCTAGTCAGCATTTGATATACGGTATGAAATTCTATAGCAAGCATTATCTGTTGGTGTAAAAGAGAGGGAAAAAAAAGAGTTGGGACACTTTTAAGTGTCGATTGATAACTCTAATTAAATACATCTACAACACATATCAATTTGAAGTTTTCTTCCAATAACTGTTTTCAGAAACGTGACTTGAATTTTTGATATTTTCAGTTATCTAGACTGTAACAGTTATATACATGTATACAATTTCAAGTCTCTAGTCTATTAAATATTTCTTCCATTAAAGTTTAAAAAATGATTCCTTGATTATCAAGACCAGTCAGACATTATGGCCCGAATTCACAAAGGAGGTTTGTAGACAAACCTAGGTTTATGTGCGTCATATGACGCGTTTCGATGCGTTTCAGACCAAGGTTCAGTTAGTGTGAATCATTTTCTTTCATCTATTTGCAATTGAGAAGTCAGGGGAGAGATAAAGATTTTGAAACACAGCTACATGTACATGTACAGTGTAGAGTCTATGATCTCGATAGAAGTTGTAACGTTAAAGGAAACCGCACCCCAAGAAATAAGCAACTAAGCCATTTTCATTGTCATTGTAATCTGCCGAAAATTTTGTCCGCATTTTTTCTTTATCTAGACTTAACAGTGTGATTTAGAAAAACCAAAAAAATAATTTCTATATATCGGTACTGTAAAAATAACATTGAAAATCAATCTAAAACAACACAATACATGTATAAGGTCTTATTCATAAGGACTTTCAGCTAATGATCTGTCCGGTTTTGTGAAGCTACTGCGCGATGAGATCGGCAATCACACACAAACTGCACTGCGCAACCTTACTATTCTGTACTTCAGCTCTGTATACTAGTCTCTAGAGGTAGTCAGTCGTGCCAGACGTGGCGTCAGCAGAACAACCAATGGTTATCACTAATATATCAGAGACTGAAGAATTCGGCCTTGGTCTGACATTAAGTTAGACCGAAAGATTCAGTCTCTGATATCGACAGTTGTTTTCACTGAGATTACATCTGGCTCCACTGGCCGCCTCCAACATATGTGTTTGGCACTATGGGGAAGGTTGACAAATGTCAGTTTTATTAGAAATAGAATGACCCATAGTGCCATACCAGACGGTTATTTCTGTCCAACCTTAACTTAAGTTTAATTTTGTAGAACCTAAATAATTATAATTAGACCTAGTCTAGACCTAGACCGAAAATTTCCGTCTCTTTCGTTCGTTAGCCTCTGATTTGGGTAGGGTCGGCTCCTCTCTTTAGAGACAGAAGCGCGAAGCCGACCATAGGCGCTCCTGTACAAACTCGGTGGCACGGATCTGGCCACCAAAATAGCCACCAAACTTTGGACTAAAAATGTCACTTTAGCGGATTCATATTTTGATGCATTTATTTTAGAAAATTAGGCCTAGGCTAATATAATTCGGTTCCACTTACCAGATTGACTGAATGATGCGTTTAAGGTTTTTTTTTCTGATTTACTTCGTCGAAATTGAACTCGGCTCCGTGTTGAAATTTTTGCAGCGCATGCGCAGTAACAGTTTCAACACGGAGCCGACCCTACCCAAATCAGAGGCTAACGAACGAAAGAGACAGAAATTTTCGGTCTAGTCTAGACCTAGATCTATTATCAATTATCATGTGGCCTGCTGTGGTAAACATATCAAACTAGATCTAAATATATATAGTCTAGATCTAGGCCTATATGCACTTGTACAAAATAATATGTCTCTGTATAAACTGTCAATGAAATTGATACTGATAGTATTACCGAAGAAGACTCCGCAGCGCCCGGGGGCCCGTTTCTTAAAATCGTCATACATGTAGAGGGTCTAACTAAGTCTAACTTCTTGACTATATAGTATATTGAAATGTGTGTTATAGAATTAACACACGTTTCAATATAATACTAGGCCTAGAATCTATGGTCCAGTATGGGATAGTCAAGAAGTTAAAAGACTTATGACGGTTTCGAGAAACGGGCCCCTGGGCTCCACGCTCCGGTACACGTACATGTTATGTACTACATGTGCACCGCCCCCAAGTCTACTGACTGACGTGTGTGTGTGTATTGGGTTTTTACAGACGTGTATCAATCAGATATGATTATTTACGTCTGGGGACCGACCTTTATTAACGTCACCATCCGAAAGACACTCTGTAGCTGAAGCCTGTAGCATACACAATTACAATGTAGTTTCTATGAAGCGCAGCGCAGCGCAGTCGAACTAGACTCGAGTACCTTTCCCGGGCTTGCTTTAGTCGAATTAGATTTAGATGTTAAGTTTTGTTTACATTAGAATTCAGAACTTTAACTGTCATACGACTTACCTAGAGAGACTAAAGACCGTGACCATGAAAAACGCGCCATGATTGGGAGCTGAAGTGAAATTTCTGTGTCGGGTTCTCCGGTTCGAAAAAAAATTCAGCGGGGAAGTCCACCATTAATTTTTGGAAATTACTTTCGACCCTTGTCACCTGACCCCGGGCGCCGCGCACTCACGTGACACTAGGGACTTTTAGATTTTACACGACGAGAACGTGGACTGCCACGATGACATCCTTTTAAGGTAATGTGACGTCCTTTTAAGGCACTGCCGGGCACGGGCCGGTGCCTTGAAAGAATGGCACACGTTGCAGTCCACCACGTCGACGTGCAAATCTAAAAGTCCCTATTCATTACGCATGCAGCACCACACAGGGCCTAGGGGATCTAAACTGATGTGTTCTCGATCTACCGAAAATAATATGATGAAATAAGTTGAAACTATATCACATCATCTGTGGCACATCCAGGGGGTGGTTTAGGGGACAATGCTACTCAAGAAGTTATCATCACCGCAACCACCATCAAGTAGGCCGGCCTATATTTTCATCATATATTTTTACCATCACCATCAGAAGCAGCAGCAGTGCTGCAGGTGCTGCTCACCGTCATCAACATCATCAATTCATCATCACTATCAGCTTCATCATGAGCGTGGTTAAAAGGTAAATTCGATAGAAAAGCTATAAGATATATTTGGGTAGTCGCTGTACCTGGGTACCTCGCTGTCAAATAGAAAGCTATTCGGGCACCTCGATCGTTGCCCATAAAATTAATGGAGGTATATTCAAACACTTGGCTGCCTGAAATCATCCTATTTCTAAATGTTGCGAGGGAGAGAAGCGAGAGAGGAGCGAGAGAGGAAGAAGGACTCTTTATTATGTTCAAAATGTTCTTTCCTCGTGAAATTACATACTCTCGCGGTTTCTAATCTTACTTCTTGAGATAGACGTTATATTCTATCAATATTATATATAAATATTTTGTTAATCATAACCCAATTTCTCACGTGGCATCTATAGAGGTGCCTAGCTTGTGGCACTGACCCCGATTGAAAACGCTGTACTAGATGGTCAAAACTTGAGAGGGCAGATTGACAAGGCCGGGAGGCGATATACCCCTTAATTGCCCCTTAAAAGTGGGTGTTACATTTAAAAGTATTTAAAAAATGGACACAGTACATACATTCTCTCTCTGTCTCTTTTCTCGTACGTCCTGTATCTTTCACTCTAATCTAATCCCCATTTGTTTTTCTTCTCTGCTGTATGCTACAACAAGAACGCAGATCATTCTATTCACCCTAAAGCATTTTTCGATAATTTGACAAAAAATTTGAGGTAAAACTCGGGAGCCTGATGTGACTTTTTACAGATAGCTAATATCTACCTGTTATTATACTGTACTGCTGAATACTTTGTTAACTATTTATGTTAGTTTTGATCGGGTAGGCCCCATTGTGCCTTGACAAAACTTTACTAACTATTACATAAAACATGTCCTCGATGAATAAAGTGGATTTGAACTTGATGTCGACCACATTTACAGTCTGTTATTTGAAACTACAGTTACTGTATCAACAGAAATACTTATCCAGGAATTTGCAGCATATTTCAAAATAATTATATGCAACGGTCGAATATTAATCGCGCCCCTCCAACAGAACTATAGCATGTATAGACTCTGAGCTCGAACCATTTTTCGTACATATTGATGTCATACGCTGTGAGATGAATGTATAATGTGTCTGTGATTTCAACCTTGAAACTTTGAACCCACATAGGCTTCTCGTATTTGGTAATATCAAGAAACACTGTTTTATGGCTGTTACTTATCAATCCAAAAGTTATTATTATTATTATACATGTACTAGTATTATCATTATCACTATCATTATTGCTTTAATCATCAATTTTGAGAGCACATAAATATTATAAGCAAAGTTCTTAAAACAACCATCATTTCTCAACTTAAATTGTTTATAAAAAATAGAATTCACTCAACCCATGGAGTGTTCTTTTACGACCGAACAGGAATTTTCTGAGAGGGGATCCTATTTTAATTAGTTCCAAGTTCATTATACCCATCCCTTCTTGCTCTCTGTTTATCAATCTGCCCCCCTCTCCCTCTCTCTCTCTCTCTCTCTCTCTCCCTCCCTCTCTCTCTCTTCCCCCGTCTGAGTCAAGTTCGTCCTACCAATACACTTTGCGGCCCTTGTACCTTTCTCTTTCTTCTTATTCTCTCTCTGTCTCATCTCTACTTCTCTTTCTCTTACTTCCCATCTCTTTCTTTCTATCCATGAGCTCCCATTTTCATTCTCTCTCGACTCCCCCTTCTGTCTCCATTTTCTATACTATTAGATTGGGGTATACGAAACTATCACGGGGTTGAATTAGGGAATATGAAAGACAAAATACCACCCAAATATACAACAATATGGAATTGGATTGTTTAACGTTTTATTAAAAATATCCCCCCAAAATGAAGAACTGATGCGGCTGCGTACAATAATCATTCGAAGACAATGCTGCTATCCAATGTTATTATGTAAATTTGTCTCAATACAGACCATACACATAATATTTATGTTAAAATAGTACACTATCAAAAGATATCATTAAATACTGATTCGGTAAAATCTAATCGCAGAGCGTCCTCTTTTGGTCGGTTTCTGTAAAATCTATTAAAAATATCAAGAGGTCATCTGAAATACACAATGCAAATGATAACACAGATCATTGACAGCGTGTGCTTACTGTTTAAATTCATTTGCTCAAAACTTCCATTAAAAAAAGAGATGTACGTGTTCTTTTGACCAAGTCCAGTTAAATGCTGGGATTAGTTCGTGATTATAAAACTGATTTGTATCTTTAATAACTTCAAATAACATAGGTCACGAGGGCCCGCGACAGGTATTTGTAAAAGTTATAAATACTTAAAAATTCCATGATATGGATAATCATTTAAAAACTTTTCCAATCTTTGCAAGGAAACCATTCCCATTGTTTAACAAATACATGCAAAATAAAATAAAATAAAATGTAGGCCTATATTTATTGAATCCTAATCTATTATTTTCATGTGTTAAAAAACAATAAAATACATTAGTAATGAATATAAACACTGTTTAAAATGGTTCTTTTAAAAACACATGTGTAATTTTTCCCCACACTATATGTTTTTGTATTCTTGAGGAAATTGAGGTGAACTATCTCTCTATACGTCTGGTTGTGGAGCGAAGCTTTGCTCGTACCTCGTCCATTTATCCTGTCCAACCCTGCAAAATAAAAAAGAATAAGAAATATTATGAATAAGAATAAGAATAACAATTCCGACACAGCACTCATATCCCTTGGCAAGGCATTAATCTACATTTGCCACTCCATACCCAGGGGAGAAATGGGGACCTGGCAGGATGACGAACACCTTTGTGACAGTAATTGCCATATGCTATCACGGTGACTATAATCATGGTAGGAATACTCCCCAGGGAGTGGAAATGCTGCACACTGTGCGCGTCAATCAATCCGATGACCAGGGTAATAATACTATCTGATAAGCGCTTAGAGAGGATTATTATTTCGTATATTAGGCGCTACATAATTCCAGATTTATTAGCATTGATCAAAATACTGATAGTATTATTAAACATACAAAAAAAAGAAGGAAAAGAACAAAATAATTAGGCGGTGATCATGCTCATGACTCCTGACATTTAACATTATGTTTTATCATTGCTGTCCTGCATAGCATACAAGTTCAGTAGGAACTATGTTTGATATGAGCAAACTTTGACTTAAACTTATAATGTAGTCTAAGGATATGGGAACTTTTAGAACAAACAAACTATAGCTATCACTGAGCCCTAAATTCAAATATACATTTTTTTTTTATATACGTGTCGACAAATTCAATTGACTCTGAACATCTAAAGTTAATCGGCTCTTCAACTTTATCTACGGAGCACCATCGATCTCCAGGGGGGTGTTTCACAAAGACTAAGATCGACTTTAAGTTGGACTTAAGTATAGCAGGCCGTTCATGCCATTGTTTTCTCTCATCATTTACTGGCATTGGTCTTTCACGGGACGTACAAATCATGGTAAAAAATCTACAATTTTTTGATAATTCATTGTTGAAGGAAAAAATATTATCTAAAGATCATAATGGTGAGAGCAAACAATGGCACGAACGGCCTGTTATACTTAAGTCCAACTTAAAGTCGATCTTAGTCTTTGTGAAACACCCCCCAGGGATGGTAGAAGGTGTATCACGTGACTATTCCAAGTTCAAAATGACCGTGAAAACATGTCGATTTTTATTAAGCTTCCTATCCTCTAAATGTGATAACAAGGAAAACGTAAATGTCAAGTGCGCATAATATTATGCATACATAATTATAATTATGTGTGCATAATATATTTTACGTATTTCAACTAAGGCTTATGTTAGGCTGAGCAATATTATGCTTTCCTTCAAGCACCCCAAATTAAAAACCTCATATTTTCATATTCATAACACCCTTGATCATGGCATTCCGTGTACCTTGTCATACTGCAAATGGGCTAGATTATCGCGGTCTTGATCGACGGCTGAAAAGGCATCCTTAATTCCGCGGAGCACGGAATAGCCAGGTGTACATACACATTTTGATGGTGAATTAAACAACCCTATAGGTGGAAACATTTCCTATTCGTATCATCAAAATTACTCCATAATTACACTCACTTGTTAGCTCTCTTGATGTCCTCACAGGTACTGACCATGCTGCTTTCGATCCATGTGGTATACAGGACCTCTTGACCAGCACAAAGATGACACTGACCAGTCCAGCTGGTGGTCGTGCGTCCATTATCACGGACCACGGTGATTCCGAACGATGGGAAGTCGTAGTTGTTGCTGGCGTAGCCGACCATCACTGTTGGGGCTGGATAAATGATATCAACGGTTACAATAATAATGATTAAAATCACAATAATATCATTAACAATAATTACATCAACAACAACAATAATAATAACAACAACAACACCTATATACTACTACTACTACCTCTGCTGCTGCTGCTACTACTACTACTACTACCACTACCACTACTACTCTTACTACTACTTCTTCTACATCTACTACTAGTACTAATATAACTACTAACTATAAATACTTCTGCTACTTGGAATGTATCTAGCTTACTCAAATTTAAAAGAATATAATCACTGACGGATTTAAGGTGTATACAGCGTGGCGAGCGTGCCCATGCAACTTTAAAAACACAAGTGGCATAGACTCGTTCAGATAATGACGCGGCAAAACCGCAGCTTTTAAAATATTATAAGTACGCAAAGTGTAATATGCTTCACATTACTGTATCTTATAATACAAAGCTCAGTGAATGCGCAGAAGTCCTTAACCGTTGCAAGATAATTTCTTTTGTGCGAGTCAGATAAAAATAAGGAATAAATATTAGCACCGAATTCCATCTTTTTTGTTTGTCATCATGATATTTTTGCGGAACTTATACAAATCAATCCTAACTCTGGCCCTACAGGAAGTATAATGTGCTTGTATGTACCTCCAGCTCCGATTAGACGTTCTTCGAAAGTCAGGTGATCTCCAAGCATCATTCCTGTCGAGGTCTTTATGATGGTGATCTGATCATTACACTCGTTATACCACACGCCTTCCAAGTCACAGAATCCAACTGGAAAGAAACGGTAAGAAGAAAATGGTATGAGATGTGAGATATTATTATCATCATCATCATTTATTTAAGTTGGCATTTTCCCTCTTACGAGTGGTTACTGACTTTCACGCCAGGATGACACTCGCACCCTCCACTTCCTGCCTCGAGCATCTTCTTCATTTAGACGAACCTTATTGCTTGCTTTCTTCACCATGCAAAGATGCAAAGTGATTTAACATGCCATACCTTGGTCAACGATCGATCAAGCTGAAATATTAACAAGTTATCGTAGCTCTTCATATTTCTATCACGGTACTCTTACACATAGTGATAAACATGATTTAAAAAGTGAAAAGTGATTGAACATGCCATATCTTGGTCAACGATCGATCGAGCTGAAATATTAACAAGTTATCGTAGCTCTTCATATTGCTATCACGGTACTCTTACACATAGTGATAAACATGATTTAAAAAGTGAAAAGTGATTGAACATGCCATATCTTGGTCAACGATCGATCAAGCTGAAATATTAACAAGTTATCGTAGCTCTTCATATTGCTATCACGGTACTCTTACACATAGTGATAAACATGATTTAAAAAGTGAAAAGTGATTGAACATGCCATATCTTGGTCAACGATCGATCGAGCTGAAATATTAACAAGTTATCGTAGCTCTTCATATTGCTATCACGGTACTCTTACACATAGTGATAAACATGATTTAAAAAGTGAAAAGTGATTGAACATGCCATATCTTGGTCAACGATCGATCGAGCTGAAATATTAACAAGTTATCGTAGCTCTTCATATTGCTATCACGGTACTCTTACACATAGTGATAAACAGAATGAAATGAAGCTCACAAACTACATTATTCAACCTTACTAGGGCTGTCTTATAAAGAGTTACGATTGGTCTGAAGTGATAGTAAGTCCTCCAATCAATCGAAAAACTTATTAACTCTTATTATACTTTTATGCAGAGTTACGAACGATTTGAATCAGTCGCATGACTCAAAGAACTCAACCTTTTCTTTAAAGTCTCCTGAAGGTATGTCTATGAACGGGTAAAACATCCTTATTTTCATACCTTCCTCGCAGTTCACACCGGTGTATCCTTGGCGACATTGGCAGATGTACATGGCTATACCGTTGATACACTCACCACCGTTCTGACAGGGTAGACTAGCACATTCGTTAATATCTGGAATAGTGAAATAGAAAATATCAGGACAACTGATTTTTATTCATGTACAGTTTTATTTAAGCAGGGTTGCCTCTTAAGTTAACAAACTGTTATCCCCGAGGGCCCTGCACAATAAAAAAAAACGTATATAAAATATTTACAGATCAATGTGTACAAAATGAATACAAAAATAACTAAAGAAACAAATATTATGAAAACAAAGATACATAACATAAGAAGAAATATTATGAATACAATATTGTAAAGACAAAGAACTATTTATAAACATAATGGTATGATCATAGGCAACCTCAGCCGTTATCAAGGTATTAAAGATAATAGGATGATAAGGACCTAAAGATATGATCATATCTTTGATTTCCAATCTATCTTTCGTTTCTAGTTTTGCATCTGTAAAATGCTTATACATGTAGATATAAGCGTTAGGTTAACATAAACATGCTAGAACTTCAATATTTCAGCTGTTTGTGTGGTTTAAAATCTTTACTAAAATTGACAGGAGCTGTATTTTTTATACAAAAATAAATACTTAAGACAAGGAACATGTGGAAGGTAGATTTCCATTCAAACTTAATTTTCCTACATTCCTGTGACCATTATGAATGCACAGTTTTAGACATACATTGCATGCTGCATTATCCCTCTCTAATAACCTTTAACGAGTTGCCAATTTGATCATGAAATGTTTTCTTCCGATACGTACCGATTTCGCAATTCATGCCAGCATATCCTGGTAGACATTCACAAACGTAATCGCCGCCAACGTTAGTACATACTCCGCCGTTTTGGCACGGCATACTCAGGCATGCATCCAGGGCTAACAAAAGAAAACAAAAGCATAACGGTTTAGTAAATGACAAAGTACTCGGTTCGATTTCCCACCACGACAATTTGGACAGAGATGAGGATACATCTGCAACTTTCGACCCAAGTTGAAAGGAGGTCTGTTTAGACAATCCTATTCCTTTATCTGTATGTCTATAGAAAATGTAATGTTTTTCAGTTTTAAGACAAACCATATATTTCTGCCGCCGTAATAAAACACAGTGTAATCAAGAGATAATGACACATTGGTACGTGTGAACGCGACCTAAGACAAGACATTTGTACATTAATTGCGATTGATATTATCAGAATCTAAATTCAGCCAAGCAGTTTATACATGTACTTACATATCTCGCAGTAGGTCCCCGTGTAGTTTGGAAGACATTGGCAGACGTAACCATCGACTCCATCCAGGCACGAGCCTCCGTTAAGACAAGGATTGCTGGCACACTCGTTGATATCTAAAAATAAATGGAAAATATAAGGAATATTAACATTTTTGTGAAATATTAAACTAAAGATTATCTTTTGTTGTATTATCCACATACAATACATAGTTTTGTTTTCCTGTGGCGTTACATGCAATGTAAACATAAACAAAACATGGAGTATTGAGCTGAGAACCAGAAGGCCGGTTACACTGTGTTAAAACACAGGAGTAACGCCCCTCCGGCTCTCGGCAGAAATAAGTGAAACAGGGAGAAAATAATAACAAAATTACCAAGCTAAATCCGAAAGAAGATAAGCTTTAGAAAGCTTTGAAGTATTAAGTTTACAAAACAGATCACTTCATTCTTTTCTTTTAAATGATTTTGAATATTAACTAAAACATAGTTCTAGCAGGGGGAGCAGTGGGAGCCTAACAGAGAAAATGTATATCTTTCGAATGAATCATCATGTCTATTGTTTTCAATGATATTCATTCAGTAATAATTCGTTAACGTTTAAAATACCCCCACCCCCCCCAAAAAAAAAAAAGAGCAGTTTGTTTAACGAAACAGGTCAACTTAAGTCAAGAGATTAAAAAGTTATGGTCAGTTTGTTGGGGGGAAAATGCGTAACCTATTATAGATTGAAAAAAACCTGGAAAAGGTAATTCATACTTACTTGTCTCACAGTTGCTTCCAGTAAATCCTAGACGACAATCACATGTATATCTGTTCACAGCGTCAATACAGGAACCGCCATTTTGGCATGGGCTGCTTGCACATTCGTCAATGTCTGTATGATGTTGATTAGGCAATCAGGAAAGAAGCACATTACCGTCAACTCTAGTAACGATTAATATGCTGTTAAAACCGGGGGTCCAGGGCCGGCAGAGACAATGACGATATCTTAAATAACTTACGTAATATATACATTGCGTAATGAAAGAGAAATGTGTCTCCCTGTTCTGGTTCTTCTGGCAGCAATTTTCGTCCCTATGAGGCGCCTGGAATATATTATTCTTTCATGTCTTTGGGCGTTAGTGATTTTGTTTCACTTTTGCCGACACCCTACCCCCGCAATAGAATCCTGGATCTGACCCTATAGCTTTGCTATGAATCAAACCAATTAAAGATCTTATTTCTGAAATATGCGACATCAGCTTTTAATTTCAAAGCTTGTAGTACAGCGTAGTCTCTAAATGCACTTGTGTGAAAAATAAACTATTTGTAGAGCTGAATATGGATCATTTTGTTTATAGAGTGGACATTCAATGCTAAAAAGACAGTGAAAGAAGTGATCCTTGGTGTAACTCATTAATTTATAGTGCATTGCCACTCCCCTGTTTTATGATAGTGTCTTCTACGTAAACTTACTGACATTCTGACAACAAATTGATTGGGTAGCGTGTGATATTTAACACTTACTCAAAATCACAGAATGAATTAAGTAGCAAACAAACCTCAGTCACACCGCCAAACCGATTCCAAACCGACTCAACACCGACACATTTTTGTCCGTAGGGGTAATGTAATTTGTTTTCTTCTCGATCTGTAATCGGTCTGTTGTCAGCCTTGATGGTGTGACTGAAGCAGGACTGAAGTATAAAATGTTACCGGTTTCACAAAGAGTTCCCGTGTATCCAGGGAGACAGTTGCAGGCGAACTGGTTGATACCATCCACACAGACTCCTCCATTCTGACAAGGACTGCTGGCACATTCGTTGATATCTGGTAAAGAAAGCATCGAGATAAACATGAAAATATTGTTTGTTTCTGAATTTATTTTAATCAGATTATCTTCAGGAGAAGATCAGAGCATACTGATCGAAAATTCGAGAACCAAGAGCTCTTAGGGCTGCTCACCAGCCCTATTCAGGTCTCTTATTCCTTTGAAAGAATTACAGCGTGTATCTCTGAAAACATTACCTACAATTCACAACTTTTTTGTATTGTTTTGTTACCAATCTGTTTCATTGTTATTGTTGTTTTCTTGCGCAATTTAGCTAGTTGAAGTGGTTGATATTCATATAACCTATTTTCATGATTATTATTACAAAAAAATCCATACGACAAAAAGAGAAAGATTCCTCTTCACAATATCAAAACGGAACAGCACTTACTGTTTTCGCAGTTGACTCCATTGAATCCAGGAATACAGTTACAGGTGTATCCATTGACTTGATCTACGCATGCACCACCGTTACGACAAGGGGTGCTAGCACACTCATCAATATCTGGAAGATTAAAGGTGTTAAACAGAATCTTAAAATGGCTCATAACTAAATCCATATTAGATGCCTGAAGAAACATGTTACGTATTAAGGATAAAGTTTGGTCAGAAGTACCTTTTCCTTTGTCTGATGACTTTACATGAACGGATGTTTTTATTCGCAGTAATTCCTGGGGAGTGTTTCACAAAGACTAAGATCGACTTTAAATTGGACTTAAGTATGGCGGGCCGTTCATGCCATTGGTTGCTATCCCCATTGGTCTCTAAAATATAATCTTTAGATAATATTTTTCCTTCAATAATGAACTATCAAAAAATGTAAACTTTGTAGATTTGAGACCACGATTTGTACGTCCCTTGAAAGACAAATGCCAGTAAGTGGTGACAGTGGCATGAACGGCCTGTTATACTTAAGTCCAACTTAAAGTCGATCTTAGTCTTTGTGAAACACCCCCCTGGTGAAGAATTGCTTAATGAACCTGTAATTATGAATCATCATATTATCATCCCCAAACAAAATCTACAATTCATTTAACAGTTGTTACCTTGCTAGGTCGAAACAAAAATCATCCGTCAAATTTCACACGCGTGAGAAGTAATTTGAAGTAAGTCAATATTGTCAGTCAAATTTCTATTGCATTTTACATCTAAATTTGTTAGATATTTGACCAAAGAGAATAACTGGTAAAATCAATGAGCAGGATAAGCAGGATTCGCCTGTATACTATCCACTTTTAGAACACAAATTGAGAGCAAATGTGATGTCGAGCGTTCTATTATCAATTCTTCATAAGGTCTGTGTTGTAGCAATGTATAAGTACCTCCATTTTGACACGGACTATGTGGAAGGTAGGAGTGAGACATTAATATTGCTGGACTGACAATTTATTTTACCAATGAAAGATCACTGAAGACGATAGATTATAAGTCATGATTATATGTGGGTAATATTAAGGATAGGATAAGAAAAAAAGGGTAGGGATTGATCCTGGATTCTTTGAAGGGGGATACGACCCCCTAAAAAAAAAAAAAAGGTTTTTGAAAAGATTTGACGTTCCCCCAAACAAAAACAATTGTATAGACAATTTTTAGGTGCGTAGGGGTCTAGAATTTTAAAGGGGAATAGAAATATAATTAGAGGGGAAGATTTTTTTGTTAAATTTAAGGTATGCTAGACAGGGTTTTAAAGGGGGCATAGGGCACTTGTGTCCCTTTAAATTTCTCATTCGTCAATTCAATGTTTACCTGTTTCGCAGTTATCTCCGGTGAATCCAGGTGGGCAGATACATTGATAATCGTTGACCTGGTCAACGCAAGTGGCGCCATTCTGACAGGGGTTAGGGACACAGTCGTCTCCATCTATTTAAAGGATATCAGATAAAGAATGATTATGTATACGGTTTGTATAAACTCGAACGCTTCCAAAGATATACTGTGCGCAGCTTTAATACATTCTTAACGTAAATTAATTCATAATCTAGCTTGTTGCACAAGATAATAGTAGACCTACAGCCTGGTATGATCATAAATTCAAGACCCTAATGCATGCATATCTATTACTTTATGACCATTTCATTAACTTTTTGACGTGAAATAAAATCCTTGCTCATTTAATTTAGATATTTCAATTACAATTTACGAATGAAGTAATTGTATTTTAGAAACGGTTAGAGCTAGATGGTTCCATATTTTGTTTTGTTTTACTGGATGAATTAAACTTATAAACCAAACACATACATCATACATGGGTGGACAGGGGCTAAGAATCGGTTAGGGAATATGAATGCCACCGGCCAACTCAAAGTCTAATATACGTACCAACCCTAAGACCACAAATCGACACTCAAGCCAAAATAAAATCGAGCGACCGATGGAAACTCCGCAAGCTTTCAATGGCAAGACCACGACGCCCCTTAATATATGGGTCGATATTCTATATTATAAAAAAGAGAGCATTTTCGCCTGAACACGTAGGTATCTTACCTGATGAGAATGTGATTCTGAATCCCTTCTGGGCGATGTTACGATCTGTCGAGAACAGGAACCAGGCCTGCTCTGACTGAACTGAGAACGGAGGTGGGATCTGGTTTGATGCAGTCAGGTTTCCTTCAAAGGAACCCAGAGCTTGGTTGAAATCAGCGTCTGGGCCCACACCGTACTCAACAGCATCTGTGAAGAAGAAAAGATGGGGGTTGTAAAAAGTGTATATTTCAGACTGAGTGCCCAAACGACTTCATCCAATTGTGAATACAGGCGCGGTTCTAGAAAAATAATGAGAGGAGGGGGGTAATGTTGTTGCACTCATCTTTTACATTATCCTCGCATAAATTCAATTACATTTTTAATCAAGATTTTTGTTTGGGGGAGGGGACGGGGAGGGGGCTTGAGCCGCTGAAGCCCCCTCCCCCTTTAACCGCTACTGTATATGATAGCAAACGTTACGTTTCTGTTTCTTTCTTGTCATTGTTCCCTTCTGGGCCATTACGCCTTTGGACAATATTGTCAAAGCCTTAATGAATTTCCAGGAGTGAAATGTTGACTTTATATGACAAAATTTTGCTTTGTATGACACCTGACACTGAATGGACAGGGTTCCGTGATCAGAATCAGAGCAATCTACGTGTGAACACGTGCTTGCCCTACGCACGTCCCCTTAAACATTACCATTAAAGACCTCATTCATAATACCTTTAAAAGACCCATTTTACATTACTATTAAAGACCTCTTTCACATTACCTTTAGAAGACCTCTTTCACATTATCATTAAAGACCTTTGACATTACCATTAAAGATTAAGCTCGGTCATAAAGTCCTCTTTCACAATACATTCAAACGAACTCGTTTACAATACTTTTAAAAGACCTCTTTCGCATTATCATTAAAGACCTTTGACATTACCATTAAAGATTTAGCTCGGTCATAAAGTCCTCTTTCACAATACATTCAAACGAACTCTTTTACAATACCTTTAAAAGACCTCTTTCGCATTATCATTAAAGACCTTTGAAATTACCATTAAAGATTTAGCTCGGTCATAAAGTCCTCTTTCACAATACATTCAAACGAACTCTTTTACAATACCTTTTAAAGACCCCTTTGACATTACCTCTAAAGCCCACTTTCACATTACCTTTAAAAATCTCGGTCGTGAAATCCTCGATCGTAAACGTGATGACACGTGCACCCTTGATGCGGACGAGGTAGAGACAATCGGCTCGGTTATTGTAATTAGACGGGTAGTTGGGAGACTCGATCACTCCATTCGATTCAAAGATATTATATCCGCAGTTTGCACCTAGATATTGTAAAGGGAAATAATAATGATGACTAGAAAAAGAAAGATGCATAATAATGATCAATATAGAGATAGATAGATATATAGATAAATAAATGAATAAATAATAAATGAATACATAGATGAACTAAATAAAATGAAAGCCATAGATGGAAACATAAATAAATTAGTGAATACATGAGTAAAAAAATGCGTAAATAAAATAAAACTAAATAGTAAAAAATATGGGTTAATAAAAAGCTAGACGCTAATCAATCAATATTGCTTGATTATGCTCCGTTAGATATTACAATTAAGGCCTGTGCTAAAGCAAGGGTAATAACACTACTTTGTTTTTGGCTTTGAGCATCTCCTGGGACGAATACATGCGAAATATAAATGGAGCTGTTATTATTATTATAATTATTTTGATTATTATCATTATTATTATTATTATTATTATTATAAAAGATATAATATTATTATTATTAATGTTATCATTATTTTGTTGCTGTTGTTGTTTTGTTGATGTCATTATTATTTTATTATTATAATTATCATTATCATTGTTGTTTTTATTATTATTATTTTCATCATTATTTTCATCAATATCATAATTATTTTAAAAATTTTAAAATTCAATTTCATTACCTGTGAAACGTTGACAGTTCTGCCCATCATATCCCATCTGACATTCACAGATGTAGGTCCCTTCTCCATCTCGACATACTGAGCCATTCTCACACGGGTTACTGCCACATTCACCTGCAGGAGAGAGAGAGAGAGAGAGAGAGGGAGAGAAGAAGAATGAGGAGGAAGGGAAGAAGAAGAAGAAGATGGAAAACAAGAGGAAAAAGAAAGACGAAACAGAAAATTAGAGGGAAAGTGAGAGGGAGCGAGAGAAAGAGATAGAAGAGGAGAGAGGGAGAGAGAGAGAGAGAGAGAAAGAATTGCATAGTAATGAAGAGATAGAACATTAGGACAGCGAGAGAGGGAGGGAGAGAGAAAGAGAAAAAAAAAGTTAAACATGAGGGTCTAAACGAGATATCATAATAAAACTACCAATATTCATTCCAATAAAAAGATATCTATTTTTTATTTTTTATCTAGTGTAATGTGCTTCCATGCTATCTGTAATTCCGTGTTTTTAAACAAAATTAAAACAAACAGTCTCTTTTTTGTCTCCCTTTCTCTTTCTCCATGTTGCTGCATGGCCAAGATTCTTGAATCTCCGACAAAACAAAACACCGTTTTCATTTTCGAAGACGATTAAAAGGTGTGCCAATCCCATTCTATGCTTACATTAAAACTTTTTGGAGGGAGTGACTGACCATTGAGTGCACCACGCCCTTGTGCATCTAATTTTGAGTTTGGAATCACGAGCATTCAATCATTCAACCTATTTTTCTCAGATTTTCACATTTCGTTTTCTTTACTACTAGTACATTAATCATTGTTTGTCCTTGTAGTATTAATATTTATTGTCTTAAGTTAATTACATGTATGTACATTTATATGATAGGTTTGTATAAGAGCTGTAGTACAGTTATTGTAAGGGCGCTATATAAGTGCCAATATTGTATTGTATTTTAAGAGACTGCACACACATAAAAGTACCAGAAAGAAAGATACTGAAAGGCCTCCTTCAAACCTCGATGTTAAAAATGAACAAGAGGTTTAAGAATACATAGACCTCTGGAGGACAAAGAATAAATCGCTTTAGGCATATCAGACACATATTATACGCCTGGCAGCTTATCTATAATGGTTCTAATTTACATTCCAGTCTATTCAGAACCGTGACTCAGAGTGATTTTTCTTTGTAAAGAACTAACATCCTAAGGCGAAAGCGTAATCTCCAAAAAGTCTTATTACCCAGTCACACCACCCTACCGACTCCACCCCAACTCCAAACCGACCACGTCTTGGCCATCAGTAGTGTTTCTAATCTATTTTTAAAATAATAATTAAAAAATTAAGTTACAAAATAAGTTGGAAAATGTATGCAAGAACACAAACCACCTCAAACCCCCCTCCCCCAAAAAATGTAAATTAAAATTTAAAAATATTCTTCCAGAACAGCACCAGTTGGCCATTCGGGGTGGGGTAATGAATTTCCTGGTCGGTCGGTCTGTTGTCGGTCTTGTGTTGGTGTAGCCGGGGTTTCATCAAGGTGGTCTAATCCAATCCTTAATGGGTCTCGCAGAATGGCGCTAACTGAGGCGACACAAAGGCCACTCTTATTTAAGAAAACAAATCCTTGCTTTACAACCATTCAAGCGGGCTAAGTGATATAGGATTTGTAATTTTTGAATAGGTTCATTAAAAGAAATCCGAACAACAATCCCTTCAGGAGACTTATGCTAAGCCTAACCCCACATAAGAGGGAACTCAATGAATGCATATTTGCAGGGAAACCGCAGTTTACGCTGTTGGCAGCATGGGAAAAGTCACAGTAATGAAAGGTAGTGTCATATTTGTTTTAATTCCTTAAGTAAAATAGCCACTCTCTACAGTTAACAATGTATCCACTTCATAAAGAATAGTTTTGTATATTGTACTGCGAGGTATTTCTTAATCTTTTTTGTCATTGCGGAAGGGAACTTTCGTTGAACTCTTTTTATTTACATTTGACTGCATAATTATAGAGGGTAGGCGTTCGAACATACCTTTTAGCACCTATTTAAAAGCACAACAAACACAGGGGATCCGATTTATAGTCCTATCTGTATGGCCTATCTAAAAGCTTGCATGACAGAAGACGCTTGAACAAGACTGAACAAATATTTCGTTGCTCTGAAGCATTTCAGCGGCACCGTGCAGAACGTCTACCCGGGACTGTATAGGGGACAACAAATTCCCTAAAAAAATTGAATAAAAAAACTACCCAATTTGAGAAAAATTATTTGTCCGACAAACTTTTGTTGGGCAATTATATTCCAACTGGAGTCACTTTTGCTCAATTGTTGTTATAAATGGTGATCATTAAGTCGAGATAAAATTGTCTGAAGTCTGTTGGCCCTCATTTTGGGCCTTTAATCCACTCGGTATTTTTCAAAAGCTTAACCCTTAATGACAACCCCAATTACCCTCAGATAATTTTGTATATAGTAGGGGTAGTTTTTTTTTAAAAGGGTGTAGTTATTGAGGGGTGATAATCCTGGGGAGTGTTTCACAAAGACTAAGATCGACTTTAAGTAGGACTTAACTATGGCAGGCCGTTCATGCCACTGTTTGCTCTCACCATTATGATCTTTAGATATTTTTTCCTTCAATAATGAATTATCAAAAAATTTAAATTCTGTAAATTTGTGACCATGATTTGTACGTCCCTTGAGAGACCAATACCAGTAAATGGTGAGAGCAAACAGTGGCATGAACGGCCTGCCATAGTTAAGTCCAACTTAAAGTCGATCTAGTCTTTGTGAAACACCCCCAAGGTGTTCTAGAATGAAGTGGGACATAACGCTGAATTCTTAACTCCATCACTGTTCTGAGTAAATCCATAACCAAGGCATTCGAGAAGTATAATTATTAACTTTTGAAAATTGAGAAAACGCATATAATTACCAAAATCTTTAAAGAACAGATGGGGTTCTGTTTGAGATGAAAGGTAATTTGTGAGCTTCCTTATTCTTTGTATGTCAGTTTGGAAGAATATTTTAGCAGAAAACTAGAAATGTACCCATGAAAAGGATTGCTCTTCAAATGCCTCATTTTTATTCGGAAAATGACCAGTGAGGCATTTGAAGGACAATTCTTCAGGGGAAATTTCTACTATCTTTTCAAACTGAAATGAAAAGGAAAAGGAAAAGGAAGGTTACAAATTTCTTTTAAGCAGATTTCAACATCCTCTTCAAGGGATACTGGTAATACATTGTTGGTTTGTAAATGTATCAAGGCGATGAAAGAATCCCATCAATAGGTACATTGTGTGTACCCCTTTGTGAAAATGCGCTTTAGGTTTTGAGCGTACGTTCCCCGCATTAAATAGAGCATTATAAATTATTCAAGAAAAAATCGATGCACTCACAATCGAACATGTACACGTATAAACATATAAACAGAGAAGAAAGGGGGCATATAATTAGGACAAAATGTAGTGACATAATCTTAGGCCCGGTCCAATCCGCCCGGTAGCGATTATTTAAACTGCCATGCTTTGTTTTGTGTGTATGAAATTACAATTTAGTTATTTTTTAAAGCATACATTCCCCGCATTAAATGGAGCATTATGAATTATTCAAGGATGAATCGAGGTTACATGCACAATTGTACATGAACACGTATAAACAAACACACAGAGAAGGAATGGCAACATAACTGGGACAAACACTGTCCCACCCCACGATCATGTCAGTAGCAATTAATAAAACTTGTATTCTTTAGTGAAAATGCACCTTTGTAGTGCTATAAAGGTTTCTCAGCATACTTTCCTGGAGCCATATACATTATTCAAGAATCAATCGAAGATACATACAAACATAGAACATGGAGAAGAATGGGAAAATAATTGGGACACATGTAGTGCTTCAACCTCATTCAATCAGGAAAAAAGCCCCATTAAGGTAGCAATGACAAGTATCCTTCACGTCAGAATGAAGGCACTGCACAGGTTTCATCCATCTATAAACTATATATCCATATTAATTGGGGTAGGCCTCGGATACCTACTAGATTAGTTACGTCTTTCCCCTTTTTTTGAAGGGCTAGGTATTTTGTTATTTTATGTAATCAACTTATATATTAAAAAAAAAAAGACGAATAAAATTGGCCAATTTATTTCTAAAAACAGTAAGTGAAATGGTGTGTTGTATCTTTCCACTATATTATTCCTAAAAAGTGTATTATAAAAGGTAATAGGATCAATACTTCAACTAATGTTATTTTTACTGAAATTAATTCGATTGTTCTGAGGGAACTATTTTTATCATTGTTATAGCTATCGTTTTAGTGGACTTAGGACTGGGGTTTAAAATTACACCCCGAGTTAAAATACATTCTTGACCACAGAATTTAAAGAATGTAACAATGAGTAGACCTATTTACGATATATTCAAATATATGTTTTCAAATATATTCAACACCTTTTCCACACCTGTTGTTACTTGTTGATAACTGACATGGTTATGGTTCGTAATTGCGCAATATGAATATTTTTACACATACTTAAATGAAAAAGAAAATGAAGAAGGTGTCTTCGGATATCTTACCTTGCCCGTATGTTGCAGCAACAATACTGAGAAGCAAAACGACAAGTAACGACACCTTCATTTTGAAGCCTTGATAATTATATCAGAGGAGTTAACGTCTCAAGTCGAAAGCTGCGATACCTTGTACTTGCGCGTTGTCTTCAAGATGTTCCCAAGACGCTCTCGGACCCTGAACGTCGAACAGCGGAGTGACACGCCTCAGAATACTTCCTGAATAAAATGGCGAGTAAGATGCCACTTCAGAGACTGGTCATGCAGTTGGTTGGATGAAAGCGTATGTGTCATCCTTTATCAAGATTCACCCCGTAGCGCAACATCTTTTGTTGTTGATTGAGAAAGATACACGTAAACAAGACATTGTGTTCATTGATGCGTAACGATGTATCACCGCACCCATCCTCTGTTCCTATCGATCCATCAAATTACTGTGGATTGAATTAAAGCCCAGAAATGAAGCTAGTTTGTATGTGGGCATTATTTATCGTAAACCAAATTCTTCCGTATCCTTTTTCGAAGAATTAGAGGAAAATCTAGAACAAGTATTTTCGCTCTCAGATAGAATAATACTGCTGGGTGACTTAAATTGTATCATGCTAACAGTTAATTCTTTGTCCAATAGGTTAATTGAAATTGGTGAATCTTTGGGTTTAATGCAGCTCATTAACAGGCCAACTCATGTGACCCCTTTTAGTAAAAGCCTGATTGATCTGATTTTTGTATCAAAGGCACTAGGAGAATTACACTCAGGTGTACAGCCTATTGGGTTTAGCGACCATTCCTTAGTATTTGTTGTTACCAAAACTAAAAACTCCCATTTCGTTGCCTCAAATTTCACGCTTTCGTTCTTTTAAAATTTTCAATGAAAATGCATTTCTCAATGATATTGAAGATATTGATTGGAATGAAATGTTTATAAATGTTACTGATATTAATGTTATGTGGGACAAGTTTAGAAATTTCTTTTTAAAACTCTCTGACAAACATGCACCCTATGTATCAGTGCGTAAAAAGGTTAAAGTGTCTCCATGGATAACCTCGCCTTATAAAGAAATAGAAAGAGATAGAGACTATAGCAAAAGTCAATTTTACAAAATTAAATGCAATAACATCAGAAATGAAAATAAAACTACCGCTCTATGGAAG
This sequence comes from Mesocentrotus franciscanus, assembly GCA_037976565.1. NCBI lineage: Eukaryota > Metazoa > Echinodermata > Echinoidea > Camarodonta > Strongylocentrotidae > Mesocentrotus > Mesocentrotus franciscanus. The sequence goes on from CP137686.1 coordinate 13,844,042, forward strand.
AAATATACTTCATTGAGAAACAAAGCTAATATCCTTAATAAAAAGTTGAAAAAGGCTTATTATCGAAGTAAAATAGAGAGTAGCAAAGATATGAAGGAATCCTGGAATATTGTAAAAGAGTTGTTGCCTGATAACAAGGCTAATCAATGTTCACACTTAGTAATCGAAGGCGAAATTGTATCCGATCCTTTAAAAATACCAACAGAATTTAATACAATGTTCAGCAATGTCTTTCAATCGATTCATGGAGAAGAAGGCTCTCATGAAATAAAAAATAACGGTGTTAATGCTATTAAAAGACTAAGTAAAGTACAATCACGTTTCGTTTTCAAAGAATTTGATTGTTCGAAATCTGCGGGACTTGACGACCTCCACCCTAGATTGTTGAAACTTAGTGCTCAATTGGTTGCCATTCCTATTGTTCGTATTTTCAATCAGTCAATACAATCTGGGCGTATCCCAAATGACTTTAAGATGGCTAACATAGTCCCTATTCCCAAAACAAAGACTAGTCACGAACTAAGCAACTTTCGTCCTATCTCCCTCTTGTCCACTGTTTCCAAAGTGTTGGAAAGAGCAGTCCACTCTCAATTGATGGAATATCTTAATAATGAAGAATTGATGTCCGATCGGCAGTCCGGTTTTAGGAGTAAACATTCCACCTCAACATGCTTAACAGAGATTTGTGAATTGTTATACGATAACCTTGACAAAGGGCGATTTACCGGTGCTGTTTTCTTAGACTTGAGAAAGGCGTTTGATATCATCCCCCATGATCTTCTTATTAAAAAAATTGGTTATTTCGACATCAGTGGAACAGAATTATCATGGTTTGAGTCTTACCTAGTGGGAAGAAACCAATGTGCGTCATACAAGGGCATTAGAAGTGATTTCCTCCCAGTTCATTCTGGGGTACCGCAGGGTTCAATTTTGGGCCCGCTTCTATTTTGTATGTACATTAATGACATATGTGATCTAGCCTTGCATTCAAATACTAATATTTCGTTGTACGCAGACGACACTGCCATTTTCTCCTCTGGTTATGGAGTACAAGCTGTTCAAACCCAGTTACAAAACGACATACTAGTTTTATGTGAATGGATGAATGAAAATGGACTAGTTGTTAACACAGACAAAACTAAAGTTATGTTATTTTCAAGTAGAAGGAAGAAGAATCCAGTCAAATTACAGATAAAAATGGATGGTAAACTTATAGAAAATGTAACGAAATTTAAATATCTGGGTGTTATTGTAAATCAGAACTTAGATTGGTCTTCCCATATGTCAATGATGTTGTTAAAAGGATTATAAACTCGCTTATATGTATGCGGAGGATTAAGCACTGTTTGACAAAACGTGTATTTACTCATTTATACTATTTTTTAATTCTTCCTCACCATGATTATTGTTCAACTGTTTGGGGATCACTGAAAATGAAAGATTTAAAGCGACTACAGAAATGTCAAAACAAATATTGTCGTTTAGTATTAGATGCAGATTATTATACACCTGTACAATATATGTTAAATTCTTTAAGGTTGCAATCCGTCAAACACAGATTGGAATACAATTATCAAGTACTTATGTATAAAATCCTGAATAATCTTGCTCCTGTTTATCTAAAACAAGCTCTACCTCAAAGTGCTAACCCGTATCCCACGAGATCAGTTTCAATGCACCAATTGTACCTTGCCAAACCCAGAACCGATTTAAAAAACAGACCTTCTCGTAAACAGCAGCAAAGTTATTCAACTCACTACCCATTCTTACCAAATGTTCCGCCTCACTACCCATTTTTAAACGAAATGTCCGTGAAATTCAAGTGGGTTAATTCGATTTTCATCTAATTTCCTATTTGTATGAAATGTTTTATAGTTTGTTTATATTATGTTTTTATTGTATATTTTGTGTATTTTTATGTGTATTGTAAGATATTTGAAATGTGATTTGTTTGTTTCAGCAGGGCTCCCTTGGAAAGCAGGCCTTGCGGCTTAAATGGGACCACCCTGCTTTTATAAAGAAGACATGAATACATAAATAAATAAATAAGTGATTCCCCCAGTCACACTGGTTTCATGTCGTTTTTCCGAAGGCTCATCGTCAGATCATTCCGAAAATGCAATAGAATCCTTTCGGAATAATGAATCCTGTTTTGTTTACGGCAAATTTAACTCTATTACATTTTCTGAATTAAGAACCCAACTTAATGCATTTTGGGAATCTAGAACTCATTTTCATTTTCGGAATTATGAACCCTTGGCTATTTTATTTTTGGAATTATGAACCCTTTTTCATTGCTGGAATTATGAGCCCTTTTTCATTTCTGGAATTACAAACCCATTTTAATTGTCGGAATCATGAACCCTATTTAATTTTCGGATTCATAAACCCTTTTTTTCATTTTTGGAATTACGAACCGTTTCTCATTTTCGGAATAATGAACCTCATTGGCGGATCCAGGAGGGGGGACACAGTGGGCACGTGCCCCCGGCCCCCGAAATAATGTGCTCACTACCGCCCCCTCACTGAGCGAATTTTCGGCCGGCGCGATTTTCAAATTTGCGGGAGAAAAAATTGTGCCCCCTTGTGCCCCTCTAAGAAATCCTGGATCCGCGCCTGAACCTTATTTCATTTGTGGAATTATGACTCCCCTGGTATTGGACATTTGTGTTTCGGAATTATGAATATTTGAACCTTAAAGGTACTATGTGCTGCACAAAGATTCAGTTTAATTTTTGCAATTACAAGTAGTGGGTTATTGATGTAGACAAATGCTCATGTACCTGTTACAGCTTATTTTATGTATGTTATTACCAAAGAAAAAAAGATGTCAGTCAGTCAGTCACTCAATAGTGTCTGACAGTGAAGTCTAGAAAGTAAACGGGTTTCCTTGCATAATTTGAATACCAGGACGCTGCTAACGTTTAAATTTCACAGATAGGACATACATGACATATTCATAATTCCTGCAAAGTTATACAGAATTTGATGTTGGCTGCAAACGGGACATAGTATCTTTAAAGTCGGCCCTAAAGCAGAACAGTTACATGATACCGAATGAACTGGATTGCGATTGGTTCGGGGTTAATCTGGCGGTGTGATTGAGGTGTGCCCATGCTTTCTTTGGTTATGTCGACGTGAAGTTTTGCCCTTAAAATGGCAACTTCCCTTCGGATAATTTACCATCCGGACAACCATTCTTGAAAAACTACTCCCTAGGTCTATTAACTTATAAAGATACATTGAAGGCAAGGCCGTATTATTGTATTTAAACAAAGTCTGTCTTAAATCATAATTCCCCACCATAAAAGTTGATCAGTTTGTTAGGTGATCGCCGCTTCACTCAATGAAGCTAAATCCAGAGTTCAAGTTTCCTAGTTCACTGTAACCTTATAATCCCAACCCCGTGTGTGTTGGTCGTCTATGTACTCTCTGTAGGTTGGGGATTCTAAAGTTAAGCCCGTCATTTTCTATCTACTTCGACGAGGGACAATTCGAATCAGGGTACAACAAAATCCCCGGGACACACCCTACTCTTACAGGCTCTTCACGTTGGCTCGTTACCTCTCACTCCTAAACCTTTTCACACATTTCGAACCATTGTTATTCAGCGAGAGGGAATGTACGTGCCTCCAGGCAACACAATCATGTAATTGTAGGAGATTCAAAGGCATTGTTTAACCGGCTCCACATCCACTCGAAGCCGACCGATTGTTGGCGTGTCGGTCTCATTGTCGTGGATGAAAGCTTAAAGACCCAGTCACACTGCCAAACCGACTCCACACCGACTCCAAACGGACCGCTTTTTTGCCATTCGGGGTAATGTATTTTTTTGGTTCGGTCTGTGGTCGGTCTGATGTCGATCTCGTTGGTGTGACCAAGGTATAACGGTATCGTTTCCAAAAACGGTTTCCTTCATGGCCCCTGTCTTTTAAAGAGTTGCGGTTGATCCAGATTGATTGCAAGTCCTTCACTCAATCGGAAACCCACAAAGTCCTAGTATTTCTTTAGTAGAGTTGCGTTTGATCGAGTTGCTATTGATTTGAATCAGTTTCAACTGTGTATAAGACGAGGCATTGAAGATTATATTGAAAAGGGGTGTTGGACATGCCATATGTTCAAGAAAACCGGTCCAAAAGACACATTAGCATAAATCGGAGAGGTGAGACTCGCAACACCGATATCCACATAAAGTTTAGGAGAGTACGGGGGTTTGGAAAATGCATGGCTGCGGTTTTCATTGTTATTTGTGATAAGGGAACCGCGCCCTATAAATTGAGTCGTTTTCAAAACTTATCCACTCATTTTCATTTTATTTGTCATAATTTTTATTTGTGCACATCATAGAGAAGTAAGGAATAATCACCATGGTCGTAGCAAAGATAACGACATACATACAGTCATGCTGTTATAAATTCCGATTTTTGGTTTCTTCTTTAAACATAAGGTAAACACATTTCATTGTTTTCAAAGCATTTTCGCAATGTTTTTGTACAAAGCTTTTGTACAAATGACCCCAAATATCCACAAATCCTTTACTCATGGAGACATCCCACTTGGTCATAAGAAATGCCTTTCATTTGCCCTCTTGAAAAGAATACTTCCACCTGTGTATCACAGAATGTACATCACAAATGCATAAATAAGTGCATACATGAATAATGATAATGTATCAACCCGACGTCATGTCTCCTGGGCTGTCTCTGTATACTTAAGAGTGCTAGGAATTATGTTTGAACCGCCACCCTACATTGGTGGCAGCGGTAGGATTGTTACAACTTTGTGTAATCAGTTGTGCTTATTTTTTGGAAAAAGACAAATACACTGTATATTTACATGAACACTGTAGAGGTTTGATTTTACCATTGAAATCTGGAAATGATGTTTCCCCGTGACAAGAGTGAAACAGATAAGAAGTGAAGAGAATTCAGATATATATATATATATATATATCTAATATCATATGTATTGACAGATATTTTCAGCCTATATATGTTAGCTTAATGCACTGTACATTTGAACCATATATGATTAAGTCATAATTCATTCATATATACAAAGTGAAATTTATTTGTTTTGTGAAATTTTATACATATCTTGTGCTTGCAAGTAGTGAGGATTTAATTAAAAAAAGAAGATATATTGATAGTGATTTTCTATTTACACATAAGGAAACGATAGGATATATCATTTCAATAGATAGTTAATGGGTTATGTGTTTAGGTAATCAAAGAAAAGAAAATGCCTTATAAAATGAGGACATTTTATTTGTAAGGGGAAGATTAGTTTGTAGGGATTTATTTTGAACTTCTTAATTCATTTCCTATTCATTTTCTATTCATATTCATATTCATATTCATATTCTCTATTCATATTCATGAGTCATCCCTCATTCACATTCACCCTTTTCATTCACCACCCTTTCATCTATCTATCTCTCTCCCTGAATGGTTTCAGATGCAGTCAAGCTTAAAGTATAATTTACATCTTCTATGAATATTCAATATATACCTTTTGTTTATGTTTGAATATTCAAGAATACTTTGTAATGTTGATTTATACATGTTTGTTACTATATGAATATTAATTGGGTTTCTTTCTTATTTGCATGGAATTTATGCAAATGTTACATGGAATGCAGTTTTACTTTTAGACATTAAAAACCTGGTCAGTTAGCTAGTAGGTATCAACCCGACATCATGTTTGAACCGCCACCCTACAATAACATGACTGTCAATATGAAAAAAATATATCCAGCAGTCGTCTCGATGTGTTTCACAGTATTGTACAAATGAACTTTAGCTACCCATGCTTAGATAGTATCTCCGAAGTCAACTGGCTTTTTATTTGCCTGGTCCCACGGTCTTTGGCTGTCGCAGTGCCGTATATCTATAAAGGGACACTATAGGCTGTCGGACTCGACTACCCCATCTACGGCAAATCAAGTCAGTCATGCTAAGTTCATTGAGATGTTCATCATCAAGCAGTCAGTGGGGTAACTCTACCAAGCTATATAAAGGGGCACAGGATTCATGTTCCCCCGATTGAATAGAGACTATTTTTTTGTGGGGGGCAGAGAGAAAGAGAGAGAATGCCGCCCTCTCCTGCATATACCCTGCCTATATAGGGTCGTACATCTAAGTGCAGAACAGATTACTTTCTGCAAGAGAGTAACGACACATTTACTTCCTCATCCCTCTTCGCTTTAGAAAAGTAAAGCCATGTTCTTGTAAACTTGGAACGTGAGAAGGTTTTAAATGGAGTTGGCACTCTGACATATACAACATCTCGCTAATCAGAGCATGTTATTAGTGCGTAACATTTCATCACGACTGTGGCCTTTTGATTATGTATAGCGCTCATTAAAGAAGGTCCCATAGTCATACAATTCTAATGTGAGCCCAAACCATCAAAGCGATGTCATAAATTACTTTGTCCAGGTTTTCTGAAACAGCCTATTTTTCCGAATTCCAGAATTATTCCGAAGGTTTGTTCTTCCGTTACGATTTATTAATGCGAAGGTTAATTATTTTGATATGCAATAACGGTTCTTTTATCGAAAGGTATACTCAAAGATTTCACTATATAATAGCTCCTAAGTTTCATATTTTCGAAATGAAATAGGATTCATTATCATGATCATGTCGAAAAAGAAATAGATTGGTGGATCCAGGAGTGGGCTGAAACAGCCGTGCCCCCCTCTCTCTCTCTCCCTCTCTCTCTCTCCCTCTCTCTCCCTCTCCCCACCCCTCCACCTGTCCTATGTGTCCGTGTCTGTGTGTATGTGTGTGTCTCTCTATCGGCAGCTCCCCAAAAGAGTGGGAAGGAGAATAGAGAAAAAACGAGAAGAAAAAATGAGGAAGAAAAGAAGAGGAAAGAAGGGGGAAATAAAAGAAAGAGAGATAGAATGAGAGAGAGAGAGAGAGAGAGAGAGATCCTCGTGTGGCTGAAATATCCCCCACGCGCGTATCTCTCTGGTAGCTCGCTCGGTCTTAATGGCCCCAATAAGAATGGTTTCATCATTCTGGCGATGCTACCATTTGGAAAACTCGTCAACAAGATGAGCTGGAAACCTTTACAGTCTGTGTCTGTGAACCACTGTATTCTAACACGTACACCATGCATGCAAACAGGGGCCTGTGTAGTGGATTAGATTCAGAGACCTGCTGATGATATTCATTCAGTGACCGGCATAATAATAATAATAATAAAAATAATAATATTTTTGCTTATATAGCGCTTAATACGTCGGGAATGTCCGAGTTTCTATAAGCGCTTTGCATTATTACCCCGGTCATCGGATTCTGGCTAGCCCGCACACAATGTATGCACTTTCTCCACTCCCATGGTGCTGATCATTTTTAAAATCCTATAAATTCACAATTTGATTTCAATGAATTATTTAAATTTGAATGCGTCTCTTGGCCGAATATCAGTCTCCAGTTTTTACATTTTGTGAGAAGTCGTAACGAGCAGGCAAACTATGTTGACATTTTGTCATGTCAAGAACAACCGTTAGAAAAAAAGTATGAATGGAAAATTAGATACGTTAGTAAACCGGGCGGTCTATTGGTGTATCATTAAATGGAATCCATGTGCCACGATACCGAGTTCCTAACGATAACAATTTTTCTAATAATTTCCATCGCGAAAGTTTGACGATCCTCACAGGCTTGGCATATCAATTGAAATTACCGAACAATTGTCCCTACGACTCGCTGTAGAAATCATTTATCTACGTCTATGATCTCCCGATTTTCCTTATTTCGAAGCTAAAAAGTCCAGATACGATCTGCGCATGAGCAAAAAAAGGCAATTTGTATGAAAATGCTAAAACCCACCGACACGAATACTGGATACATTATCATGAAAGTTATGATGAACCGACGGTACATTCTGTGGAACACAGGTGGAAGTACTCTTCTAAAGAGGGCAAACAAAAGGTATTCATGAAGCACCTTTGCACGACTTTGGCAGTGGTTATTCTAAAATACACGAAATTGGACGTATCCACGACTGTGTAAAAGATCTGTGGATATTTGGGGTCATTTGTACTATTTGAACTGCACTGGTCTATTAGATGCGGACAAATTAGATGGTGCGCCCGCACAGTCTTCCCGCGGTGCATTCAACTCTTTTCTTTGTTGAAAGGTAGGTCTTCGAACCCCATTGATGCTCTTCGATCAATCGTAAAAACCTGGCGATTAATGTACCTCTTTGGAACACCAATTTATTCGTATAAGAACCATAGAACATACACCGGGAATGAAGGACTATGTGGAAAATGTCACAAGGGAATTGGGAGAGGAGGAGAAGAAGGTAGAAGAGGACAGAGAGAAGGGAAGAGAGCAGATGGTTGAGCGAGGAAATTGGAGCGGCAAGTTGGATTTTTTTCTCGCTCTTTGTGGTTCTTCTGTCGGTCTGGGAAACGTGTGGAGGTTCCCGTATCTATGCTATAAGCACGGAGGGGGTACGTATTGTTATGGCTGGAAGATTTCTATATTATGTTTTTATTCACGATTTTCGAACCAAATCACGGTTTATTAATAATCAATTGCTTATCCATCTTCTGTTTTGCCTCTTCATTCCATATTTCTCATTTTTCCTGTTTTCATTTTGCCTTTCTTATGTTTCCTTCAGCTTATGAATGCTTATTAATGGCAAAAAAATCTTTAAATTTGTAATGCTTATAATCCTTAGTACACCAGGGCCATGTACTATAAAGCCTTTTGATTGATCGTAAGTCTATGGCTCATCGTGTATTGATCCAACTTAAAATCAATCATAACTCTTTATAATATCTCAACTACTACTAGTATATGTTCTGCTTGACTCTTTATTTTCATATTTCGTTTGTCTGTTTGCATGTCTTTTTCCATGATTATAGCTTTTTAGCTATCAACCCATTTTCACAATTTTATCTTATTTGTGTAACTGAAAACATTTCTGAACTACATTTTATCGCCTCCTTCATTGGCAGATTTAAAAAAAAACATTTTGTTGATGATGTAAACTAATAAAATAACCCTCTCACCAATTTATATTTAAAACACCAATCACCCAAAACCACTGCCAAACTCAAATCAATCCTCTCTCCTAAGTCACTAAAATAAAAGTAACAGAGCCCTAAATCAAAACGACTGACTCAGATAAAGTCCAGTGCAGGTCTGCCTGTGTTTTATTATAGGCTGCCATGCAGCATCATATTCAACATTCTTAAAGGTAATGCAAAGTTTTGGGAAATTTTGAAATTGGATGGATAGTAATTCTTAAAATTGTTGATATATTTGGATGCCCCTGTGGATGTATTATAAGCACTAAAAAAATTAGCCCCTAAAAACACTTCTGCTTTTGAGCAAATTGAATAATCCAAATTTACCGGTGCTCCCGGTAAATTTCAAATATTTCAAATAGCGCCTAAGGCTATTCCATGGTAGCTGCGACCATGAAAATCTCAGAATATGCAGTTCTGATATATAATTTCCAAACGGGAATAGCAAATCGGTCGATCGTAGTCAAGAAACATTGTTTTAAAGCTAAAGTAATATCAGTCTTGAGAGGGCGCTATACAACATAAAGAGTTTATTATTTACAATTTCATCACTTTAGACTCGATTTCAACCGCGACAACGATCATTGAATATTGTAAAATCGCATATGCTTCCAATATGTTCTTTTGAACCAAATTCATGACCCCATACCAAAACTTTGTAATACCTTTAAGCAAAGTATATTCAAATGAAATACATCATAAACAAATAGCAAAATAGGATTTGGGAGTAAGACTAAATATTCAAAGGAAAAGGAGAAGAGAACCAATGATAAGTAAGGAGTGGAAATACCTAAGATCCATGAATAAAGAATGAGAAGAGAACAAAGGAACATACCAGGTGAGATAGAAGACTTGGTATGGAGAGGAGATGAATGGAGGAAGGAATTGGGTTGAGTGATAGAGTAAATGAATATGTAAGTGAATAAGCAAATGATGTGAAATGAATATGTAAAGAGCAAAGAGACTAGAGAAACAAAAAGTAACTTAACAAATACAAGTATGGAAGGAGTCTAATTTTAACTCTTACAATGATAATATAATAATTGACATTTCTGTTCAGTGCGCGGCATGTACCTGTATTAGTACGTCACACATCCAAGCCAACTCCAGACCGACTCCAAACCGCCATAGGGGTTATGTACTTTTTTAAGGGTCGGTCTGATGTCTGTCTGGTGTTTGTCTTGTCGGTGTGAATGAGGTATAACTGGTTTATATATTTTCCCCATTTTGTCTCCATCAAACAGGAAGAATCGCTTTATTTGATCATTAAACAGGCCTAATAGCATTTCTGGTATAATCACTTACCATTAATCATATTCACAGTCACCGAGAGATTTTTCATTCATTAATGTAATAATATTAGGGACTTTTAGATTTGCACGTCGACGTAGTGGACTGCAACGTGTGCCATTAGGGACTTTTAGATTTGCACGTCGACGTAGTGGACTGCAACGTGTGCCATTCTTTCAAGGCACTGGCCCGTGCCCGGCAGTGCCTTAAAAGAACGTCACATTACCTTAAAAGGATGTCACCGTGGCAGTCCACGTTCTCGTCGTGTAAAATCTAAAAGTCCCTATTGTTAAATGTCCTATGTCGTACGCCATGCATTGATTCTCCCAAACCATCAAGTCAGAACTTGCGAGAAAAATATATATTCATTATCCAATGATATCTAAATATTTTCAGTCAGAAATCATTTAGATTCACCCACCGGTCGTTGAACCACATGCAATTCCCACTTAGACAGGCGCGTAGCCAGGGGGGCAGTCGCCCCCCAAAAAAACGCCGGCCAAAAAAAAAAAAAGAAAGAGAATAGAAAAAAGGAAGAGGACGTAGGAAGAAAAAGGAGCACGGTACAACGAATCGTCATCTTCTCTATTAATTTTATGAAACGTCAAAGCTTCCGCGCTTCGCGCGGGAGAAGGATTAAGAGTCTAGATCGGTATACATTGAATGCGTCTTCTTTCTCTAATAATTTAATGAAATGTCAAAGCTACCGCGCTTCGCGCCGGAAGGGGGAGCTGAATTCAGACAAGGATTGAGAGTCGAGAACGGTACACCGAATCGTCTTCTTTCTCTAATAATTTGATGAAACGTCATAGCTTCCGCCTTCGCGCAGGAGGGGATTGAATTCAGACAAGGATTAAGGGTCGAGAACGGTACAACGAATCGTCATCTTTCTCTAACAATTTAATGAAACGTCAAAGCTTCCGCGCTTCGCGCGGGAGGGGGAAACTGAATTGTGACAAGGATTAAGAGCCGAGAACGGTACAACGAATCGTCTTCTTTTTCTAATAATTTAATGAAACGTCAAAGCTTCCGCACTTCGCGCGAGAGGGGGAAACTGAATTCAGACAAGGATTAAGAGCCGAGAACGGTACAACGAATCGTCTTCTGTCTCTAACAATTTAATGACACGTCAAAGCTTCCGCGGGAGGGGGGAAACTCCCCCCTCCCTGCACCCACCCCCTAAGGAGCGCGATTCGCGCGCTCTGTATGTGATTCGTACGCTTCGCGTGCTCATTACCGCCCCCCTAAAATAAAATCCTGGCTACGCGCTTGCACTTAGACATTTTGTCCCTTTAAAGAAAACGACCCCCTCCCAAAGCCTCAATCTCACATTCCGAGTAACGTTACTCTAATGCCAAGTGAATTAGTGACGTCAGACGCGAAAAGTAATCTGACAAACAAGTGAGCTAGGTACATATAGTATATAGGCCTATGCATTTCGACCACTAGTGTGGGCCTATGTGATGTGTGTGTGTGTGGGTGTGTGTGGGTGCGTGTGTGTGTGTGTGTGTGTGTGTGTGTGGAGGGGAAGAGGTAGCCGACAGTGTAGCCCCTACGACAATTTTTAAATCATCCCATACTCGAGGAATGCGGTGATCTATTTTTTAATTTTAATGTAAATTATTAAGATAAAATGGAATTTTCACTTTAATAAAATTACCATATGTCTTTCTAAAAAAGTAGCATTTTTTATAGCTTGCATGCAAAATGTGGAACCTCGAAAGTTTAGATTTGGGCAAATGATGATAATCCCCAGATGAATTGTATCATCACCATCATGATTCCAAATATCATCACCATCATCATTACCACCATCGTGACGCATAATTATGCTCTATAAATATTATCCCGCTACTGAACTACATACATGCGAGCTTACTATGAATTAAGTAGAAAACTGAAATAAAAGAAAGAAAGAAAGAACAAACAAACAAACCAACAATCGACAAATTGTACCATCATACCAGAGCTTTCAGGTAAAAACATAAGGGGGTCAACGTCGGAAGGCCAATGACCGGTTTCCAGTTATAGTATTATATAGGAATCACCCATACATCATTTTAACTTGATATCGTAATCCAATTAACCTAGATGCCACAACGGCTAAGACGTGATACAAGGGGAGGGAGGGGAAAGATGCATTGCTCATGTTATAAGGAGAAACTCTGCATGTAATAGTTTGGTAAAAATAATCGTTCCTTATAATGAGAACCTAAGTCCGATTTTCTTAGATTTTTAGTATGTTGTTTCTCATGTCAAACACTACCGGAATCCGTTGAAAAACCCTTTGTAACAATTTTTTGGGGGGTTGGGGCATTTTTCCATGAATTGATCTGACTATAGCATGTATAAAACATTTTACCAGCGCTTCCTCTCTTTCTCACCCCCTACAAATCTCTACCATTCCCTCCCTCATCTATTATCTCTCATCTCTCTTCCCACCAGGCTCTCTCTCCTTTTCTTCTCTCTCCCCTCTCTTTCTCTCTCTCTCTCTCTCTCTCTCCCTCTTCCCCTTCTCCTCCGCCACTTCCTCTCTTTATCTCTCTGTCTCTCTCTGTCTCCCCTCTCACTTCTCTTTCCTCTCTCTCACCTTTTAAAATTTTTTTAAATCCCCCTCTTTCTCCCGTCCCTTCCTCCCCTTCTCTACCCTTTTCTCCCCCTCTCTCCATCTCCCCTCCTTTCCCCTCCCCTATCTCCCCTCTCATTCCATTGTCAGTCCCCTCTCCCCCTCCTCTCTCCCTCCCTCTGACCTTCATCATGTTCTAAAATGACAAGTTCCTAGAAAATCGATCCATCACCATCAATCTTTGGGGGATCAGACATGATATTGGTCCAGGGTCCCGGGAATAAAAATGAGTCATAACCACATGTGACACTAGATGTTCAACACAGAGGCAAATTCAGGATTCCTTTGCAGGAGGGGGTACTAGTCCAAAAATCCTCTAACAAGACCCCTCCCCTAAATGTTTTCCCATTTTCATGTGCCTGTTAATCAAATATCTTTCTTTTGCAGAAGGGTGGTGGGAGGGGGTCCACAAAATCTCTAACAACACCCCCTACGCCACAAATGTTTTCCATTTCTAAAGTGCCCTATTGTCTAAATTATTTATCAGACCATTAAATAATTATGAAAATGGAAATAGTGAAATAGAATATTACATATTTAAATGAACTCATTGTCAACAAAAATATCGGGGGAAGGGAAGGGGTTATGCGAACTCAATTTCGTGCACTATTTTTACACAATTAAAACAAATATGTACTTAACTAAAGGTATGGCAGATTAGGTTGCGACGGGAAGGGGTACCTCCGTGCACCCCAGGCTTACCCATTGCAAAACATGACGTAACTTTAAGTCCTTGAGGGGGGGGGGGAGTGCAAAATCTAGCACATCCACGTATAAGATAAAGGAGATTAAAAGGGGTGTTAAGTGATATGTAGGAGATTAAAAGGGATCATGTTGTCTGAGCCCCAAGAGGAACAAGTCCGTGTTTGAAACAAATATTCGATTACTCTTCTTCCTGTGTAAAAAGGCTAAAAGTTCACAAAAATCGAAGGCAAGTCTACAGCTATGTGTACTTGTGCATGATGTACGCTGTGTCATCGAAAAAACGTCAATCAAGTACAAAATATGCACATACAATGCAGGATATTAAAAAAATTATATACTTAACAAGACCGCAAAGTCTTAAGGGCAATTCCAATAGCCTACTCTATAGCCTATAGTAATTATGATTATATTATGTACTGTCTCATTGTTGTGGTCGCACATTTCAATAAAGGTGAAACACGAGGCTAATGAAATTGCCCAAGGTTGACTTTGTTTCTCGAAAGCCTTTGTGATTATGTTCAGAGGGAAGTTGACGTTATCTTTTCCACTCTCTATCCCTCTTCCGCTGTTTTTCTTTTTCTTGCCAATTTTTCTCTCACCTTTTCCGTGTTTTATCCGGTTCTTCCTATGCCTATAATGCATATTTTTGAGTATACTCAACCGTTTTTGTTGTATATATATATATATATATGTCCTTTTGCACGTAGTAGGCTGCCTTTCTATATGTATGAATCTTTAAATTATGAATTCAAATGATGATGATATACGTAACTATCTTGAATCTAGCGCAGACTCGTTAGAGTATGATCTTGGTGAAGGCAATGACGCTGTCACGAGTCACTGTAATTATTGTACAGAAAGCCAATTCTCTCAAAAAATGGGTAATTCTGGTGATAACGAGCTTTCTTTTCTACATTTTAATGTTCGTAGTATGCCAGCAAACTTTGATAAATTAAATGTATCTTTGCGGAACATGTGCTACAGTTCTACGATTATAGGAATCTCTGAAACTTGGTTATCGAGTGAAACTGAAGGAAATGTATTTTCTCTTCCAGGAAGTAATTTAATTATGAATAATCGGCAAGATAGAGGGAGGGGTGTCGCGTTGTATGTCCCCACGCAGTTGAATTACCGAGTTTTAAATGAAGTTAATGTGATGAATGATTTAATGGAAAGTGTTTTTGTATAATTGTTTTTTCCTGGCAGACGGAATGTTATAGTTGGGGTCGTTTATAGACCGCCACAAGGTAATGTGAATTTGTTTATAAATGAAATGCAAACTGTGTTGTCAAATTCAATATTTTTGCATAAAACAGTCTTTGTCATGGGTGATTATAATGTTAACCTTCTACAGCACGATGAGAATGCATACGTTTGTGACTTTTTGAACATGTTTATATCTTTCTCTTTACTGCCCTTAATAACTAAACCTACCAGAGTTACAGACACTTCTTCTACTCTCATTGATAACATTTTTAGTAATGTACGACCTTTACCAGATGCGGGTATTATAATTTCAGATTTGTCTGACCACTTTCCAGTATATGCGAGGATGTCTTTTGGTAGGGATATCTGTAACATTTCTAGTAATAGATATGTTCGAAAAAGTAATCCTACCAGTATTGCTAAATTTAGAGATGAGTTGTTAGCAAGTGATTGGAGAGAAGTATTACGTGATTATGATGTTGATAGCTCATATGATAAATTCTTAAATACATTCTTTTTGCTGTATGATAAAAATTTACCTTTATGTAAATGTAATAGTAAAAATCGTAGAACAACCCCTCGATTGCCATGGATCACTAATTCTATGTTGAGGTCAATAAATAGGAAAAATAAGTTGTACTATAAGTATAAGATTAGTAAATCTCAGTCTTCTCATAGGAAATATACTCTTTATCGCAATACTCTTACTTCAATCCTACGTGCTGCTAAGAAGCAGTATTACTTTGCTCAATTTCAGGCGACACATAATGATATAAAGGGACATGGAAAGTGATTAGGAATGTTTTTAAGCCAAAGCAGAAAGCGTCTGATGTAAGTAAATTAAACATTGATGGGAATGTAATTGATGATCCAGAAGTTATTGTAGATAAATTCAATGAATATTTTTGTAATATTGGCCAGAATTTGTCGCGTGTCATCCCAGAGTCTCAAAAACATTTCAATCTTTTTTAGAAAACCCTAATCATAATAGTTTATTTTTATTGCCAACGACTATAGAAGAATTATTTGATATTGTACATTCTTTAAAGAATAAGAAAAGTCCAGGTTGTGACTTTATAACAAATGAGTTGATAAAAATGTAATTGTTGGTATTGTACAACCCCTCGTACATATATTTAATCTATCAATGACCACTGGTGTTGTACCCATGAAAATGAAAATTGCAAAGGTTGTGCCCATTTTTAAAAAGGGTGATGCCCTTATCTTGAATAATTATCGTCCTATTTCTTTATTGAATTCCTTTTCAAAAATTCTTGAGAAGCTAATGTATACTCGGACGATAAAATTGATGATGAATGCTAACATTTTGTCTAATTTTCAGTTTGGTTTCCGTGAAAAACACACTACCACTCATGCTATTCTACATTTGGTGGATAAGATATCCAGTGCCTTAGATGCACGCATGCATACAGTTGGTGTCTTCTTAGACTACTCTAAAGCATTTGATACTGTAAATCATTATATTTTAATAGATAAACTGTGCCATTATGGTGTACGGGGAATAGCATTAGATTGGTTTAGAAGCTACTTAAAAAATAGGAAACAGTTTGTTACTTTAAATGGAATTGATTCAGATTTGCGGGACGTCACTTGTGAGGTCCCACAGGGATCCCTTCTAGGCCCGCTTTTGTTTATTGTTTTGTTTATTGTGTATATTAATGATTTTCAACTTTCCGCAAAAATGTTATCTTTCATTTTATTTGCAGATGACTCGAGTGTATTTTTCTCTCACAGAAATCCACAAACTCTTTTGCAGACTGTAAACTCTGAGTTGACTAATGTGACTTTGTGGATTCATGCAAACAAGTTGTCTTTAAATCTTAAAAAAACTAATTATATGCTCTTTAGTGATTCCCTGAGTGTATTGCCTGGAAATGTAATGTTCAATGGTGTTGAGATTGAAAGAGTATCTACATTTAAATTTCTTGGCTTGCATATTGATGAACATTTAAATTGGAAGTACCATATTAGTAAACTTTGTAAATTATTGTCAAGAAATACTGGTGTAATCTATAAATTGAAATCTGTGTTCCCACTGAATATTTTACGTATGTTGTACGCAACTTTAATTTTGCCATATTTGCAATATGGTGTGCTAGCTTGGGGCAACTCGTTCAAATCTCAAATGGATAAATTACTACTGGTACAGAAAAGAGTAATACGAATTGTTTGTAATACTCACTATCTTGCGCATACAGATGTTCTTTTCTATAATAGTAGTGTTTTGAAAGTTGAAGATATTTATCATTTACAACTAGGAGCTCTAATGTATGAATTGAATGCAGGTCTACTGCCAGTAGCCTTGGCTAGAATATTTAAGAAAAATAACCAAGTTCATAGTTATTCCACACGTCAGGCGCAAGCATATCACTTACCTCTTGTTAGAACGCAATTTGCCCTTACTACTTTGGGGTCCACTGGACCTAGATTTTGGAATTCCCTTGAACCAAGAATAGCGCAATCGGTCAGTATTTATGTATTTAAGCGCAAACTGAAGTTACTTTATTTGAGTCGATATCGTCTAGATTTATAGTTGTGATCAATATTTAAGAAGATTATTTACTATATAGGTCAGCATAATTCTACTCCCGTTTCTCACATCTATTCATCTGTCTGTCTTGTTTCGTTTTTGTCTGTGTTTCAGTCCTGTTGCTCGTAGTATTTTCCCTGTTTCTCTTGTTTATAGCCATTATTTAGTAGTTAGTAGATTGTATTATACTTATTTATGTTTATATTTTCTCAGTTGTTTAGTTAGTTTAGTTTGTCAGCATTTAAATGTATGCATTATTCTTATCTGACGAATTTTGTTCTCTTAGGACATACTCATAAGCTACTCATGAGGGACCTTAAATCCACAAGCCTTGCTTTCAACCAAGGTCACCTCATCTTTCTATTGTAACACCATATTCTGTTAACTTATTATATTCATGTCATATTTGTAAAGTGTGTTATGAAAGAAAGATAAATAAACTTGAACTTGAACTTGAACTTGAATGCTTCTCGACACGTGCGCTACTGACTTGCTCATTTCCAATAATTAATTTCATGCCAAATTAAGCAGGCTCCAAATCGAAACATCATTATCAGGGTGAACTGAAAGACATATGTACAAACAGTGGGCGTAACCTGGGGGAACTGGTATCATGGGGGTGGTGGGTGAAGGGTAATGAACAATAATTGAATCCAGTGACCGGGGTAATAATAATAATAATGTAAGTGCTTTGGTCAGTTAAAGCCCCTCTAAAGTGTTGGGAGCCCCAAATTCGCCAAATAATGTGAAAGAGGATGTCATTTAAAACATAATATGGGTTTTCTGTTGTACGCAGAAATCCTAAATTTTGTATACTTTCATCAATATTCGACTTCAAACACATTTGCTTTGAAAATCCTTGCAGAAATGTGTCTTAAATGACATCCTTTTTCACATTATGATACAATTTAATTGAAATTTTGCCACCAAATTGTTGGGGCTCCCAACACTTTAGAGGGGCTTTAATGGTAAAGTGCTTTGTAAGAAACGTGTATTATCATCATGTAACTATATGAAGAAACCACACCTTGAATCTTGCTCTGTCGAACCTTGCAAGCACATGGATCTTTCATCAAAGAGTTTCTGAAGAACCAGGACAGGGGAAATTAAAACTTCCTTTCACTTTTTCATTAACCGCCAACTCCCCTTTCCGGTTCTTGAACACTCCAAAATATGTCTAGACCATGTTTTCAAAACTTGCACTAAGATATTTTTCTTTTCTTTTCTTTCTTTCTTTCTTTTCCCCCTTTTTTACGAGCCGTGATTTGTAAAGGAGATGTACATGAAAATAGGGCAAGCCTGAGGTGAATTTCTTCCGTTCATTACTGACGTAATTAGAGTTTCTAGTATATTCGATGATTTAAAGCCCCTGGCAGGGATTTGCCAGCCCTCAAAAAGCGGCAAGATTATTTTATGAAAGTATGTGCAAAATTTCATATCAAAAGAAATGTGGTTTTCTCTCTATGAGTGCAATTGAAGCCCTCAATTTGTACACCAAATTAAGGGTGAATAAAACACTGCCAGTTGCAAAATTCAGTTTTGAAAAAGAAACTTGACTGTAATTGTGCTCATAATGAATATTTTGCCACCATACTTTTTAGGAAAGTTTTCAATTATGATATTTCAAATTTTGGTCCTTTTAAAAGTTTTGGGATTTTCACGGTGCGAATCCCTGCAGCGCCCTTTAAATCAAGTTTTGCTAGACCCCGGATCAGACCAAATAGAAAGGAAAATCACAATTGCTATGTTATTTGTTTAAAAATTGTTTCCTTTATTCTCGGTAATGCATCGAACATCAAATGACCAAATATATTGGACTTGCCCAATTACCAACCATCTGTTAGAAAACATGAGCAACGAGGTTGATTTCTCATAATCTGATCATGAAGCTAGCTTTATAAAATTTACTATTATGTTTAGAAATTTACAAACGAAAATTCCTCTTGGTCATCGGAATTTCATAATATCACACGTCCAGCGGCGTAGGATGTGAGCAAAGTCAATATATTCAATCTTTCACCCCTCAGTCGCTTTGCTCCCTTGAGGGTATCTCCGAGTAGTATTTTGACCCAAATCCTAAATAGCGAGCAACACATTCAAAGATCGGTCAAATTCTCCCGATTAAATTTCTGTTTCTATTTTCTTAATTGCTCAGACAACTCGCCATTGACCTAGTAACAGACACTCTTGGCATCGAGTTGTCAAGTTGGAGATTCACCACCTTTACACGTTAAGAACCTTCTTCACTCTTCGCTTTTATAAACATACCCTTTCATATCATTTGTGTTGTTAACAATAATCATAATCATCTCCATAATCATTTCAGGTGCATTTCTCATACCCTATTTCCTGAGTGTCTTCTGTGCGGGGATCCCCCTCCTGGTGATTGAGATAGGGCTGGGGCAGTTCACGGGGCAAGGACCGGTTACAGCATGGGGCATGATCAGCCCCCTCTTCAAAGGTAAGTTCTAAAGGGGGATATGCAAGATTCAGTCCCTACCTTCCGTGATTAGCATTTGCCATTTTAAGGTATGAAAGCTTACTGGGTCCTGTCATTTAAACTATCTATCTATCTTTCTATCTATTTTTCTTTCTTTATTTTTCCTCTCTTCATTTTTTCTTTCTTTTAATTATTAATATTTTTTATATTTATCTCTTTCTTACTTCCTTCTCTCCTTTTTTCTTTCTTTCTTCTTTGTTGATTTGTTTGTTTGTGTGCTTTTTAAACTTTCTTTTATTCCTTTATTCTGTCTTGTTCTTTCTTTCTTTCTTTTTTTCTTTCTTTCCTAGATTTAAGAGATATCACCAGAGATATGAATTAATCGTTTTATTTATCTTCTATTTCAAGATTCTTCTACCTCAAACACGTCCAAGGAAAAATGGAGTAACAATGTCTCAATTTTTTGGGTTGCCTTTTGTTTTGTGCAAGCATAATTTTTCCACTCAGGGGTCCTTAACCGTATATACTGTACGCATGTTATGTGTAGATCATTTTACATACACAATACACATTACATCTGTTTTAATATTCTGATTCCTCAAGCGAAAGATCGAAGAATAATTGAATTATTTGTTTTTTCAGGCATTGGTTGTGCCGGGCTTGTCATCCAAGTCTTCCTCGACACCTATTATGTCGTCATCATGGCTTGGGGCTTATACTATCTCCTCTTCTCCTTCAACGCCGTCTTACCCTACTCAACGTGCTCCAACGATTGGAACACGCCGTGCTGCTTTATCAAGGTGGCGAACGAACACGTGGTCGACGTCGGGACGAACGACAGCATGACCACGGATACAATGACGGGGTTTAATGGGACGATGGCGACGATGATGTCGGGTTCGTTTTTCAATATGAGCGAGGAATGTCCGAATGGAACGACGTCTCCAACTGTCGAGTTTTGGAAGTAAGGGCTGTTTCATTTTCAATACCTTATATGGCATAGACAAACAATTTTGGGGCAGGGGCGTCGATCTACGAAGATGGCGGGGGAGGGGGGGGGGTGATGTAATGATAATGATACCCTGCATGCAAAGTATACATATTTAAATCACATGGGTATGGCCAGCTACAGCCTATGCTTGGCCGATTGGGGATGGGGGTTGTAGAAACGGGAATGATATTCTGTTATACCTATTCATACCAAAATATCTTTATGGGAATAAGAACCAGAATGGGTTATTCTCCTGAAAGGGAGCATGAACCAGGGCCCGCGCTACGGCGGGGCTCGGGGCTCGAGCCCCATACTTTTTCAAAAAGTATGTTAAAAAGAAATAGAAAGATACCAACCAAGGCCCCGGCAAAATACTCAATTTTTTTTGCAAAATGCGAGACCAATTACCTAAAAGCGCGATTTAGCGAACCTAATTCAGCAACAACAAAAAAAAGCGAAAAAATAGCACATGCGAGAAGTAAAAATCACGGAGGCATCGTCAAGCTTGTCGGTATAAAGGACACAGACTACCTTCATATTATTCATCCAAGTTTTCTCATGCAAATGAGGAGATATTTAAATTGTATAGAAAGGTGATGATTACCTTTCATTTCTTGTTTCGAATAGTCATTAAGTGTACTTAACATAAGGATTGCGAATTGCACTTTCAGCTTCTATTTCCTGATATGGTATTCTTCACAGAATAACGCCAACTTCGCCAAGATCAATATCTCTAGCATCCGTTGTGAAAGATATTAAGCTTCTTGCGGTTATTGGGATAGATTCTTACTGTAGTCTTAATATATAAATACTCGTTTCTGATGATTTGGTAAATTCCTTGAAAGAGCATCTCAAGTATGCTTCCAGCACGTGTTTTTTTTTTCATGTTTTTTAATGTCTGTTGAGAGCCAGAAATCATTTAAATCTATCTTAGAGGATATATGAGTTAGCACCCTTCTAGCTCTCAAAAAAAGTGTGTCAGAGGCATGGCGTGCCTCCCCTCTTAAAAAAGCGAAAGGAAAAGAAAGGAAAAGGGAAGAAAGAAGGGCTAAAAACACGAGTCAGAAGTGGACCCAGGGCACTCACTTATCATATAGGCCAAGACCCCGGTCCAGTTAGCCATCCTCCGAGATTTGGGTCGTTTTCAGGTCAGAAATAGGCCCAATTCATGTTTTAGGCCTATATGATTTAAACAAAGGACCGATCGATGATCGCTCTACACTAGGGCGTACAAGTTACAACGTTCCAAAGTATGTCAGGACTCAGTTTGCTTCCGTCCATTTGGCAAAATACTCCATTTTTTCTGCATAATGCGAGACCACATTTACCTAAAAGCGCGATTTAGCGAACGTAATTCAGCACACAAAAAGCGAAAAATAGCACTGACATGCGAGAATTAAAAACACGGGGCATCGTCAAGCTTGTCGGTAAAGGACAAAGACTACCTTCATATTGTTTATCCAAGTTTTTTAATGTAAATTAGGAGATATTTAGAATTGTATCGGAAGGTGATGATAACCTTTCTTTTCTTGTTTCCAATATAAATGTACTTTAGTGAAAGCAGGGGCGGCCGAGCGACTTCCAAAGTGGGGGGGGGGGCACCAAGAAAAAAGGGCACTTTCTGGAAAAAGGGGCACTTACAAAGGGAAATCTCAAAGCGAAAATATACAATTTTTTAGACATTGGTATATACCCCTACATTGTAATTACATTATCAGGGATGATTTCAATATTTGTTTCACTTTATACACCATACAAGATATTGCTTAAGCATCATACTTTGCAGTTTGGTGTGATGGTCTTAAAAATTATGTGCGAGCGAGCGAGGAAAAATTTTAAGATTTTTGAGGTCGCAGTTCGAAAAATTACATCTTATAAAGAGAAAAACCCAATCTTGATGGGGTTATAAGCTCATTCTCATAACGGAAGACTGAAAAGACCTTTGATAAGTAACATAAGTATATCATCTATAGATGCGTGCGAGCGTAGCGAGCGAGCTTTGGGGGAAATCGCTCTTAGTCGCTTGAAATTAGGGGCGCGTTTAATGATGAGAGGAAAAGGGGACACTTATCAGAAAAGAAAAGGAGCATGTGTCAAAGTACAAAGAGTAATTATCAGAGGTGAAAATGGGGCACTTCTTACACCCTCAAAAACAGGCACTCACCAGGGATGAAAAAGTCAGTCATGAGAATAGGAAATGGGCATTTGTCGACGGAAAAGGGGCCCCCATCAGATTTTGATAGGGGCATTTATAAGAGGTGAAAAGGGGCATTTATGAAAAGGGGATAGGTCCCTTATCAGAAAGGATAAGGGGCACGTATCATTGTTAAAATGGAAATTATCAGAGGTGAAAAGAGGCACTTATGGCACCTGAAAAAGGACAATGACCAAATATAGAAAGGGGCACTTATGTAAATGAAAAAGGGGCACTTATAATAAAGGAAAATGTGAATTAGTTGAAAGAAAATGGGCACCAATCAGATTTTAAAGGGGGCATTTATCGGAGGTGAAGGGGGCACTTGTCTGAAGTGAAAAGGAGTATTTGCTCGTACTTGAAAAGGGTCATTTACAAGAGAAGGGGCACTTATGAGAAGGGGAAGGGACTCTTTTTGTTTAATGGGGCACTTATCAAAAGGAGCACATGTGAAAATATAAGGTGCGCTTATCCGAGTTAAAATGGGGGTAGTTATTAAAAGGGAAAGGGGCACTTCTTCCAAAGGAAAAGTGGCACTTGTCAAAGTAAAAGAGGCACCTCTCAGATTTGAATAGGGCAATTATCAAAGGTGAAGGGGGCACTTATCAAAAGTGAAAAGAGGCACTTCTCGTACCTGAAAAGGGGCACTTACTAGAAAAACATAAGGATTGCGAAATGCACTTTCAGCTTCTATTTTCTGATATGGTATTCTTCACAGAATAACGCCAAGGATAATATCTCTAGCATCCGTTGTGAAAGATATTAAACTTCTTGCGGTTATGTTTCTGATGATTTGGTATATTCCTTGAAAGAGGATCTCAAGTATGCTTTCAGCACGTGCCTTTTCATGTTTTTAAATGTTAAAAGGGCCAGAAGGCATTTAAATCTATGTTAGAGGATAATGAGTTAGCACCCTTCTAGCTCTCAAAAATATTGTGTCTGAAATTTGCCCAGGGTATAAGTCACTGTACCCATCTCACGATTTCATGACTGGTTTAATACCACCCACTAGAATGGCAGCTCATGGTCTTAATTTGCGAAATAAACGCAAGCACACAGAAATAAAGTGCAAAACAGAGCGTCACATAAATAGCTTAATGATTAGAAGACGGGATCGTGGTCAACATTCCGATTTAAGGTGAAATGTGCAAAATCTTCCATCATGGTTTCTACTTGTACGTGCTATCTCCCATTGAAATGCACTGGATATGTATAGAAACGTTTGAGTAACGATGGCTGGCCCAGATTTGTGGAAATGGCTTCAATAATACAACTTTAAATGTTAGGTAGCATAATACCCATGCACTCCCAAGGTAAAATTTCGCGCCACCCCTACCCTCCCCACCACCACCACCACTACCAGCGTTTGTCGATTTCTGGATCTGCTAGGACAAAGACTAACTTCATATTATTCCAAGCGCTGATACACGGGGGTGACGGGCCCGGGCCCCTCTCTAAAAAAAAAGGAAAGGAAAGTAATGGAAAAGGGAAGAAAGAAGGGCTAAAAACACGAGTTAGAAGTGGACACAGGGCACTCACTTATCCAACAAAAAAGGCACCTACAAAGAGAAACTTCAACGTTAACATACATCATGTTTAGACATTGGTATGTACCCCTACATCGTCATGATTGTGATTACGCTACCAGGGATAACTTCAATATTTTTTTCACTCTTTACGTTGTTCAAGATACTGATTAAGCTTCTTGCACATGAAAAGGGACACTCAACAGAAATGAAAAAGGGCACTTGTGAGAATGGAAATGGGGCATCTGTTAAAGGAAAAGGGCACCTATTCGAGGTGAAAAGTGGCATTTAATATAAAGGGAAGGGGTTCTTATTACAAAGGGAAAAGGGCACTTGTTAAAAAGGAAAAGGGGCACGAGTCAAAGTAAAAAAGGGCAAAAATAAAAGGGGAATTTCTCGCACCTGAAAAGAGGCACTCACCAGAGATGAAATGGGGCACTTATGAGAATGGAAAAGGGGCCCATATTAAGAAGGAAAAGATTTTTATAGTGGAAATTATTGGGGGTGCAAAAGGGGCATTTATAAGAAGGAAAAAGGGCACATTTTAGAAAGGAAAAGGAGCACGTTTCAAAATAAAAGGGGCACTTATCAGAGGTGCACAGGGGCACTCATTAAATCAGAAAAGGAGCACTTATCAGAAGGAGAAGGGGGCGATTATTACAAAGGAAAAGGAGCCCTTGTCAAAGTAAAATGTGTATCTGTTTGATTTGAATAGAGGCATTTATCAGAGGTGAAGGGGGCACTTATCAGAGGTGTTAAGGGGTAGTTCTCGTATCTGAAAAGGGGCACTTACCAGAGATAATAAAGGGCACTTATGAGAATGGAAAAGGGACACTTATTGCAAAGGAAAAAGAGCAGTTGTTGAAAGAAAAATGGCACTTATCAGATTTTTAATTGGGGAATTTGTCAGAGGTGAAAAGGGACATTTATGAGAAAATGAAGGGGACCTGGGGGGAGCACTTATCACAAGGAAAAGGGGCACTTATTAGAAGGGGAAGAGGCAGTTCTTACAGAGGAAAAGGGGCACTTGTCCTTTTTAATAAGGGGCACTTTTGGGGTACCTAAAAAAGTGTGGGGGCACTGTGCCCCCTGTCCCCCTGGAGTTCCGCCTCTGTATATTGCTCTAAAAACAAATCTGCCACAACCTTTATGTAAGAGGAAGAGATGATACGGTACTATCTTGTATTTTATTATAAACAGAAATTTGTTTTGCACCTATAAAATGTATTCATAAAAATAAAGGGTCAACGTTAAATTTTCTAATCTTTAGCAAGTGTCTCATTTGAATGAAATATTGCTTCAGACCATGATGATCTGCCAGTGTCACAAATAAGTTATCAAACTAGGCTCATCTGACTGTAATTAAATGCCAAAAACCCAGAGGCGACGGAGCCGTAGCGCCCCCCCATTTTTCAGGTACCCCTAAAGTGCCGCTTTTTACATAGGAAAGTGCCCCTTTTTACTTCAGATAGATAAGAGCCCCTTTTAATTTATAATAGTTGTCCGTTCTACATTCTTAGAAGTGCTTACCACCTTTGATAATTAAGTGCCCCCTTCACCTATGATGATTGCCCCTAATCAAATCTGAGAGGTGCTAATTTTACTTTACCAAGTGCCCTTTTCTTTTGTAATAAGTGCCAATTCTCACCTCTGATAAGTGCCCCTTTTTATTTTGACACTTGCCCCCTTTTTATTTGTAATAAGTGCCTTTTTTATTTCTGATAAATGCTCCTTTTCTTTTTTAATAAGAGCCACTTCATTTTCTCATAAATGCCACTTCTGAAACCTCTGAAACCTCTGATAGATGTCTCTATCAAAATCTCATAGATGCCCATTTTCCTATGTAATAAGTGCCCCTTTCAATTCTCCCAATTGCCCCTATTCATCTCAGGTGAGTGCTCCGTTTCAGGTACAAGAAGTGTCATATTCCATCTCTGATAAGCGCCCCTTCACCTCTTATAACTGCCTCTTGTCAACTCTAATAAGTGCCCATTATATTTTGACACGTGCCCCTTATCCTTTTTAATTAGAGCCATTTTCCTTCTGATAATTGCACTTTTTCCTATGTAATACGTGCCCCTTTTCCGTTGTCATAAGTGCCTTTTTCATCTCTGGTGAGTGCCTCATTTTCACTTCTGGTAATTCCTTTTTTTTACTTTGACATGTGCTCTTTTTCTTTTTTAATAAGTGTCCTTCTCCCTTTGGATATGTGCCTCCTTTTCCTTTCCCCATAAAAAGTGCTCCCAATTTAAAGCGATTAAGAGCATTTTTTTCTTTAATATCATCCAAATCTGGCTCGCTACACTCGCTCGTATTTAAAGTTTATATAATCGTGTTTCTTATTAAAGATCGTTTTAGTCTTTCATGATTAGATTGTGCTTAAAACCTCATCAGGATTGTTTTTTCCTCTTTATAAGATGTAATTTTTTGCACTGCGACCTCGTAAATCTAAATTTTTTTTGCTCGCTCGCTTCGCTCGCTCGCAAATAAATTATTATACCATCACACACAACTGCAAGTACATGTATGATGCTTAAAACAGTATCGTGAACCATGTAAAGAGAGAAACAAACTTTGAAATCATCCCTGATAATGTAATCACAATGTAGGGGTATATACCAATGTCTAAACAATTGTATATTTTCGCTTTGAGTTTTCCCTTTGTAGGTGCCCCTTTTTCCCTGAAAGTGCCCTTTTTTGTTGGTGCTCCCCCCTACCTTAAACGACGCCCCGCCGCCCCTGGCCTACTAAAACCCCTGAGCTTCCGGGGTCTTCGCCCCTGGACCCCACGCCAATTAACGCTCTACCTGATCGAAAAGCCCCTCTCTTTGATAAACGTTCCGCGGGGCCTGTGAACATGCTTGGGGATTTGAGAAATAAAATCACTTGAGGAAATGCTAACGTCGGGGACTTTTCGACTACCCCCAATTTCAATAACACTGGATCCACTCGTGCAATGCACCTCAAACGATGCCCCTAGGACAAAGACGGTGAATCATAACGAAAAAAACAGCGCCTGGCGTTGTACATAATACGGTAGTGTTTGGCTTTGCGATCGAGCTTGTGACATCACTTTCCGCACACGACTTTAACGCATGTGTAAGCGATGTACCACAACGGTATTATAATAAGCTTTTTTTGCAGGATATGTACCCACATTATATGAATTACTAGGGTCTGTGTTTATGATATACCTCATACCTGACATGTTTATACAATATATGATTTATCTATTGCACCCGTTCTTTACCCCCTTGCTTATCACAAAAGCCACCACAGGGCATTTAACTCTGAATATGGAATTCTAGTTAGGCGTCTACAAAGTTTTGTTTCTTTGTTCCCATTTTTGGAGGGGGGGGGGGCGGTGCACCGGCAATTTTAAGCGGACGAAATAGGAGATAACATTTTCACCGAGTTGGGGATATGGGAGGGGTCGTATCGTATCATTTTTATCTTCCCTCTGTTATATCCTTTTCTTTCTCTTAATTTATCTCCCTTTCCCTATTTGTCGTGTATAGTACACCAGCCAAGACACGATTTTTTTTTCGCCATTCATCCGGAGGAGGCACCTGTAAAAGAATCTTCCGAACTACTCCAAGTTGATAAAGATAAAAATCACTTCTTGTAGTGGATAATATTCTCCTTTCCATCATTTCCATCATCATGTGTCCAAAACTTAGCTCAGATCAAGGGGTAAGTTGGAGGAAGATGTCGGATTCGGGAATAGAAGGCGGTTTAATACATCTTTTTTATTGTATCACTCTCACTTTCACTGCACTACTTGTAGCTACTTGCTCCCTTTATATAGAAAACAATGCCTAAGCGGTGCCCGTTGGCCCCCGTGATCCTCTTTTCTTTATGTTAATTGAGAGCTGAGTTAATGAGATAACCACCTGCCAGTGACCATGCTGGGAGGTCTAATCCCTCCTGGCCAAAATAGTGCAGACGGGCTTTAAATGGAGGTAATGTCGAGTCTTTTTTGCCCAAATGGTTTGTATTGCATGCGATTTAAAAGTCTCGGGCCTCAATCAGTTAATATTCCTGTCAAGAAATCTTCGAACATTCTCGTTCTTTCATTGAGATCTAGGAGCTCTGTGGAACAGACAGTAAATTAGGAACCTTCCTTTGGAGATGTTTTCATATTTTTTCCTTTTCTTTCACATCCGGGTTCGAAGCCTTTAAGGACCGACTGATGGAGATAATAATCTTGACACCCCTTCCTTGTTGTCATGGTACATGACTATGATTCACAGTGGCAGATCCAGCGGTTTTTATAAATAAAGGGTGGGATACAGACCCAAACTTTGCGAGTGCACACTGGTCCGAGTACATACATTTTGTTCATTTTATTTCTTGGTGTCCCTTTGCTCCGGCAACATCTGACCCGGTGTTTCTTATCTAAAAGATGTAGGGTTAGGGTTAGGGTTGCAATTAATTGGGTTTTAGGCTAGGGTCATTGTTAAGTTTAGGGTGAGGTAGAGTGTTTGGTCTAGGGTTAAAGTTAAGAATTAATTTGGTTAGTGTAGGTTGGAAATTGATCGCTGTGCAATTGTCATCGGATCATGTGTCGTAATGGCTCTTTGGGAGTTGGTCAAACGTAGAAGGAGGAGGATGCACGCTTTCATGTGCCCCCTCCTGGATCTGCAAAAGGACTTATTCCCCATCATCGAACATGAACTGGTGTCATGACGATGACGATGCTAAAACACAACTGACCCCGAACTGAACTGTCTGATAGTCTGAACGGAAAGATGTGGTTGTTCGTGAGTTACTCAAGGATCCGATTAAAATATGTTATACAATATTTCATTTGTCAGTTTGTAGACTATGGATTATTGGGTAATTTATTCTGTGGGTGTGTTCCTAGACAATGCAATACTTCTCCAATCACAATGTTCTTCCCTGTTAATAATAAATTGATACCCATGTGCAACTTGGAAGCCTCATCAGCATTGTGCACTTCTTCTGTAATTATTATAAATTACCAGATACCCATGTGCAACTGAGTGGAGAGTGGCAATTGTGGATTGATGTCTTGCCAAAGGACGTTAGTCCCGGGTTGAGATTCGAAGATTGACCCTTGGATTGAGAGTCAAGTGAATAAACCACTATACCACGACAATGGTGGTCGCACTTCCTAGCATATTTCTGATCATTAAGTGTAAATCAAGGCCATGATGTATAATTAACACCTGAATTATTTATACCCATTGTGATTTGATGTTTTTCTGGGATTTTTTTCGTAACTCAAGAATTAAAGGTGGACTGGTTGAATTAGGGCTTTTGTTGAAATTATATCTCTTGTATTGTCATTTTTCCTCTTGTCCGTTCGTACGTTTCCTATATTTTCCTCTTGATAATTTCTTCTATTTAAACCATTTTCTTCTCGTCTTCTCTAATTTTCCCTGATCAGTCGTAAGGTTCTTCAGATCCATAAATCAGAGGGTATCCATGATGTAGGAGCAGTGAGCTGGCAGCTCTTTCTCTGTCTTATTCTCGCCTGGTTTCTTATCTACCTCTGTATATGTAAGGGAGTCAAATCATCGGGGAAGGTGAGCTGGTCATTTTGTAATAGTCATAATATGATATCATAATATGTCTTATTCACCAAGGGTAGCTTCATAAGTATTAATAATGTTCTCCCTGAGGGCCCTGCAATCATACTATTACCCTGGCTTTAGCCGAGAAACCAATAAAAAGGGCTCAAGCATTCAAGGAATTTCTTCCTACCGGGTACCCATTTACCTCACCTGAGTGGAGTGTGGCAAATGTAGATTAATATCTTGCCAAAAGACCATGAACCATGCGATTCACAGTCCGATGACGCATCCACTAGACCATGACACCTCTACATTTGCCGCTCCGTACCCAGGAGAGGAAAATGGAACCTGTGGCCCCCTATTCAATAGAGTTGCGACTGATCTTAATTTATCATTTTGATTTTGTTTACATGACCAACAATTCCCCTCCTCTCTTCTTCTTATCTTATTTTTTCTAGTTCTTGTTCTTCTTCTCATTCTTCTTTTCATCCTCCTCCACCTCCCCCTTCTCCTTTTATGCGTGTGTGTGTGGGGGGGGCGGTGGTGCAATTTCATTCCCCATCTTCCATGATTCCTTTCCCTCTACTCCAGTGCCCCGTGACATAATCTCTCTGGTATCAATATCATGTCGAGTCTTCTAATAAAAACAAAAATGTCATCTGGAATTCTGCTTTTGACACAGGTAGTGTACGTGACGGTTCCGTTCCCATATCTCCTTCTCACCATCCTTCTGGTTCGTGCTGTGACCTTACCCAATGCTGTGGATGGAATCATCTTCTATCTCAAACCTGATACATCAAAACTGAAGGACAGTCAGGTAAGGTTACGGTCAAATCCATATGTTTCAGGCCCTGTGGTCCAGCTGTAGAACCACATCAATCACTCTGCACTCTACGTTGTATGTCTGTCCCCCATAACCGAGAAAACCCGAAGACTACCGCACACTTTACGATCCGAATTTTGGAAGAAGCGGGAAGAATCTACAATTCCAATACATCATATCATACTTTCAATTTCTATAGAATCTAGTCGTAGTCGGGTTGAAATTAGTGTAATGGCCGTTAATGCTAGGAAAATTGAAAGAAATATCAAGTATCAAATATCAAGAATGATTTCTCCTAATTTTTATTAAAACTCATTAGCATGCAAATGAATTAAAAAGGTTTATAAAATTAAAACACTCTACATTGATTTGATAAATTCATATTTAGATGACTATCATATCCGTCACATCTTACCTAAAAAAAAGGATATTTTTCAATCAACGTCTTGAAGTCAAGTTCTTCATAAATTTCATGCAAGCATTCACCTATTTTATCTATAACATATTTTATAAATCATATTATCATTGTTATAATCATGTTACAATCAAGCACAGTACTCTGTCTTCTCGTGTAGGTCTGGCTAGACGCTGCAACACAGATCTTCTATTCCAATACGCTGGGACAGGGATTTTTGGTCGCTCTCGGAAGCTATAACAAGAAAAATCACAACTTTGTCAGGTAAAATGAAGAAAACAAATAAAAGGGGAGGGGGGGGGGAGTCTTACTAACTGTGCCAATGAATTTTATTCACAGAAAAACACAAGTTGTCAAAAGGCCAACATGATGACAACAAAAATTAAAAAAAAAAATTGGCTAACAAGGATGAACAGTCTTCATCGTCTACGAAATTAGCTGCCAACTACAATTAAGGAATCAAAATTCATGTCGTATACGATGGATATACTAGCCTCAACTAACGTATATTTATAACGTTATATATCCATGGTCATGCGCATGCAATTTGAAGTGTTATTCGAAACTTATCAAAATATTTGCAAATAGATAAAGCTACTTCAAGTAATACTGGTGATGATATATAGAGAGCCTAGCTTTGAGATGTCATCCGTGCGTGGCCAGGCGTTGAGGGGGCACTGGTATCGTTATCATAATTATGGGGGTACTGATCATACTCGATGGGTGAAAGCAGAGTCATTGAATAGGAGCAGAGTAAGGGAAGGTGTCCTTTTGTCGTTTTTCGCTCCCTGTGAATTCCCTCCCTTCCTTTCCTGCCGTCCCCTTTTATCATTATTACTTTCCTCAATGTTGTGTCTTCCTTCGCCATTGGGGGGGGGGGTTGAGACACATAGCCCACCGTACTCCTGTATTTCCGCCAAGTTCCCTTCATCAACTTTGGATTTGGCTTGAAAATGTACAATGTACTTACCGCATAATATGACATGGATTATAATCAATACATTTTGAATCGAATTGTATATATATATATATATATATATATATATATATATATATATATATATATTTCCATACAGGGACACCTTGCTGTATTCACTGACAAACAGCGCCACCAGTCTGTATTCAGGGTTTGTCATCTTCGCTGTGCTCGGCTTTATGGCGGGAAAACAAGGAAAAGAAGTCGGCGAAGTCGCAAAATCAGGTATGAGGCCCAACGCACCCAGTGGCTAACGTAGGTCCATCCAATAAGAGACCAACAAACAAGGGCAATTTCTGGAGAAAAAAGGGGCTCCTACAAAGGAAAACTTCAAAGCGAAAATATACAATTTTAAGACATTGGTATATACCACTACATTGTAATGAATACATTACGAGGGATGATTTCAATGTTTGTTTCTCTCATTAAATGGTCCAAGATAATGCGTAAATATTATACTTTGCAGTTGGGTGTGATGTTTTGAATATTCATTTGTGAGGTCACATTGCGACCATTAAGATCTTATAAAGAGGGGGAAAAACAATCCTGATGGGGGTTTATTACAATATTATTATGAAAGACTGAAAAGACCCTTAATATGTTACCTAATTACATCAGCTATAAATACGAGCGAGCGTAGTGAGGGAGCTTTTGGATGAAATTCAAGAAAAAGTTGCTCTTAGTCGCTTTAAATTAGGGGCACATTGTTATGGAGAACCGAGGAGGGGGCATTTATCAGAAGGGCAAAGGAAATTTATACGAATGTGAAACGGGCATCTATTATAAAGAAAAATGGGCACTTATCTGACGAAAAAGGGTGCAAAACACCAATATCATGAAATGATCAATATAAGACAGATGGTCGTATTGTAGAGGTCAGATTGTTCATTCCTTGTTCTTGTTCCTTATCAGGTCCTGGACTAGGGTTCATAGTCTATCCAGAAGCCATCACTGAGATGCCTCTCTCTACTTTCTGGGCGATCCTATTCTTCTTATGTCTTCTCTTCCTTGGTATTGATAGTGTGGTTAGTATTAAACAGTAGAATAGTCGACCTACCGCCGGAGCCCCAGTACTAATATCCAGCCGCAAATCTTTGTATGCCCCTCCCACATTTAACTAAAAACGAAACTTAACTTTCAACCATCAAGGTCGCGTATTTGGAACCTGTGTTTGAATGCAAATATTTATGCGAGGGGCCCAGGCAAAATCGATATTTCAAAGGAACTATAGCATCGGGGTTCCAAGTCTTGATACATTGCCATGCCCTCTCTTTGGTTTGGTGTTAGATGGCGCTATTTAATATCTTGGAATTTCCCGAAGATTATTCATCCCACTAAAGAGGATTGTCAATTTTATAGTACCCCTTCAAAAACCAATATCTGGATTCGCCAATATATATGTTCCCTTGACAATAGTCTTGTCCAGACGGAGGCAAGTTACCCTAGGGTAAAGGTGGTGTTTAGAGCTAGTCGGGGTAAATATGGCGGGGTATATGGCGGGCCAAGCATGCCACTAATTATAATAATAATAATTATAATAGTGAACATTTATAATGCGCCATGTCTGTCAAAATTGACACTCCTGGCGCAGTTGTGTGAAAATTGTATAATTGTGGGCATACGACAATCAAGTGATTCAAGAAAGACAGTAAAATACACATAAGTTAAAGTTTAACATACTTCAGAACATAATTTTGCAATAATAGAATTACATAATATATAATATATATTATGTAATTATATTTTTTAAACCTAAAAGCAACTTTACATACGCTTAACCCGTTCCTTCCGACATTATTCAGCCCGATAGCCGCCTCACAAACGAGAATAAAAATCAAAGACTCGACCAGTTCGCTGCCGTGCGTGCGTTCAGCGGCCGTACAAGGCGTGTGCGTTCAAGCCTGGCCAGTGGCTTCGACGAGCAGGAACATTGCGCATGCGCAGATCTGGCCCACCTCTACAGCTAAGTTACGTAAGAGGAACAATGGTCGTGGCCGAGGGTATGGCGCGCCGTTTGACCAATAATTCAGATAAACACTGTTTATCGCCGATAAACACTGTTTATCTTCGAAAACACTGTTTATCGAGCGATAAACACTGTTTATCGAGAGAAACTGTGTTTATCAGTCGATAAACTGTGTTTATCAGTCGATAAACAGTGTTTATCGCCGAAAAACAGTGCTTATCGCCGATAAACAGTGTTTATCGAGAGAAACTGTGTTTATCGCCGATAAACAATGTTCAAGTATCTGATTTATTTGGCAAATGGCGCGCACTCGTAGGCCTACTCGAGATCAGAGCCGTATGCACTACTCCGCACGTTAGTCAGGTGGCTTAGTGAAATTACCGTTACTTAATTGCCTGATAAAGCACCATTTTTGGTACAGGGTTTCCTTAGGACCTACTCAACGATATTAGGCTAGGAGCCCCGGCAAAATTTCAATTTAAGGCTGTGGGGCAGGGCGTCTTTTGGAGCCCCAAATAATTTTATAACATTGATTTGTTGTTGTGCAAATGCCATTTTTGGTACAGGGCTTCTTTAGGACCTGCTGAATGATGGTAGGATAGGAGCCCCCGGCATTACTATTCATATATGTGTGATTGGAGGCCCCATGGCATTTGTACAACAAAAACTCAATGGTATATTACCTTATAAATTATTTGTGGACTACGAGGCGATGCCCCCGCCCCACACCCTTATATGATATTCGTGCCGGGGGCTCCTACCTAATATCTTTCAGTAGGTCCTAAGGAAGCCCTGCACCAAAAATGGCATTTGTATAACAACAAAGCAATGTTATAACATTATTGGGGCTCCAAAAATACGCCCCGCCCCCACACCCTTAAATTGATGTTTTGTTTTTTTGCCGGGGGCTCCTAGCCTAATATCATTTAGTAGGTCCTAAGGAAACCCTGTACCAAAAATGGTGCTTTTATCCGGCAAGTAACGGTAATTTTACTAAGCCACCTGACTAAGAATCATTACAGCGATATTAGTGATTATATTCGCTATATGATTGAAAGAGATAGAGAGCATAGCCCGGGTTCAAATTCAGTATTCGTTAAATTATTAAACCCGGTGCTCATGATCATTATATGCCATGTTATTGTAATGCAACGCTACACACAAATAGTACCAGATTGCCGTTTATTGTCTTCAAATATTGTTCAAATAGCATTGTAGAGACGATGTCACGATGAACAAATAAGAATAATAATGCAAGGTCGTTTTAATAGTCATGAGAATGTCAACTTCTATCTCTCTCAGCTTAATAGTCCGAACAATAGAATGAACCGAGAGGAAGCAACTGAAATTTCTTAACAACGGAAACTTCTCCAATGGAGCCTAACATTAGATTTGTTTTCCCATTCAAATAGCATTGTAAAGGCGGTGAAAAACAAAGGAATAATACTAATATTCCGTCGTTAATGGTGAGAATGTTCACGTCTATCTCTCTCAGCTAATTACGGCAAACAGTGGGCTCAACCAAGCGCAATCAACTGTTCAACGAATTTGTCATGAGTCCTGAAATTTCAATTTGTTACTGCACGTCATAGTAGCATTAAAGAGTAGCAATGGCGAACGATTATCGCTAAAATTGAATAATAGTTGCTTAATTTGCTTTCCCTAAAAATAACATGAGACATCAAGCTACATAGAACTATGCTCGACAAACATGATATTGTCTTGAAAACAGTCAGAAAACATTGGAACTAGAATTAATAAGAGATAATGCGATCATATAAACATTTTGTCCATGTTCATCCTCCAGTACCAAATACCCAAGCAAAACTCGAGCCAGATGCAAATGAAAAGCTTGCAACCAAAAGGCGCTAAATCCACTCTTCACCAAATTGCATGTTTTACACGATTTGAATAGACCTCTCTCATGTGTATCTAAATCACTAAATTTTCCCTCAGAATTCATTGTTTCATGAAAATATTGATATGAAATTTACACTTTCAACCAAAAGGCGCTAAATCCATTTCAGATTTCAACTCTTACTCTTTAATGCTACTATGACGTGCAGTAACAAATTGAAATTTCAGGACTCATGACAAATTCGTTGATTGCGCTTGGTTTAGCCCACTGTTTGCCGTAATTAGCTGAGAGAGATAGACGTGAACATTCTCACCATTAACGACGGAATATTAGTATTATTCCTTTGTTTTTCACCGCCTTTACAATGCTATTTGAATGGGAAAACAAATCTAATGTTAGGCTCCATTGGAGAAGTTTCCGTTGTTAAGAAATTTCAGTTGCTTCCTCTCGGTTCATTCTATTGTTCGGACTATTATGCTGAGAGAGATAGAAGTTGACATTCTCATGACTAACGACCTTGCATTATTATTCTTATTTGTTCATCGTCTCTACAATTCTATTTGAACAATATTTGAAGACAATAAACGGCAATCTGGTAATATTTGTGTGTAGCGTTGCATTACAATAACATGGCATATAAATGATCATGAGCACCGGGTTTAATAATTTAACGAATACTGAATTTGAACCCGGGCTATGCTCTCTCTATCTCTTTCAATCATAGCGAATATAATCACTAATATCGCTGAAATGATTCTTAGTCAGGTGGCTTAGTAAAATTACCGTTACTTGCCGGATAAAAGCACCTTTTTTGGTACAGGGCTTTCTTAGGACCTACTAAATGATATTAGGCTAGGAGCCCCGGCAAAAAAAAAATCAATTTAAGGGTGTGGGGCGGGGCGTATTTTGGAGCCCCAATAATGTTATAACATTGATTTGTTGTTATACAAATGCCATTTTGGTGCAGGGCTTCCTTAGGACCTACTGAAATATATTAGGGTAGGAGCCCCGGCACGAATATCATATGGCATCGCCTCGTAGTCCACAAATAATTCATAAGGTAATATACCATTGAGTTTTTGTTGTACAAATGCCATGGGGCCTCCAATCAAACATATATGAATAGTAATGCCGGGGGCTCCTACCCTACCATCATTCAGCAGGTCCTAAAGAAGCCCTGTACCAAAAATGGCGTTTGTACAACAAAAACTCAATGTTATATTACCGTAATTATAAATTATTTGTGGGCTACGAGGCGACGCCCCCGCCCCACACCCCTATATGATATTCTTGCCGGGGACTCCTACCCTAATATCGTTCAGTAGGTCCTAAGGAAGCCCTGTACCAAAAATGGCATTTGTCCAACAACAAATCAATGTTATACAATTATTTAGAGCTCCAAAAAGACGCCCCGCCCCGAGCCTTAAATTAAAATTTTTGCCGGGGCTCCTAGCCTAATATCGTTGAGTAGGTCCTAAGGAAACCCTGTACCAAAAATGGTGCTTTTATCAGGCAATTAAGTAACGGTAATTTCACTAATCCACCTGACTAACGTGCGGAGTAGTGCATACGGCTCTGATCTCGAGTAGGCCTACGAGTGCGCTCCATTTGCCAAATAAATCAGATACTTGAACATTGTTTATCGCTGATAAACACTGTTTATCGACTGATAAACACAGTTTCTCTCGATAAACACTGTTTATCGGCGATAAACACTATTTATCGACTGATAAACACAGTTTCTCTCGATAAACACTGTTTATCGGCGATAAACATTGTTTATCGAGAAAACTGTGTTTATCAGTCGATAAACATAGTTTCTCTCGATAAACAGTGTTTATCGCTTGATAAACAGTGTTTATCGCTCGATAAACAGTGTTTTCGACGATAAACAGTGTTTATCGGCGATAAACAGTGTTTATCTGAATTATTGGTCAAACGGCGCGCCATACGAGGGTCAAGGTCGTTGTCATGGTTATAAACTCCAACAATAGAAGAGCGGAAATAAGGTAATGGGATGCTGACATACAGCATTGATGATCCATGTATACTACATGTATATCGGGTTCAAATAACCCTGTTTTTCGGGGGTCTTCTTGTTTTGCAGTTGTCGTTACTGTTTTCAAAGAATGTTAACGGGATCACGTTCCGACGTAATCCTAAATAAAAATTGTTAATAAACAAATAACATAGAACCAAAGTTTACCCTATTTGGAATAATCATTCAAAGATATACAATCATGCAAGATAAAGGAATGAACAAGAAGATGTGATGAAGCAAAATGTCACAAACAAACAGATGATTGTGAGAAATTATTGTTCTCTCTCTCTCTCTCTCGCACGCTTTATCAGTGCCATTTTCCATCTTCATCTCTGGCACTGTTTTCCGTTCCGCTATTTGCTTTTATTCCGAAAGTATTCCATTCGATCTCGAGATAAATTATTATACCATAACCTCGATATGAAGAAGAAAACATAGAACGAGCGCCTGATGATATCGAAATAAGAAGAATATTACTGTACAATAATTATAAAAAGTAAAACCTTTGAACGTAAATCATGATAAATGGAAACTAAAGAGGAATCCAGAGCGGGTGGGGTTGATCGGAGAGACAAATAGCATAATAATAAATGGCAATACGCACAACTTTCTCTCTCTCTCTCTTGTTTTCTCAATGTCGTTTTCAATCTTCATCTCTCATAGTGATTTCTGTTCCGCAAATTTTAATGAGATCTCGTTTCCACGTACTCCTAAATAAAAATAGCTGATTATAATTATAACGTAGTACCGAATTTGACCCTATCTGAAATGTTAATTCAAATATATAACAATCAAGGAAAGATAAAGGAATAATACAAATGTGATTTAGTAAAATGTCACTGACGAAAAGATGACATAAGAAATGATTGTTTCTCTCTCTGATTGTCTCTTTCTTTGTCTCTCTGTCTCTTTCCCGCTTTCTTTCTCTCTCTCTCTCTTTTTCTCCCTGTATTTCTCTCTTTCTATCTCTCTCCTGCTCGCTTTCTCAGCGCCATTTTACATCTTCATCTCTGGTACCGCTATTTGCTTTTATTCCGAAAGTATTCCTTTCGATCTTGAAACAAATTATTATACCATAACCTCGATGTGGAGAAGAAAAACACGGAACGAGCGCATGATTATAATCGAAATAACAAGAATATTACTATACAATAATTATAAAAAGTAAAACTTTCGAATGTAAATCATGATAAAACAATGGAAACTAGAGAGGAATCCAGAGCGGGTGGGGGTTGATCGGAGAGACAAATAGCATATATAGCGGTAATAATAAATAACAATACGCCCAACTTTCTCTCTCTTTCGTTTTCTCAATGTCGTTTTCCATCTTCATCTCTCATAGTGTTTTCTGTTCCGCGATTTTTAATGAGATCGCGTTTCGACGTACTCCTAAATAAAAATAGCTGTTCATATTATAACCTAAAACCAAATTTGACCCTATCTGAAATATTTATCAAATATATAACAGTCATGGAAAGATAAAGGAATAATTAAAATATGATTTAGTAAAATGTCACAGACGAACAGATGACATGAGTAATGATTGTTTGTCTCTCTGTATGTCTCTTGCTCTCTTCCGCTTTCTTACTCGCTTTCTCAGCGATATTTTCCATCTCCATCTTTGGTACTGTTTTCCGTTCCGCTATTTGCTTTTATTCTGAAAGTATTTATTTCGATCTTGAGATAAATTATTATACCATAACCTCGATATGGAGAAGGAAAACACAGAACGAGCGCCTGATGATTTCAAAATGAGAAGAATATTACTGTACAGTAATTAAAAACAGTAAAACTTTTGAATGTAAATCTCTGTTGCATCAAAATGATACGAATGAAAAAAAAAGTTTATTATGCTATATTGACGGTACTTATTTACGTCGGACAGATATAAACAAACAAAAAAGAAAGTAACTTAAGAAAAAACATCAGAGCTGGGGTGATCGGAGAGACAATTATCATAATAATAAATACAGTACATACTACGTCCCACTTTCTATCTCTCCCGCCCTCTCTCTCTCTCCCTCTCTCCCACTCTCTGTCTGTCTGTATGTCTGTCTTTCTATCTCTGTCTTTCTGTCAATGTCGTTTTAGCCATTTGCTTGTATGCCGGCATCATCCCTTCCTTGAGATAAATTATTATAACATATCCCTAATGATGTACACATTATACCCGAAAATAGAGAACGAGCGGCTGATAATGTCGAAATGAGAAGAATGTTACTGTACACAAATTATAGAAAGTAAAAGTATTGATTTGGTATGTAAATCTCTGTTGCATCAAAATAAAATGATACGTTCATTATATGTTATTGACAGAAATAATATACATCGGACATTATATACTTTAGCACAAAAGGGTTATCTAAAAGACGGTGGACAACATTATAAGTGAAAGAATAAAACTTTCTCTTTTATTTATAAAAAGAAATAGCATAACCACCCTACAAAAACAGAAGAAATATTGAAGAGGGAGACAAGAAAAATATAAAAAGGACACAACAGCTAATCTAGATAAAACCAAAAAATAGGGTTCTAGAGCGGAAGATGATAGGGGAAACGTAATAGTTCGTAAGTATTGGCAAATTTTGACAATTATAGTTTGTAAGTATTGACAAAGTATAAACAAATAAAAATGACAGAGAAATATTTGAACGTATTTTAGACCTATATAGAATATACGAAAAGAGTTATGTCTTAGGCCCACCTACAGTTACGTAAGAGTTACGTAAGAGGAACAATGAACGTGGCCGAGGGTCAAGTTCGTTGTCATGGTTATAAACTCCAACAATAGAAGAGCGGAGGTAATGTATTTGGGTGCGTGCCGTCATAAGCTTCTACAGGGCGAGCGCGGATTACGCTGCTCCCAATGAAGTACCAGCAGTATCAGTATTTGTGTATGGAAAGGTCTCAGCGAAAGTCAATATCTATGGGACAGACACCACGGAGCTGTATACGCTGCTATACGAATTTCTTGTGAGAGAAAACTTGACATGTTTATGAAAAAGTACAAATATAGTGAATAATATGAAAGTACACAAAACGGGAGCAATGGATAATGATAGTATATACTTTGGAAATACACTCAAATCAACTATTTTAGTGAATTAGTGGCAGGGAAAGGCAATTTTAGGCTTGTAAAGACGGCATTTACCTGCCTATTATGGGAACCTGGTATACCAGGTTCCCGTCTGTGAGTGCGCTCCACGGGAACCTGGTATAGCAGGTTCCCGGAAGGAACGGGTTAATACACAGGTCTGAATTGAAACATATAGGATATCCGTACAACTATACAACTATACGACTGTACGTCTATCCAGCCGGCCAATCAGAACGCAGGAAACTGTACATCTATACAACTATACCAGTGGCGGATTCAGGGGGGCACATGGGGCACGTGCCCCCTTTCCCTTCTCATTATTCCCCTTTTCCGCCTTTTCTCTCCTCTCTCTTCCCTTTCTTCCTTTCCCTCCTTTTTGTTCCCTTTTCTCTCCTCCCTCTTTTCTTCTTCTTTCTTTCCTTTTCTTTCTTTTCCCCTTCCTTTTTCTTCCCCCCTTTTTCTCCTTTTCTCCATCTTTCTTTTCCCCCTTCCCCCTTTCCCCCTTTTTTTTACCGCGGGGGCACGTGCCCCCTGTGCCCCCCTGAATCCGCCACTGGTATAGTTGTATAGATGTACCGTTTCCTGCGTTCTGATTGGCCGGCTGGATAGACGTATAGTCGAATAGTTGTATAGTTGTACGGATAGTGGCATGATGGGCCCGCTATACTTACCCGACTAGCTCTTAACACCACCTTTACCCTAGGGTAACTTTTCTCCGTCTGGACAGGACTAATGACCGATCTAGGATAAACTACCATGAGATCACTCACCCTTGTATGATCAATCTTTGGTAAAAAGAACACGACGTATTACCAGATAATCCATGTCTGCTAATCGTCAAATAAAAATTATTGATAATTGGAATCACTGTCCAAGATTTTTGAATAGATGGTTTTATTTTGTTAAAGCATGTGACACGGTGTGCACGGTTTATACCCCAGTTACATTAATGAGATCGATACGAGGCCGACAAAATACCGAACAACAAAGGAATTACATTACTCGAATGGGAAAGAATCGGTCGGTTTTGAGTCGTAAATGCAATGTGATTGA
Source organism: Mesocentrotus franciscanus (assembly GCA_037976565.1). NCBI lineage: Eukaryota > Metazoa > Echinodermata > Echinoidea > Camarodonta > Strongylocentrotidae > Mesocentrotus > Mesocentrotus franciscanus. The sequence continues at coordinate 13,886,392 of CP137686.1, forward strand.
GGTACATGGGGACTCAACAGGCGAAGGCCGCTTTACAGCAAGCATGAAACTCTGGGATCTCAAAGGCGCTGACCTGTGTCCAAGTGGTCAAACTCAGACTATTGAGCATGTTCTATAATGAGTACGTTGTAGCAGGAACACCATGTCCCCTCACTGATATTGACAACCCACAAAATTGTGTCATATTTAAACAATGGTCAGTTTTAAATAGCTTTGTTTGATAAACGAATTAATAATAACATATTTTATTTTAAAGTCTATTTCATTAATCAAATTTGTTTATTCTTGGTTATCTCTATCATTTCTCTCTTGACAACCTCAATCCCATATTCCCAAATTTCCCCCGCGCATCAGTTCGTGGTCGTCGAGGGCTTGGTGACGACGATCGTTGATATCTTTCCGAATACACTCCTAAAAGGCCACAGACGAGAGTTCTTCTGCGCAGGGTGCTGTCTCTTCTTCTGTATGGCGGGAATACCCATGGTGACCTATGTAAGTCAGTATGACTGTAAATCACAATATAGCATTCAGAGGGCTAAACATGCCTCACAGACATGACGGAAGTAGCGTTTTTTTTTCTTGTCATAGATTTGGGATGTATTTAGTGTTATACGGAAGAAAAACGTACACTCCCCTTTCGGAGATTATGATTTATGAAGGTATGTGGCCCATAAAAAGTACATACGTGCCACCCTTGGTAGCAGGTATATAACTTCTCAAATTCATTATAAAACGGTGTAGGCCTATTTGTTTGTTTCAATTTCTGTATTCTGAGCTGTCTCGAATGCACAAAGGAATATCATTTAAGTGAACGCAAGTTTTTGTTTTGTTTTGTTTTGTCATTCTTAAAACAGAATTATCACCAAGAACATCGCGCCGTAGCTACTGAAGAGTACATTATGTTATTGAAAAAGTCTATAGTTGTTGTCGGCACTTTGATATTTAGATCGTGGGACCAATTTTAGGTTAATGTTAGAAATCGACTGAGGGGCAATTGTTTTTAATTTATTTTTTGAGGAAACCTGACATTATTCCTTGTTTTTTTCTTCCTATAGGGAGGCATGTACATATTCCAACTCTTCGACTTCTACGCAGCCAGTGGGTTTGTTCTCCTTTGGGTCGCTCTCTGTGAGAGCTTAGTCATAGGATGGGTGTACGGTAGGTACCCTTCTATCTTAGCCGGACTAGTTTCCCCGGACAACTAATAGTGTCTAGTATCCCCGGACAACTAATAGTGTCTAGTATCCCCGGACAACTAATAGTGTCTAGTATCCCCGGACAACTAATAGTGTCTAGTTTCCCCAGACAACTAATAGTGTCCGTTAGGACAATCATCCCCTGACATCTACCCTTACATATAATGAGGCCAATCACCCCTCGTACATCTGTCCCCATGACCTAGTGTGAGGGAAACTTGACTTATATAGAATATCCTCCCTACTGGCAGTTGTTTGGGTTAGTCGTCGTGGAGTAGTCCGCGGGGGTAATGTTTCAGGGCTAGTTCCCCCTCCCAAATCGCAGGTTATTGAGTAGTGGAGGATAAGGGTAGGATTCTCCAGTGGTTTTGCTCTATAAATCAATTATTATTTTGCTTTCTCTGGATATCTTTATGTGAGAGCGTAGTCATAGGATGGGTGTATGGTAGATCCCCCTGTATCTCTAGATCAAGTAAATATATTTACTCGAAAGCTGTATAACCCGACTTCTTTCTTTTTCTAATATTCTTGAAATTCAATTTTTAACTTGAATAAATCAGCTAGCTTTTGGTAGGCCTTAGGCCTCCGCTGGCTCCTTGATTACTCATTTAACAAAATTAGTTATTGCCTATGTTTGCCCCACCCCTCACATATGGACAAACGTTCCGTCGTGAGATACACAATTAATCGTTTGTCTATTATTTTCATACTCCTTGGTTGTTTTTTCCAGGTGGTAATCGGTTTATGCAAGATATCATCAACATGATAGGCAAGGGTTGGATAAAACCTTACATGCTGGCTGCATGGATGTTTATGACGCCTCTGTTTGCTGGGGTGAGTTCGTGGTGTGTATGGAGATTATAAAACTCACTCCTAGATCGTAATCACATGATTGGTCAAGCGCGATCACGTGTGAATCACTTACTAAGACTATCACGCGTTTTTTTATGAAAACGTGTGCAATAACTTCAGTTCAGCTCACTTCAGTTAAGTTCATTTAAGTTCAGTTCAATTCAGTTGAATTAAATTTAGTTCATTTCAATTCAAGTCAATTCATTTTCATTTACCTCAATTCGATTCCTACAACTTCAATTCACATCACTTCACTTAAAATAAGTTAACTTCAACTCAATTAATTTCAGCTCATGTCAACTCAGTTAAATTCAGTTAAATTCTCTCTTTTTACTTATCCCACAGACCATCTTCATCTACATTATAGTATACTACAAGCCCTTGAACAATGAAGATGACTATGTGTACCCCTGGTGGGGAATGATAAAAAACAATAAACTCAAATCAATTCAATTCAATTCAATTCGATTCCATTCAATTTAATCAAATTTCAAGTTCAATTTTAATTCAGTTTATTTCAGTTCCATTCAATTAAGTCAATTCAATTCTCAATTACTTTAAGTTCAATCCAATTCACTTCAATCCAATTCATTTCATTCCGATTAACTTTCAATTCAATTCAATTACAATTTTAATTCATTTCAGTTCAATTCCATCAATTCACCTCAATGCGATTAAATTCTTTCTCCCTTTTTCATCCCACAGACCATCTTCATCTACAGTATAGTATACTACAAGCCCTTAACCTATGAAGATGATTATGTGTACCCCTGGTGGGGATACATGTTGGGTTGGTTCATGGCCCTCTCCTCCATGGTCCTTATTCCCATTGTCTTCATCTACCAATTCGTCTTCGTGAGCAAGGGGACACTGATGGAGGTAATCTTTAAAAAAGAAGGTTTAAGTTGGGGGTGGAGATGAGAAGATGAAGTTTCTCATTCTTTTTTGAGTTAGTTTAATTGGAAGAGTATCGGTAGAAATGTATTCTACACTCTAAGAAAAAAGGGTGCAAAAAGGGTGCAAAATAAGAGTTTGCACCCTTTACATAAAAATGAACCCTATCGAAGGAAAAGAGGTTCAAAAAGGGTGCAATATAAGATTTTGCACCCTTCCCACAAAAATGAACCCTATCGACCAAAAAAGGGTGCAAAATAAAAGTTTGCATATTGCATGCATATTCATGATTACTTTACACGTGTTCACATAAAAATACATTTATCATGATTTGTTAAGCAAATTATGACAATGCACATCAATTTTGTGATTTGTATTTTCCTTGCGCAATCATTAACCAATAGATTATTTTGTCTGATCATGTTACAATTACATTCACGTTTTAGCAATAGATACATGTATATTGATTATAAGATTACTAACCAAGAAACAACACGCATGTTTAATATGTATTTGTGTACGAGCATATGTCACCAGTATTCCTCGAGTATGGGTGCAGGATTGCACCTTTTAAAGGGTGCAGGATTGAACCCCTAAAGGTGCTGCTATTGCATCGGTTTGCACCCCTAATGAAGCAGGATTGAACCATTAAGGGTACTTACATGTCTCCTAAAAGGTGCAATCTGGCACCCTCTTAAAGAGTGCAGGATTGAACCCATAAAGGTGCTGCTAGTGTTGCATCGGTTTGCACCCCTAAAGGTGCAGGATTGAACCATAAAGGATACTAACATGTCCCCTAAAAGGTTCAATCTGGCACCCTTTTAAAGGGTGCAGGATTGCACCTTTAAAAAGGGTGCAGGATTTAACTTAACCCCTAAAGGTGCTGCCAGTGTTGCATCGGTTTGCACCCCTAAAGGTGCATACTTGCACCATTTTTTCTTAGTGTGTAATGTCAAGGAATGGTATTCAAGCGCCTTGATATTAAAAATATGACGAGAAATACCTTAAAAGTTTTGAACAAACTTTCACGATGGAGGCAATCTTTCAAAGAGATGGTTTATGTGGTGAAGATAAAAATGAGAAGTTTTTTTTTAAATGTTAGACGTTTATTTGACAGAGTATCATATATAGGAGAAATGTCCCCTAAGAGAGACGGCTCTTTAGGTACCCTGAATATTGGAAATATGATAACAATTTCCTTAAAAGTTTGCACCACAACACAACTTTCATGTGTGTAGAGTCCCATATATTCTTTTCTCTGTGAAAAGCTCACTGTGTGTGATTGTCAGCAAGATTCCAAGAACTCAAAATATACAGTTATTCACCTTTTCTACAATGAACCTTTCACAATTGCTCCTTTCACATGGCGATCTCATGATCAGAACTCAACTTTATCACATTAGTCTTTAACTTCAGTGTCGCCTTTCAGTGACGCTTTCTGAATTCATTCATCAATTGATTCAGTGCTATGAATTGAACATAATACGTGAGCTGAAATAGCAAGAAATCACTGCAAATGTTGAGTCCATTTTTTCATGACTAAGAACGATATAATTTATACAAGAAAGTGACAACGCGAAGTAAAATTTATATTCACTATTTTCGTGTAAAAAACTGAACCTTCGATCTCTTCCACATGGCCTGAATCTAACCGGACCGGGATAATAATATATCTGTAAAGCGCTTAGAGACGTCGTTGATGTATTAAACGATATTATAAAAACCCAGCTAATTATAAATAAGTAATTCATTTACCTTTCAGCGATGGATAGACGGAACTACATCACGAGTACCAGAGATTCAACAAGATGGCCCATTGGACAAAAAAGACCACTCTTACGGAGAATTGGAATTACGATGATTCGATCCCCAAGTTAGAAGACATTGGATGATTAGAAAATTCCGGATTCTGGGAAGCATTTATAAATGTATATCAACTAAGGACCTGCAATTTGTTCGACACCCCCTCATTGGATGGTTTTGGTAGCATCACCCCTTGCATGCAATATTATAGGAATGAGGGTAGTCTGTAGTACATGTAGTGCGGTAGTTTCAGATAGGAAGAATGTTAGTACGACACATGCTCCGGCGACAAGTGCTCTTGGTCAATATTCTACACCAACCGAATTAATGATTTACCCCCCTGGACCAAACAATTTGAAATAATGCATATATGCATACTAATAAATTACTTATTCATGTATACCCTTTACGTGATTTTTATATTTGTTATCATACGTGGGGTTTGTAAATTTTGTGTGTGGTAATATACCATGTGAATAAAGTTTTCATAATGCGTAGAAAATACAAATGTAATCCACCCTCACCCTAAACCTAACCTAACACCCAACTGCAACCATAACCCTATATCTTTTGACAAAATGAAGTCCGGAGCAATTGTCGTCGATTTAATTGTCGTCGGAGCATATGCCGGACGACCTGACTGTTACTTAGTAATAGGCCAGCTGGTAGGTAACCTGTGATTTGGTGGTACAGTACGAATGATTTATTTTAAAGAGGTGTTTTGATGTTTACGTGAGACATGACATATGGTGTAGCATCCGTTAAAAAATTGCCAAGTTCAAAGATATCTTGGTTGTTACGGGAAGTTGCTTTATTTCCTCTAAAACTTTCTGTAGCCTTTCACATATCTTCCATGGCTCTTCATTGCTCCATTATCATTGCTCAGTAAACAAAAATCGAATTACACTGTGTGTAATGTATCTGTTTGTACAGTTGAACTTAATTGGTTTATTATAAAAAGAAACAAAGACAAATGGTTCATTTGATATACAGGATAATTGCATTTATTGATATACGTTGCATTTGAAACATTTCGTACAAAAAAGAAAGTTTCATGTTTCATGAATGATTTATTTAGTATTCTTCCCATTAGCTTCATTGTTTATACTATAGTTTTTACGGAGCAATGATAATGGAGCAATGCCATGGGAGATAATGTGAAAGGCTACAGAAAGTTATAGAGGAAATAAAGCAACTTCCCGTAACAACCAACAGATCTTTGAACTCTGCAATTTTTTGACGGATGCTACATAATGTATATGTGTATGCAACTGGTCTATTGGTGAAGGCTATTCCTTAAGTGAAACATGGCATAATATATGTACATGCATCTGACGTAGTATTATCAGACAGGATGGCTTGGAAGTATATAGGTGTATGCATCTGGTATTTTGGGGAAGGCTAGTTGCTCTCTTCAATCTTGACATATAACAGTATGATTGTATGCCTTTGGTAATTGGTGACGGATCTGTACTCTCATACGGGATATCGCGAGTTTGATCCTTGATCAAATTTTCCAATTCAAATAGTTTTATTTCCAAAAGTCAATAAAAACATGAAAGAATGCTTACATAAAATTAATATCAAATGAAATTTACAATATAACAGACATTTTTTCTTATTTGTAATTATACAATATTAAATGTCGATGAGTAATACACGCAATTTCGGATATATAAGCCTGTTAGGAAAAGGGCAAACACAAAACAAGGACTAGGGCAGAAATATTAAAGCCCCTCTGCACTAGTTTGGCCAGAAGGGATTAGAGGGATTAGCGTGGTCACTGACAGGTGGTTATCTCATCAACTCAGCTCTCAATTAACATAAGAAAAAGAGGATCATGGGGACCAACGCGCACCGCTTAGGCATTGTTTTCTATATAGAGGGAGCAAGTAGCTACAAGTAGTGCAGAGGGGCTTTAAATCGGAGAGAGACGTAGGGAGAGGGGTGAGTGTATAGAGAACAAATGAACACGAAGGATGAAAGGTCCACGGTTAGTTCGTCCGATTATTTACCAAAATGTAAATGGAATTAATATAAGCTGGGGTATAATTCATAAGTAAAGAGATGTAATTAGGTTGTTATATATTGATAGTAGGAACCGTTTGAGTTATGATTTGAAGGAAGGGAAGCTCGATGCATTTATAATGGTATTATTAAGGGTATTCCAAAATATCGGGCCGGTGAAAACAACAGTATTTTGTGCTAGAATAGTTTTCATTAACGGTAAATGAAATTCATTGAAACTCCGAGTGGGATAGTTATGAACTTTTTTGTTTCTATGAAATATCTGATCAAAAACTTTAGGTATAATTTGTTATTGTAGCGGAACATAAACTGACTATAACTTGATGTCCTTGGACATGGTGTTTTCCCACACTCTTGGCCCATGTGTATTCAATGTTGTACTTGGCAATGCTGGGATAATAATACTCTCAGGATACTGATCTATGTGCACACCATAAATTATGAACTTGCTGCTTAAAACCTGCAGCGTCTATACATTTCAGGTCACTCGTGGTCCCAAGGTCTTTCTGACTCATTTGTCATTCATAATTCAGAATGTGCATTCGTTCTCAAACAGCGGGAATTACAGCTGAAGTCTTTCTCAAAAAAATCTTGGATATTGTAGTACCCATTACTTCTATGACTTTCTTATTAGAAGTATGAGAGGTGGCTTGCATGCGAACAGGGGGAGAAGTAAGGAAGGGGAAACTTGAATCTTGAATCTTGAATCTTGAAAGGGCTTAGTAGTCGGTTTGCTATTACTAACATTTAGTAACCACTGCCGTCTTATACCCAGGAGAAGATCAATGAATAGATAAAAGTGCAAGGGCAATAACTTTTACTGAACTGAAAGGTATGTGTTTTTTTTGTATCCAATTGCATGCCAAAGAAATATACATCGCTAGATAATAAGAAGTCAGTATTATGTATTTTAAGGCTGAAAGCGACTTGTTTGAAGCATACTTCATTTAAAGAATAGACAGGTTTACCAACATATTCAAATTTTATGCATACTTTTAAAATAAATGTTGTTCTTGACAATCTGAAATCTAATCCGATACTTGCCCGACAGAGCAATGTGTGCAGACTGGATTCCGAGAATTGTAGTTCATTCATTAATAGCGTGTTAATGATGTAACTCGTCAGTAGGTACCCAGGAAAGAAACGTCCATAAATTTGAATATGTTAGTAAACGGGTCTATACTGTATCAAATAATGCGATGAAATCATATTTGCATGTCGAATGAGGAACCCGAAAAAAACCCAAAGAAATTGGTTAGAATTGAAGAAGAAATTTCAGAGGACACTCCCTGCCAGGGTAATTTTAAGAGCCAAGCGGCTAGTGAAATAAGCAAAGTTCAATAATGTCCGTCGCGCACGAGGCGCAATTTCTAACGCTGATCAAGTCTGTGAAAATTATTAGCCCATACGCCCAACGGTTGTTAAACGTATTGGTTGTATATTTCACTTTTTACTTTTTGTAAATGATTTGAGCCTCACATGGTGTGTCAAAGACAGCACCAATCGCTGACGCAGTCCTACGTCATCAAAATGACGCTTCGTGTGCGCCAAGCATAAGCAGGACAATAATTCGAAAAGTATTGGATATGCGCTATATCATTTTGTCAGGTTTGAGTAATGGAAGCCAAAGCCACGATTTGGCATCATACCCATTGCACACGAAGCGTCATTTCGATTGGGTTATTACCTACGATAATCAAGCATGTGAAAGGGCCAATAATGAGTCAGTATTGCGCTTCTATTTTGCATTCATTACTTAAACGATGTTATTCTCACAAAGCGTGTCAAAGACCGCGCCAGTCGCTGAAACAGGTTTACACCAGGGTCAAAGACCGCGCCAGTGTTGAAACAGGCTTGCGTCAGCGTCAAAGACCGCGCCAGTTGCAGATACTGGCTTGCGTCAGCGTCAAAGACCGCGCCAGTCGCTGAAACAGGCTTGCGTCAGCGTCTAAGACCGCGCAAGTCGCTGAAACAGGCCTATGTAAGCAAAGTAAAATGATGCGACAAGCGCAACGGGCATTATATTTAGTTTTCACCCTGCAGAGTCAAATTGGTAGTGCCTTAGTCACACCGCCACAGCGACCCTATATCGGCTTCAAACCGACCGATTCTTTTTGGTGAACGTTATTTTTGTGTTCGGTCTGTTATCTCTCTGGTGTCAGTCTCGTTGGTGTGAATAGGGTAAGGGAGTTGTCCTTCTTGAGTACTTGCTAAGATCTTGATATAACACGATGGCAACTATTTTCAAAGAAATCACCCAAAGGCAGTTCCGGTAGCCTTATGCGTCACCTGTTGAAACGAGTGAACATGACAATGACGTCTTACGTAATCCGAACATGATTACTACATAATTATATGACATAAAATGGGGTATAGAAATTGCCCTTGGGTTGGTTTGTGGAAAAATAATTGCGGTCGTGTTATATCCTATTTTGTTAAAAAATCATGTGATTTTGTGCAATAAATGGAAAGGAATTCTCTATATAATGAAATATTGGCAAGTTTATTAATACGTAGGCAAATAGGTGTCGCTATATTAGAGAGAGAGACAGAGAGAGAGGGGAGGAGAAAGAGAGAGAGAGAGAGAGAGGTGGGGGAGAGGAAAGGGGTAGGTACAGAAAGAAAGAGAGGGAGAGATATAAAAATAGAAATTAGATAGATGGACAGATATACATATATATATATTTAAATATTGTAAAGAGAAAGAGAGAGAGAGAGAGAGAGGGGGGTTGAAGTGAGAAGAGGCCTGCAAGGCGCATTGATTCTATATTAATTCATTAATGACAATAATAATTATGTCTAAAGTTTCTTCGTTCATGTTGTTGGGAAAATACACCCCACCAAAAAAATAAATAAATAAATAAAAAATAAAATAAATAAATAACAAATAAAAATAAATAAATATATATAGAAAGTGGACACTTTTTTAAAGATTCAGATTTTCAAATAAATATTTGATATGAACCTTCGTTAAAATGATACGCAGTAGACAATTTTCGTAATGTTTCAAATTTAATGCATAAATCTTTATAACTGTATTTCAATAGTCAGAATTGAATTGCATACACTCCGTGTTGTTAGGTAGGATAGTCATGTTTTTCATACCTAGTAACAATAAATGTATGCAATTCTTATTCCGACTATTGAAATACAATTAGTTGTAACAGGTGAATTAAATTATTTGTAAAAACGCATGGCACTTTAAAAAGACCAGTTCTGGTCATGCGATTGCATTGTGAAAGAAACGTTGTGGAATCGATTAGAAAAGGTTGATCATCTAGCATATAAGTATTGGTGTGCACTGCAAGGTTCTGGAATCATCAAAATGATAAGAAATTTGGCCCAGTCTTAATTGGTAAGGTTACAAGCACTGTACACAGAAAGATGTATATGGGACTACACGACCACGTGCGCGATATCTATTTGGTCCCAATAGATATAATAATTTACCAAATATATCAATTAGTAGGCGGTTTCCCGGGAAAATTTGTATCATCACGTATTAGTCAAAACATATTATTTCACATGATTGGTAATGAGAGCTTCCATTTCATTTTTTGAGAGAGGGGCGTTTCCAAAACTGGTCTTTACCTTTAACATCGATGTATGCATTAAGTCTGATTGCATTACAAAAATGGTCGTCATTTAACAATAAATGAGTCTCTGAAAGAAAATCGCAAAAAGGGCATCTGGCCATTCAAATGTTGATGAGCATTAATTTTCTATCTTGTAAAGTCAAATTAAAACAATGAAACAATAAGACAAACAATCACGAGAAACACGAACGGAAAGGAATTTTGACGGTGCTTGTCAAAACCATGCAGTCCTGAAATTACAGTAGACATCCAGAGCGAAATCCTCCTCAATGTTTCTCGTTCTTTGTTTTCGTGGTTGGAAAACAATATCTTACAGATGCACATGTTTGATTTGATTGGCTATTTCCTCTATTTTTGCAATTTTCTTAATCAAACCTTCTACAGTTAAACGAATGTGATCACCAAAGCATCAACGTTCAAAGCTTGATCTGAATTGATGTTGGTAGAGTATAATTTTTCTTAAATTTGATATCATATTTTATTGATGGTTTATATGTTATTTTTTAAGAATAAAGAGTATCCACTTTTTTGTTGTTGCTGAATACACAAAAAAGAAGATTAAACGCCATATTTTGTTTAATAGTCCGTGTTCTACTAATTAATGTGAACCATACCCAGCGTTTAAGATAACTTTTAACTAATATAACAGGGAAATCTAGACTCCAGTCTAACCACGTTTCGAGTGGAATTATGAGTTCGAGTCCAACCAAACCAAGTTGGCAAAACCCTGTGTATAAATGGCTCTGCATGCTGCATGACAGAGCCACTATACAAATAGTTTGGCCAACTTGCTCACAGCAATTAAGGCGGATGTTCATTTGTTTTGTGCTCGCCCAACAAATAGCAGTATTTGCCATATTGACTTATGCCCTACTCGAACCGGGTTGGCCAAACTCTCCTAATCAGTGGCTCTCCCCCCCCCCTCTCCCCCTGTCCACACACAACATTTTCCGTGATTAGGCGTGATTAGTTATACCGTTTCGCGATAGTTATATGATGAAATTGTGTGTGTGGACGCTTACTAACGATACGTCGTATAACGAAACGTCGTATAACGAAACGCAGGTTTGGGCATCGTTTCGAACTAGAACTCAATAACTAATCACGCCTAATCACGCTTAATCACGGAAATTTTGTGTGTGGACGGAACTAGTCTAACTGGGCGTCGGATCGCGCGCGAAAGGAGACCTGGGGGGCGTTTCATGAAAAAATTAGTCGGTGGTTTTCACCGACTAATATCATTTTCACCGACAATTTTATTGTCACCGACTATTTTCCAGGCCTCTGATTGGTCAAATTTAGTCGGCCCCGACAGTTGTCGGTGGACAAATGTTGATGAAATGCCCCCCTGACCTCTCATTTCCGCTTCCATTTCATGACCGCAGTAGCAAACTGCGCACCTATACGACATTTCGCTGTAGAGTTTTGGGATTACTTTCTTGTGTGTGTGGACACCCTGGAATTTATACGATGATTCTTTATACGACGTTTCTTGTGTGTTGACACCCTTGAATTTATACGATGATTCTTTATACGACGTATCGTTATAGAGTTTCGGGATAAATTATTTTGTGTGTGGACACGCTGTCTGCTGCATGATAAACAGCGCTCTCACTCGTTGCCATGTAAATCGCACTCTTTTATCCCATTACGTGCAATACTTGGCAGGTGCTATATGGGCATGCCAGTAAATATCTCATCTCTCGTTGTATTTACCAGCGGGTCATAGTATACGTAGGCGGGGGATCACGCCATAGGCCGTGGGTTGGCAATAGCGTGGATATATTACAATACCACAATGATTCAGCAATATTTCATGAAAACATATAACTTTTACAGATCTGCTTCGATAGTGTCGGAACCATGCATGCACTCTGAGGGATGAGTTTAGTCGGATCGCGTCGGAACTACGCGTAATATGTCCTACAGATGACCTTATATGACTGATTCATCCTCGAATTGATCCCGGATAAAAAAGAAAGGAGAAGGCAAGCACACGATCACCATTATTCATAACAAAGACTTTATATTGCAAGGATATACCGACGGTGATCTCGGCGAGGTTCATGTCTATATCGGGACCCTTAGTTGCATAGTTATACCAGGAAGGAGATACCAGGCTGTATCCTATACGTCTTTGGTTACACGAGTACGATTGCGATACGAAGACAAGCATTATGCCTGTCATTGGTAGGGAGCCTACACTGGCTACAGAAGTACAGTAATACTTCACTTCACCAGGCGTTATTGATTCCGGACTTCCCGGCGGACTTCCCTTTAAAACTCCTTGCTCTAATCTGAGTGTTTTAATAGTACTAGCTGTGCCACTTTATTTCACATTTCTCAAGTAGATCATTACTCTACGGACCAAGTGAGGTAGCTTTATTGACTCTCGGTTTCGACATTCTATATCCCTTGATCCTTTGGTGATTAATGGACTATACAGGAGCAGGATTCCACATCTAAAGAAGGTAAGTTATATACTGTTGAATATGTGATCATTGATTATATTTCAGGGGTTCTGAGATAGTAGGCAAGGCCAAAAATAAAACATTAAACAAAAAACATGATCGCAAAGATGTTGAATAAAATAATTCATGGACGATTTCAATACACTGTTGTTTATCCCATCAATATTAATTTGTCGAAAATCTTTGTGATCATGATGAACAAAGGCAACAGACAAATAACGCACGCACATCAGTATTTTTCCAGATTCATTTCAAATTTTTCGGACATCATTCATCGCAAGCTCAGGCAAAGCGATACACATGTTATTAAAAAAACATACCACGCACGTTCAGTGCTCGGTTGTCCATGTCATTATGATATTACCCCGGCCAATCTTTACTTCATTGGATCCAAAGATTGGGACTTGGATGCAGATTTCATTTTGAGTCACATCATGTTAGATAAACGATTATGTCTACGTTTATATTGGATTTGTGTGGTGATGAGATAATGCTCAGCTATATATATAAATCACCGCAAGTGTAGCCTGTCTCTGAGATGATTTGTTTATTTATGTTTATTTCATGTTTATCTCTACCGGGTAGGCTAAAGTAGCATAAATCTTTACAACATCTAAATTTATGCGGACAGGGACGGATTGATGATGGCAATATGCGCTGTCCATACCCCTCTCCCAACCCTTACTGGAAGCCTATAGGCTATAGCTATATTCGTGTAGATCTATTCCTCCTTTAAAGGCACTATATGTCCCATTTGCAGGCCCCAAAAATGAAAAGGTTAAATTCCAACGGCATTTGAAAGACAATACTAATTTAGAACTTCCCTAAAAAAAGGGGGGCTTGAAAATGTCTTTAAGTGGGAAAATAACGACTATTAGTTGTCGAATCGACTTAGGAGCTATAGAGCCAGTAAGTAATAGTCTGATTTTTCAGACCATTGTACCGAATGGTCGTACGTTTTATGCTGCGCAAAGATTCAATCAGTTTAATTTTGGCCATTACAAGAAGTGGGTTATTGATGTAGACAAATGCTCATGTACCCTTTACAGCTCATTTTATGTATGTTATTACCAAAGATGAAAAAGCCAGTCAGTCACTCAATAGTGTCTGACAGTGAAGTCTAGCAAGTAAACGGGTTTCCTTGCATAATTTGAATATTAGGACACTGCTAACGTTTAAATTTCACAGATAGGACATACATGACATATTCATAATTCCTGCAAAGTTCTACAGAATTTGATGTTGGCTGCAAAGGGACATAGTATCTTTAAAACTACATGTACGTCTCCTTCACCTATTCAACAGAGAATTCATCATAAATCTACCACAAAAATAACCGCATTATAGGAATATCCTTTATTCCATAGCTAAAGACAGTCATGTCCTCTACCACTCATGCATATCATACTATACACCATTCGATCGGTACAACTGTGTGAAAGTAAATTATTTCCCTTTTTTTTTATTATATATATATAAATAATGTCATAGTTTTTTTAAGCAATCACCGGAAACGGACTTTTACAGGAAGAAAGGCCCGGCCTTCCTGCCTAGTCTCCAAATACTTTCAAAGGACCATGTTTAATTTTTTTTTTCTTTGTTCTTCATTTCTTCTCCGCTTGTGCTATTCTCATGTTATATATATTGATACATGTATTATATTTTAACTTTTATATTGTGAATTTTTAAAACATACTTTACCACTGACCACACAACTATACCAGCCAGGGGCGGCTTTGGGATTTTGTAAAAGAGGGGGTACTACCACTATTCTGAGAAGTGAAAAATAATAGTATGTGAAATTATACTAAAAGTGCAAATAGAATAAAATGAATAAACATAAAAAAAGTTATCGAGCATAAAAGGGGGAAGATCCAGATTGTTACTGAACGCCTTGAAAGGAAGTTACTTATTATTTTAATGAAATACATATACTGTATAAAAATGACTTAAGAAAAGTACGAGAATTGGCCCCAAGATTTATGGATTACGTGTCATTTTTTTATTACAAAAATCATAAAATCAGTCATATAATAACGCTGTTCGTATCATCGAATACAGATATTTTATTAAGTTTTTATTTTCTTGTATATATTTTTTTAAATGGAAAACGTGTGAATTCAATGGATTTCTTTGTGAAGAATGAGGCTTGTGCAATAATTTTAATTTCCATTTTTAGTTATATACCTCTAGATGGGGTTAACCTTTTATCATTTTAATAATCCAATACATAATCTCTTTTGTTCCAAAACAAGAAAATGTCGTCCATGCCATCAATAAGTTAGAATCCTGCTTAGATTATGTTAAGAATTGGATGAGCACTCATTCTCTCAAGTTAAACAGTGATAAATCTGAAATTATGTTTTTGGTTCCGAATCTCAACTGGTAAAGGTTAATGTGTGTCATATCAATATTGGAAACGCTGTGATCAAAGCCTCTGAAACATGTAGAAATCTGGGTATTACATTTGATCCCACAATGTCCATGTCAAATCATTTGTCCAATACATGTAAATCTGTCTGGTATCATCAGTTTAGAAATCTGGCATTTATCCGTAAATATTTAACACGTTCAGCCGCAGAGAAAGTTGTACATGCACTTGTCTCATCTCGCCTTGACTTCTGTAAATCGTTATTTTATCAACTACCCCAAGTTCAAGTCCCCCGTCTGCAGCGATTACAAAAAACTGCAGCTCGTCTTGTTACTTTGTCCCCTATAAGAGAAACCATAACACGCCAGTATTACAGTCAATATCGTATAGATTATAACTTACTTAACTGCTTGTATTTCATTCTTTACATGGGTCTGCCCCTCACTATAATCGTAGTGAAATTAACTTATACAATCCCTCTAGACATCTCAGATCATCAAATTCATCTTTATTAATTGGTTGTACCACAAACTCGAAATTCTTGGGTGATAGGGCTTTTTCACATGCCGGTCCATTACTTTGAAACAAACTGCCACAATCTATTCGTAATCTGTCATCTGTCAATGAATTTATAACCGCACTCAAGACATACTGGTTCAATGTCGCATACTGCTAAGTATTAAGTGTAGTGTATCATACTGTTTGTACTTATGTTCATGTTTATGTGACTATTTCCACTCTATTTTCTACTGCGCCATGAGTATCACTATTGTGATGGATACCGGCGCATTATATTAAGTGTTCATATTATTATTATTATTTAACCAAGTAGGTTCATTTTTCATTTCCTGTAACTAAATAATTTCGCATTACAAGACAAAAAAAAAAAACAATGTCAATGATATTTCCATGCTAATTTTCTGTTATAATTATCATTACGTCTATTATCGTGATTATCTTGCCATTGTTTATATTATGTGGAAAATGAAATAAATTCGCTCTGGCGGCTCTGCATAGAGCGACAACAGACTAGTAAAAAAAAACACCATTCCCAATGAATGGTTTATTATGGGTTTTATCTCTTTGGAAAATACGCAACGACTGAAAACCCTCCTAAACGAATTTGATAAACCATCAATTTTTTTTCTTTTCGGCATGATATTTCTAAATTAGAAGTGACCTCTTCATTTCTCATTTATTATGCAAAAACAACCCAATATGGGAAACCCAAACCCTTCCCCGTGTACCACGTTGATGGGAAAATGATTGTAGTAAGCCAGGAGCAAGTATACCAGACTAATGACCATTATCTATACTACAAATGTATGTCCCTTTAACTTAATATCCATTTTGGCTGGAAAGGGGGGGGTCTAGTTTGGTGTGATGGGGCTTAAGGGGGACAAAGAAACAAGACGAGCTGCAGTTTATTGTAATGCTAAGGTGACAGTGTCAGGATATGGATTACGAATTGTCTGGACTACCCCTGATTGTATGAAGAACTTAACATTTACTATATTTCAATATTTTTCAATACTTTATAACATTTATCCCGTGGCTACCTAATCTGTATAACTTCATGTACCATATTGATTTAAAAAGCTATTCTTAATGATTTGTATCTTTTTACTTTACCTAACCTGCATAGACCATTCTTCAGGTCAAGTCCTGGGCTTTTCTTATTATGCTCTCCTTTTCCTTTGCCATGTCTTTGTCATAATGTCTCTGTTCCTTTATTGCTGAAGAATCAATAAAGTGATGTACCAACATAATGGACAAACTAATTATTTTCCCAATAAACTCTATGTACACAATAACATTTCTCCTATAATTTCTATCTACATAAAACAGAAATTTCTCAATGTGTACATAATAGATATTTTCTAATGAATACTCCGTACAGACTGAACCGTTCCAAATAAACTCTAGACAACATCTGTCACAGTATACTCGAACTCGACCTACGTTCAGAGGTCAGAAGGTAAAAGACATGTTTTCTACCTCTGATATGGCAACCAATATAATTCCCCCCTCCCAGATCAAAATTATGTTTAAAGTTTTCAACAAAAGAAAGAAATTATACACATCATTCCGCCCCTCCCCGGTAAAAAAAAAAAAAAAAAAATCATTGATCTGCCACTTATTATGTCATTAACGGTCTCTTCTTCCTCACACCTCTGCCTCCATATCGTTGTTTCTCTATCTCCCCCTTTCTCTCTCTCTCTCTCTATCTCTCTCTCTCTCTCTCTCTCTCTCTCTCTCTCTCTCTCTCTCCCTCTCTCTCTCTCTCTCTCTCCCCCTCTCTCTCTCCCTCTCTCCCCTCTCTCTATGTTTATCTCCTTCATATTATTGTATGATTATGATGTATGTATAGATTTGAAAGAAATTTTGTTTTCGTGATTTTACTTTGTAAACTCCATGCAATTCAGCCCTTGGGCTGCCATATGGATTTTTTTAATAAATACCATTTCAATTCAATCCAATTCAATTCTTAGTCACTGATTTCGAGAGGTTAGTAGATGACAGTGTTCGATTGTGATTGTAATGCAAAGCCAAGCCATCATTAAAACTGTACATATCCGCGAGTGTTGAGCGGCTCCTTTCCGCTGTGACGTAATAATAATATGTGCATTGAGTTGTGCATATTTAATGAGAAAGTTGAATTCAAGCACAGTTAAAACATTATTTATGAGCTATCGCATTAGAGGCTCCCGCTTAGAAGACTATGCCCATTTCGTTGGAATATAATTTAGCACAGTTAAGTAGTATTACCATACTACCATTGTCAGATGAAAAGGGTTGCTTTTGAAATGTTTAATTAAAATTCAAGTTAGTAAGGTTTTATTTTTTTACAAATAATATGAATTATCATATTAATATAGGAATACGATGATTAAGAAGTCAGTCACGTTAGCTTGTTTATTACGTGTATACAGAAATTTTAAAAAAATGAAAGAAATAGGCCTATACGTGTGCATGGTTACAATATTTGACATAGATAATGGATTTTTCAGGACGAAACAGTCTTCGTAATCACGAGTTCATGAAATTTGTACTAAAATGACCTTTAACCAAAGAAATGAAACTTGCAAATATTCCAGAGCTGGGCATATATTCCCAAAATTGGTAAAATAAATGTCAAATTTTAGTTTGCACAACAACGGGGGCACTTTTTATGCAAACTTGACCCAATATTTTCTGACAAAAAGAGTGTCCACTCACGATGCGTTTTCTTTTTATCTCCCTATAAAGAAGAACAAACATCGATAATCTCCTTTCGAAGCGACCATAAGCGTAGTCAGTGATGTCGGAGGATGCGACATCGCCTTCGAAAGAAGGCTCGGAGCAACCCGATGCCGACGTCGAGTTCGTCAAGATGAGGAGGATCGACTCCGATGACAACATCCGGGAGAGGGATCAAGAAACTGGTGAGAAATAAAGAGAGGGAGAGAGAGAGAACAATTATTGTTATTGTTATTATTATTATTATTATTATTATTAATGTAATTGTGATTATTATCACCATTATTTTGTATTATTACTACTCTCATTATTATTGCTTTTGTTATAATCATTGATATTATTATTATTATTATTATTATTATTATTATTATTATTATTATTATTATTATCAAAACAGTATCAAAACCGTTCCTTTAAACATTTCTTGTTCTAAATTATTGCAAGTCATCTTCATAAAATGAAAATTGTCTTTAGTCATGGTCATAGAAACATGAACATCCGATGAGCTGTTGTAATATCACCTTATGTATCACCTTATGACGTTTGACCCTCAAAATGTGTGCATATCCTCCCAAATGCCTTTTATTTGTTCTTTAATAATGATGGAAATTTAGCAAGTCATCGTCTTAGGTCAAAAGAAAATACTTACATATTTCATAGCCATACTAAAGAGAGGTTCCTTGCATGTACTCACAGGCGCATTTATTCAATCATAAAACAAACAAATTTTTATAGTTAGGAATACTCATGCCTCATAACTCGTAGGCATATTTACTCAGCTACCGCTGTCTACATTGTTGACTGGTTTATAGACCATGTTTTTCACCGCAATGGCAATGTTAATATTTGTAAAATAAAATGTTTAAAAGGTGCAGTTCAAAAAGAATATATAATATATATATCTATATACTTCTTTATCTAAGAGGCAGAAACACAAAGAAGACAAGATTTAACAATATATATATATATATATATATATATATATATATATATAGTTATTATTTTTTTTTTTTTTGGGCTATGGAGGTATTGCATTAATTTTCTATATGTGCATCGCTTAAATTCAAAGATTTTTTTCTTCGGGATGTGGCTTGAAGATTTTTTTTTTTTTTTTTTTTGGGGGCCATTCTCAAATCAAGCTCCCACTCTAGAACCACTACTGATAGTTGGCTTATCTTATTACAGACACTTTGACGTAATAAATGCATAAAATAAGGTTACTGGGTGATTTTTGTTATCATTTTCTGTCACAAGTGTATTGGAGTTGATTACAGATTTTTGAAATATTTAAAGCAATATCTGTAGTTTTCTTCTTATTATATGTGTGTTGGATTGTTTCTTATTATATTTATCAAATCTAATTTGATAGGAAGCTGTCCAGACAAAACCTTCTCTTGGTTTTTTTTACAGCTGTGCCTTATTCTGTTTTGTATTATGTTGTATGTTATCCCAATTTATGTATTATATTTTACATGGAATTGAATGTTTTTTCCTTTGTAAAAATGTTTTTAAAGATGGAATTGAATAAACTGATCTGAACTGAACTGAACTGAACTAATTGTTGCGTTTAAAATAAAACAGAGAACATTTATTTATATACATTATCTCTTATAACTACTTTGTTTGTTGCCACTTAGATAAAGTGGTAGTAGTAGTAGTAATAGTAGGAGGAGTAGTAGTAGTAGTAATAGTAATAGTAGTGGTAGTAGTAGTAGTAGTAGTAGTAGTAGTAGTAGTAGTAGTAGTGGTAGTATTAGTAGTAGTAGTAGTAGTAGTAGTAGTAGTAGTAGTAGTAGTAGTAGTAGTAGTAGTAATATTAGTGGTAGTAGTACTATTAGTAGTAGTAGTAATTTTATATACAATTGAAGCACTATCAATATTAAATGCTTAATTTTATCAATTAGTTGTTTTCCTTTATCAGCAGATGCTGCAGGAGTACAGTTTGTGGGGATGAAACGAATCGACTCCCGAGAAAACATCCAAAATAATCAAGGTAAGATCATTCAAATCATTCAAGTATTTTTTTGTTTGAGCATAAAAGGAATTCTGTCTTCTACTCAAACCCCGATTTATTAAATCCTCCAAAACTATCTCTTTTGTTTTTCTTTCTTCTTTTCTTTCTTTCTTTC
Organism: Mesocentrotus franciscanus; assembly: GCA_037976565.1. Lineage (NCBI taxonomy): Eukaryota > Metazoa > Echinodermata > Echinoidea > Camarodonta > Strongylocentrotidae > Mesocentrotus > Mesocentrotus franciscanus. The sequence continues at coordinate 13,906,972 of CP137686.1, forward strand.
TTTCTTTCTTTCTTTCTTCCTTTTTCTTTTTTGGTCATTTTCCTTTCCTTTTTTTCTTTCTTTCTTACTTTCATTCTCTTTCTGTTCTTTCATTCAATCTTTCTTTCTTTCATTCTTTTTCCTTGCTTTCTTTCTTTCTCTCTTTTAATTTTTGTTCTCCCTTCTTTCTTTCTTCCTTTTTCTTTTTTTCTTTGCATATGACAGGGACCGGTATAATCCATCATTTCCTACAAGTGCCTTTATGAGGTCATTATACATATTGCATGGTACCAGTGATCCTTACAAATTCCAATCGTCGGGTGCCCGTGAGAAGGCTGTTATTGACATTGACAATACATAGCTCTTACGGCCGTCTTGCAGGCTGCCCACGAAATGCTCGATACATATCGGCCTAGTATTTATATTCACGTATTTGATAAATACCTGCAACTTTTAAAATGTCGATATCTGTGCCAACTCGGCAACTCCTTAGACGTTTTTATGCTTTTTTAAGAAATCGAAATTATATTGTTTTTCTGCATGCTCAATTTTTCCGAAACAACAAAATCATTTCGAATGTCAGTCATTTTTATATTTGATATCTTTTTTTATTTTCATCTTGTTTTATTTTCTCTTTCCAAGCCCGGATGTTCATTGTTCTTTGATTTAGTTCATCTTCTTCTTCTTCTTCTTCTTCTTCTTCTTCTTCTTCTTCTTCTTCTCCTTCTTCTTCTTCTTCTTCTTCTTCTTCTTCTTCTTCTTCTTCTTCTTCTTCTCCTTTTTCTTCTTCTTCTTATCATTATTAATATTAATCATTATTCGGCAAGGACAAATCATAATGTGATACGCGATAATTATGTACAAGAACGGAATATTATTATTATTTCGCTGTATATCATGACGTCTGGTGTGAACCAGAAGAGCGTATAATTATGACGACATAATGAGTTAATGTCCTTCTGGCTCTTAGCAGACGAAGTGATCTGAGCTAACTTCCTTTCATTTGTAGAGGTGTTCTGGTGGGTGTTTCACAAAGACTAAGATCAACTTTAAGTTGGACATAACTATGGCAGGCTGTTCATGCCACTGTTTGCTCTCACCATTTACTGGCATTGGTCTCTCAAGGGACGTATAAATCGTGGTAACAAACGTACAGAATTTACATTTTTTGATAGTTCATTATTGAAGGAAAAAATATTTTCTAAAGATCATAATTGAGAGACCAATAGTGAGAGCAACCAGTGGCATGAATGGCCTGCCATAGTTAAGTCCAACTTAAAGCTGATCTTAGTCTTTGTGAAACACCCCCCTGGTCTAGTGGATACGTCAGGGGACTGTGGATCACATGGTTCGTGATTTCAGTCCCACCGCGGCACTAATGTCCCGTGGCAAGACATTATGCTACATTTACCATTCTTCACCCAGGTGTTAAATGGGTACCCGGTAGGATGCGATTGGTTGGATTAGCAAATGTGCGCTTGTAAAGTGGCGCCTACCTGGAATACTCCGCAGGGAGCGGAGCGTGTGCACGATCACGTGCGGTTTAGTAATTGAATCCAATGACCAGGGTAATAATAATTACAATGTAAAGCGCTTAGAAGCATAGTATTAAAAGTTACACTAATGTGACTATATTATTATTATAATTATTTTCAGCGACCAAGAAGGCTTCGTCGGTGATGTTCGCATCGATGGGCGAGCCGACGAATGACGGCTACGACTACGATGACGACGAGGATGTCGTGACAACCAATCCTTATCTAAGATACGGAGAGAAGACCGGTTTTCGATATAAACAGGGCCTGAAACTGCTATCCCCGTTTAGATTCAAGCCATCGTAAGTGCGCTGCTAAATTTTAATTTATAGTTCTTTTTTATTTATTTATTTTTTATAATAAGTGTATTTACATGTTAGGTTAAGGTACAATGAAGCGTCTTAATTGTTTGGATGTGCATTAATCACGCATTCAATACTGGTATACTTTGGTAATACATGAATATTTCATTTCATTTCATTTCATTTCATTTTCATTTATTTCCACAATAACAGCAAATAAAATTGACAAAGCTTTCCGTTTAACAAAGTCATTCCAATTCAAATAATAACAAACGAGAAATATACATAATATGGTACGTGCAATGCAGTAAAAGTGTACAATTGAGACTAAGAAGATAATTGCTTGCTGTGTTGTGGAGGAAACCGAGGAAAGCATTTGATTTCCTTTGAGACAGATCAAATCGCAAGATAAGTAATACAAATCAGGGCCCCGTATTACAAAGAGTTGATATCAATCGCAACTTATTTGCGATTGATATCAATCGCAACTATGTACATAAGAGATAGGAGACTGCAAACTTGCGATTGATTGGAGGACTTACGATTGATTTGGATCGATCGTAACTCTTTGTAAGACGGGGCCCTGGTGAATAAAAATATGTATCAATATTAATTATCGTTCTGAAATGAAATATTTGTATCAATCCAGCGTCCAAAGATAATTTAATTCTAAATATGTTTGCTTTTTTCCTTTGTCTGTCTGTCTCCCTCCACCCCCTTCACTTCCCCCTCTCCATCACACGCCCTCTCTCGTCACTCTCTTTCTTACCTTTCTCATTTGCACTTTCACCACTCCCTCCCCTCTCTCTTATTTTCCTCTCCTCTTCCTCTTTCGCTTCTATGTTCCCTATCACGCTCCCTCCCCTCCCTCTCACATTTCCATTCCATTCCCCTCTGCATTTCATCATTTCTTTGCTCCTCTCATTCTCTATCTTTCATCATCATCATACTCCCCCATCTCCCTCATATTGCTCTCTCTCTCTCTCTCTCTCTCTCTTCCTCGCTTTCATAATTTGTGTGCACCCTCTCACTTCTCTCTCTTTCATATACCCCTCTCCTCCATATATATCTCCCCCTCTCTCTCTTCTTTTCTCTCTCATCTCTTTCCCATCCGCCTTTCCCTTCCCCACACCTGTCTCTCCTTTTCCTTCCTCTCTTTTTTTCCCCTTTCTCCCTCTCCATTCCCTCTGTCCACCCATTCCCCTCTCAGCAAGGAGCAGTATTCTCCCCTAGACTACAGCGGTTTCTTCTCATTCGCATGGCTGTCCTGGATGTCACCCCTCTTCTACAAGGCCCACAAGAGATCGCTAGAATACACTGACCTCTGGACTATATCTGACTACGACAGAGGCGACTATAATGGAGATAGGCAAGTATAGCACTGCCAAAACGAATCCATCTAAACAAACTAGTATAGAAGATATATCACAAATAATAAATATGGATTTTCCTTTGCAGATTGATTCCCGAAGTTACCTATAAAAGACTCCTATATAATTATAAAGAATCATTCTATAAATCAATCACTTTAAATGACACGAATATTATCTGGTATTTTGCCACTTTTCTGATGATGTATACTATATAAATTAGGCTTTTGAAACACAGTTTTAGGGAATGTGATTATCGTCATTGCAGTGTAATATTGCGATATTTAATCTAGAAATCGTTCAGAATGCTTGTATTTATCAATGTTATATAACGATTCCGAGTTTCCTTCTCACACTGCGCCAGGTTGTGTGCTGAGATAGAAGCCCACGAAATAAATCGTTATAGTTCGTGGTAGCTAGTACCAGTTCGTAGGGATTCGTAGCAATTCGTTGTAATTAGTAATACGTATAGTTATTTGTAGTAACTCAACAGCGTTCGTAATAAATTTTCTTAATATTCTTAAATTACAATACTCGCAGTGTCTCTTGTTGAATTCCAGAAGGTCGGAAGATTGCGGAAAAGTTCAGTTTTCAATTTTTATATCGGGAGAGGGAAGTAGAACTTATTGTTCCGATTTTTCCCCTCATTTTTGTTATCCTCATTTTTCTTCTTCTTGGAATCTAGATTAGAGAAGTACTGGCTGAATGAAGTCACAAAGAAGGGGGAGAAAAACGTATCCCTAGGTCGTGTCGCTCTCAGCTTTGTTGGTACAAGACAATTCATCTCCATTCTCTTTCTCGTCTTATCCACCCTCGCATCTTTTGTAACTTCGGTAGGAGTCTATTTCATCACGATTCTTTAAAATAATAACAATAATAACAATAACAATAATAATAATAATAATAATAATAATAATAATAATAATAATAATAATAATAATAATAATAATAATAATAACAAAAATAATAATAATAATTATAAAATTTAAGTCTTATTTACCACGCTTAGTTACATCATGCAGTATCAATACTTTTCTTTCTGTGGGCCCTGTCATTATTACCCCAGGAATTACCCATTCACACCTGGATGGAGAGTGGTAAATGTGGATTAACGAGTACCGGGTTGGGATTCGAACCCTCAACCTTTGGATTGAGAGTCAAGTGAATGAACCACTCTACCACGACACCTCCATGGGCTCCCATTGAGGGTTACCATTATCCTGAACGTTTAGGGGAAATTTATATTTTGTCCGTGCGTTACAAACTGTGATCTGTGATCCCACTCCTTAAGTTTCTCGTTGTCCTCTTGTCATTCAAAATGATTGGTATGTGAGATATTAATCCATTGCAATGATACATATGAGTTCATAGTCAATAAGATAGTTAGTTCGGATCGGGCATTGCTGTGGTCATTTATGCGTTGTCCTCTCCCTTTTTTCGAATGGAAAAGGACATTTAGAATTTCATATGAAATTTGGTACTCTATCGTTTATGATTCTAAGCTGTATTGAAATGTAATTTGATTCCATTTTGCCTAATAATACAATAAATCGACTTTCAGAGAATTTTCGAGAACTCTGAATGAGGGGACATTATTTTCGTTAAGTTGCAGTAGATCAAATTTTTTATCTTTTCAAGTTTGCAGATCTTTTTTGTCTCTTGTTTCATTTGAAAAATAAAATCTTTCTTCTCAACATGATCGCAAAGACTTTCACGAAATCATGGCAATGCCAATACCCTTTCGCGATCGGATTTATTAATACGACATTGTAATTTTAATGTTGATGCACAAATTATAATTTAAACTGTCTTATGTAGATATTTTTTAATGTCTCTGCGATCATGTCTTTCATTCTTATATCTGTATTTTAAAGTCATATTTTAAGTACCCCCTTCGCTATATTTCGTCCTACAAATTTCCAGGCAGTATTCGTCCAGCTGTTACTACAGTACATTGAAGACGTGAACGACAACCGTCTGTGGTACGGCATTGTCCTTGTCGTCGGCATATTCGCTCTCAACATCATCCGTATCATGTGCGATGTGTTCTTCTGGTGTTTCAGCTGCCGAACAGCGACCCGCGTTCGTAGCGGGATGCTCGCATTGGCGTTCCGAAGATTGGCCGATTTGAGGAGTTTGAAGGATCATAGCGTGGGAGAGGTGAGTTTCCCCTATGCCCGTTTCGCACGACCACATGAGGCGTTATTACCTGCGCTGATAAATCCCGTGAAGGTAATCTGTGCAAACATCAGTAATTCAATGCAAATGTTTGCGTTGTTAATTTTGCATTCACTTTCGTACGGCACCACCCCAAAACGGCGCGTCAAAGATCGCGTTAGTCGATCCCAGTGCCACGTGAACCAAATGATACCAAGTGTGCAACAGCCATTACACACTCCACTGTGTGAAAGCAGGGAGGTGAAAGAAAGGAGTCGAAACTCTTGTAATGTATTCAAACGCATTCGTGAGTTCTAAAGCGTAACAATGGGATGTGTAATATTCCATTTGGCTTTGAAGTTCCATGCTCCGAGCCGCGCTTCCACTGCGGGGATTTTTGGAGGCCAGGCACCAGTTTCACATTTATTACAAGATATTAAATTACCGGCAAAATGTCAGTGTAAATTATAAACTTTATATGGGGTTGTATTGGGAATAGTGCATCAAACAATTTTTCAAATTTAGGACTCCGTCCTTCCTATAATTTGTGTGCTAGAGTTGGTAAAGAAAAATTACATCCTGACAAAAACTCAATATTTTAGGATAATGCGCTAATTTGTGCATCTTTTAATGTCCCGTTATGTAATCCACGATTTACAATCTTCGATAAATTTAAGTTTGCTAATGCGTGTTTTCGCGTGTTTTTTGTATTTTGCAGTTGAAAAAAGGATGAAATTACACCAGTTTGTGTTCGCTTGTTCTACTCTTTACACATTCAACAATGGATGAGAAATCATTGAAAGAGACAGCGAACAGTTGCTGTGATACCATTTTCTGATGTAGGAATTCTAAATCCTGAAATTTCATGCGCTCTTTTATCTCACCACCTGGTCAACAAATTCAGATTAGCGCATAACTTTTCGGCGGCTTGGAGCATGGGGTCAAAGGAGAGCGGCTTGATTCCAGTCCTTCTCTATCACGTCCCTGGTGAAAGGTTTCTTTCTCTTACGACGTTATGCCTATTGCACACGAGGCGTCATTAATTTTGTCTAACGTAAGACTGCGTCGGTGACTAGCGTGGTCTTTGACGCACCGTGCATGAGTTATATCGTATAGAAGTGAATGCAGTGTGAATTGTAAAAGAAGCATTGAATAATTACTTGTATAATTATCCCCCACTGCTATTGTAAATAAAGCAAGATGCACGCAGCCAAAATTTAAAGGTATCTTTATTTCAAGATTAAGCGTTTTTTAAATAAAAAATACTTGTTTCCTTTACCGTCATCATCGATGACCCCTTCCGCCTTCCAGATCGTGAACATATGCGCCAATGACAGTCAGCGTTTGTACGATGTCTGCCTGTTGGGCAACTATATCATCTCATCGCTGGTCATGCTCGTCGCTGCGCTGGTCGCTGTCCAGATCATCATCGGTACCGGAGCCCTCATCGGGACCATGGTTACATACTTCTTCTTCTTGCCGTTGACGGTGAGTGACGTGACCTTCATGCATTTGAGATTTAGAAGAAAAAAAGAAGAAAACAAATTGGAAGATACTTTCAATAAATTTGAATTCGAAAATTTTAATACACCTGATATTCCCCGATCGCGACTTGCGCATGTTATCGCCTTCCATGTCAATTTATTTTTCTTGATCATTTTTTTTTTAAATTTCCATTCAATTCGTCTTCATCTAATTTTTTTGGGGGTCCTTATTCAGGCTTCTCTCCTTTTTCATTGAGTCTTACTGCCTGTCTATCTGTCGACTGTTTGGGTATGATTTTCACTTCCTGTCTGTATGTCTGTGGTTCTCGTATATTTCTCTGTCTATCTGCTTACCTTTTGGACGACCTGTCTGTCTGTGTTTCGCCTATCTCCTTGTCTCCCTATCCTCTAATTTTGTTTTCTATCTTTCTCTCTTCCACTCAGACGGGCGTTGGTCGAGTCATCTCTAAGATTCGTATGAAATGCATCAAGTACGTTGATCTTCGGGTTCAAAAGATGAACGAGATCCTGACATACATCAAACTCATCAAGATGTATGCGTGGGAGTCACCTTTCGGCAAAGCTATTCAAGGTCTGATATAGCTTGATTTGACTGATCATTTATATTACAAAAATACATGTTACATATTATTATTTACAATAATATAATTATACATTGTATATATATATTTTAGTAAACATGGTAAATGTTTACTAAAAATTGTGAAATTTGTAATCGGGTTTAGTCCTTGTAACGTTCAATACACGCAATTGCTTGACATCCAAACCTCATGTTTACAAATAATTTATGATTTGTAACGAGGTTAATACGCGTATTTACATTATGTTCAATTGTTAAATCTTAATAATTTGTTTCCTCGAAATTATGGGGTAATAATGATTGCAGGGCCCTCAGGGAGTATAATATTAATACTGTTTAGGCTACCCTGTATAAGGCATACTGTTTGAATGCATTTAGTAAAGTAGTTGCGAGAGAATATGTATAGACGAATACATTGATATTTCTCCTTATTTACAGCTATCCGTGCGCAAGAGAGAGTTTACTTAGAAAGGGCTGGTATCTTGCAGAGTTTTAGTCTCTCCATCGTCCCTGTCGTACCCAGCCTCGCTGCTGTTCTCTCCATCATCATTCACGTAGCCTTAGGAAACTCATTGACGGCGACGGAGGTAATGCTTGTTTTAACGATATGCATCATTTCGATTACGTCAGTACTTGCGCCATTCGAGCAAATGAAAGCAAGAAGCCCATATATACGCCAGTAATTCAAAGCAAGGTATACACCCTTCTTTGTTGTAAGTAATCTTTGTACCGCATCGCTTTCACGTGGTGCGTCAAAGACCATATCAATCGGTGACGCAATCCTACGTCAGGAAAATGGCGCATCGTGTTCAACGGACTTACGAAAGGAAGTCGAAAGTTTGTTCATGAAATGTGTCATGCCCATCGCACATGATGCGTCATTTTCCTGACGTAGGACTGCGTCAGCGACTGGCATGGTTTTTGTCGCACCACGTGAAAGCGACATGGTACAAAAGGTGAATGCAAAATGAAAGTGCAAACATTGCGTTGACTTACTGGCTAATTGACTTCACAGACTCGACTAGCGCAGATGATAGCGCTATCTTAAAGGTAAAGACCAGTTTTGGAAACGCCCCTCTCCCAAAAAAATGAAATGGAAGCTCTCATTACCAATCATGTGAAAGAATATGTTTTAACTAATACGTGATGATACAAATTTTGCCGGGAAAGTCGGGAAACCGCCTACTAATTGATATATTTGGTAAATCATTATATCTATTGGGACCAAATAGATATCGCGCACGTGGTCGCGTAGTCCCATATACATCTTTCTGTGTACAGTGCTTGTAACTTTACCAAGACTGGGCCAAATTTCTTATCATTTTGATGATTCCAGAAGTACACTTTGCATTCACACCAATACTTATATGCTAGATGATCAACCTTTTCTGATCGATTCCACAACGTTTCTTTCACATTGCAATCGCATGACCATAACTGGTCTTTATCTTTAATGACGCCTCGTGCGCGACAGACATTATTGTTGAGATAATTGTAATCATTCACCATGCATATGTTTTCACGGGGAGACTCGCCCGTGAATTCATAGGTATGACGCTATATCTGTTGTCTCTGGTTCGCATTAAAAATATGTCCACTTTAACGCGTTTTGAGAATAAAGAAACGATTACTTAACTCATGGTACAACTTGTGAAGAGCTTCAATTGCCTAGCTCACGCTTGATACATTTTCATACTGTAGATTTATACGTATATTATTAAGATAGATTGTAACTGGTACATGCACGTATGACGTGCAAAGTGATTATGAATAGCTGACATTTATTTTTTCAAGTTAAATTTAACAATAACAATTATCATTTTAATCGTAATATTTATGTAGTGCTTAAAACTACCCTAATTGCATTCTAGAATACCAATACTACAATGTTTAATCCAAAAGTGCTCTCTTTTAAGGATGCCCTAACATGGTCGCATTTCAAACATTACGAGTGCCTGATGATGTCAGCATTTTATGATTATAAATATTTGATCAACCGTGCCCACTTAAACAAAAACTGCACCTTTTTCATTCAAAACGAAGTATTTGCTTTCGGGTGCATGTGGATTATTGAGTAAACAATGAAAATGCCGTTCTTTCAGGTTTATTCGATTGATCACGAGGGTATTGTGAGAGATGTACTTTGACCATTTCGAATGAGGGCCGGGGTGGGGCTATTTGAAAAAGCTAATAAGCAACAAGAAAGAATTTGAAACGGTCTTCATTGTTTGGAATTTGCTGACAAGGTTACACAAATTAATGTCACATTTGCAGACAGGAATTTTTAAGTTGGATGGGAGAGGGTTATCACACGCCATAGCCCCTCTCGCAAAACTATGTTGTATGTCTGTTCTGCAAAAGGAAGGACAAGTAATATACGGAAATTCAAATAATATGGCCGCCGTTTGTCTACCGACGACTGGACCAAAGTACAGTTTGTTTGAGCATCATATTTACATAATTTACATTTCTATCTTTAGAATACTGGGAATAAATACGTTATATTATTATGCGATTACATTCCATAAAGGTATATACATGATGTTTTACGTAAATTACAGCAAATATTGAGCATCAATAACTCAACAATATATGATCCACATGTTATGGCCTTTGTGGTAATTGATATTTTGAAAATAGGAAGCATGTTAAAAAGCTCTGCTTGTATAATACATGCTCGAAAAATAAGATCGAATAATCTATGATTGGGATATTGAATTTAATAATTTGATAAAATATCATTAGTAACAGACAAGATATTGACAATAAAAAAATATTCAAGAAAGTTAACATCTTAGGTGGTGTCAGACAGAGGCCAATTATCTAGATAGAAAATAGCTATCTAGATAACTCGCTGTCTGTCATCAATTATCCCGCAAAAAATCCCGCAAAAATTCCTACAACGAACCAAGAAATTTCTTCCTTATTGAGAAATTTCACGGGATATATTTCGCGGGAAATTTCTGTCTGTCACCTGTCTGTCACCTACGTAAGTGAATTATCTAGATAGCTTTTATTTAGGTAATTCAAGATGGATCGGGAAAATTGTGTCTGACACCGCCTCTTTAGTCATTCCGTGACACCTGAATTCCTGAAATATCTTTATCGAGTGTTAAAAAGGAACTTCGATTCACAAATAAAGTGAACGTGTTTTTTTTCTCTTAAATTTGAATTTGGTTGGAATAATCGTAGTTGTGGCATATCCCTCGTACATCAAATTACACAATACATCATATCTTATCAAAATAAACAATTCAAATCATTTCATTATGACTTAATTTGCAGGCCTTTGCTCAACGTCATGCGGGGCGTTTTCGGGCCGACTCCCTACGCTGTTACGGTGGTACATTGAGTCTGTTGTCAAACAACATATGATATCAAATCATCAAATCTTATCAAATTTATTTTTCTTCTTTTTCTCCTTCTTCTTCTTCTCCTTCTTGTTCTTATTTTCTTCTTCTTCTTCTTCTTCTTCTTCTTCTTCTTCTTCTTCTTCTTCTTCTTCTTCTTCTCTTCTTCTTCTTCTTCTTCTTCTTCTTCTTCTTCTTCTTCTTCTTCTTCTTCTAGTTCTCCTCCTCCTCCTTCTTCTCCTCTTCTTCTTTTTTTCTTCTTCATCTAGTTCTAGTTCTCCTCCTCCTCCTCCTTCTTCTCCTCTTCTTCTTCTTCTTCTTCTTCTTCTTCTTCTTTTCTTCTTCTTCTTCTTCTTCTTCTTCTTCTTCTCCTCCTTCTTCTTCGCAATATGTACAGGCCACCGCCGTGTGTATTCTCGTACTGATGTAGGTGCTGTGCAGGTGCATGTGTATACAGTGTCTCAATAAAAAAGGGTCTACAAAGGATAACTACGTGCAGCTAAAAAGACATCCGTTGCTTAACGGAGCTGGGTCTTGAGTAGCTCTCTCTTAAAGCTTGGCAGAGAGGTACAGATGATGGTGGCCTTGGAAAGCGAGTTTTAGAGCCTCATGGCATCTGGAAAGAAATTTGAGACGACTGTAAATAATCATTTCATTGCGAATTATTTATTTTACAGGCGTTGACATTTGTGTCTTTGCTGAAGCATGATGCGAGGCGTTTAAGAGCCGACCCCCTACGCTGTCAGGATGACTCTCCAAATCCCTTGACTTGTTAAACAGCAAAATATTAATCAAATCAAATGTTATCAAAAACATTTAGGCCAATTTATATCATCATTTTTTCTTCTTTTGCAGGCGTTTACATTGGTGTCTTTGTTGAATGTGATGCGGGTCGTTCTGGGCCCGACTCCCTATGCTGTAAGAATGATAGCCGAAGCGAACGTGGCCCTTCGTCGTCTCAAGGTATGAATACAAAGCAAGCACGTGGTCATAAGGGGTGAAACATAATGTTCATCCCGGGATGCCCCCTACCCCCTACCCCCACACCCACACACTTAAGTTTTATTCATAAATCTATATTTGCTGTTGGAATTTCATAACGATAATAATAATAATAATAGCAAAGTTATTTATATAGCGCTCTTCCACATATTAAACGGTTTCACAGCGCTTCACAGAGTTAAAACGAATTAAGATACAAGTAGCAAAAGTTAACGATAATCATTGAAAAGGAGAATTTGTGGAGCCTTCTTAAAAACATCTCATGAGGGAGACTGGCGGACAGATCTTGGCAGGTCATTCCAGAGTCGTGGTGCAGAGGCCTGGAAGGCATTATCATCTGCTTAATTTGTCACAACATGCACAACATGAGAACAAAATCATGTTGATTAATTATGTCAAAACACATTCTTAGTGTGCATAGACAGAAACATAACAAAAAAAATATAACAATATATTCTGACAAGAGGACTAGGAAAATGAAAATTCAATCCCTGCTATGAAAAATGGACCTTAAAGGGAGTGTAGCATGGCAAATACTGGTTAAAGCCATCTACGTCTTCTTTTGGACAACTGCACGTAAACGAATGGACTTAATTAACGGTAGTCAGCGACTTAATCTCTACATGGTCAGTGCGCGCTAGCGTTCGCGAAACAGACCGAAGTTCTCCTCACGCTTCGGTTTCGTGTATGTTGCACGCAGTGAATGCTGCGGTCGCGTCGTCGTCCGTAGTCGTATTACCCGATTGGCCCCGAGTAGGGCCACGGGAAAGACACATAGCCTAGTCTCGTCATGCTACACTCCCTTTAATACTGCTTATGTTCAGATGTTTGAGTGTGTAAGAAAAGCCCATCGTTTTCCACAACACACTCTAAATTTGAGATACACATGTTATATCTGGCATTCTTCCGTGTGAAGGAAATCATGATTCTCGACAAGATGCAACGGAACGAGGAGCTCGAAGAGAGCAGCGAAAACATGGTAGAGATAACCGGGGGAACGTTCGGCTGGGATGTTATCCAAGCTGAGGGTTTAGATGATGGGGAGAAGACGAAGAAGAAGAAGGAGAAGAAGAAGGAGAAGAGAGAGAAACGAAACAATGCAGAGAGGAGTGAAGGTTCGGAGAAGCGAATGAAAAATGGTAAAACCCAGGTGAGTCTTTGTTTTGAAACGACCATATTGGACTTACGGGTACAATGTTGTCGGGGGCTGGCTGACGGCAATTGCACGAATATCAACTTACTTTCTTAAGAGGTGGAAAACGCCCGAATATTAGCCGTCTAATTTCAAATTTTTCAGGAATTATGGAGTCTCATGAATTTCAAGAAGTATGGCAATAACATAACAGAATAAAAGATTCGTTGACAATGGTCGGAGAAAAGCTAAGCGTTACTAAATTTTGATGACGGATTGGGAGTCATCATAGGCAAGCTTAAGTCTTTTAGGACGAGGTTTACGGGTTGAAGTTTTAAAATGATTTTTCTTCCTTCTTTCCATTTAAATCAATACCTCGCGAAACTCAACTCCTTTACCAGTTTATCAAAGAATGTGTAGACATTTTCTTTAGGGATAGATGTCATAAAATACTTTCTTACTGTTCGTCAGATGAATTTCAGGTTTTGATGAGTCCTTTTGAAAGGAAAACATATGTCAAGCATTTGGTTACATCGTCTTATTACCCTTTTTATTGTTTACTCATGTATCAAATCACTTTCTCACATTTTTGTTCAAACACACACATAAAGAATTGAAGTCCGAGCATTCCAATTCGTCGAATGGCCATTTGGCTTCGGAAAGTGACGTTTTAGGCTATAATTCAGCCAAAATCACGCCAGCACTTTTTGATCTCGACTTCAAACTCGAGAAGGTAAGACATAATTTAAGGAATGTTTTATACAGTATGGAGTAAAATGATATCAGCGATTACCCTACATATTACATTTGGGTTTATTTAGTTTAGCCAAGGTTTAATTGGCCTAAAGATCTACTAAGACTGACAGTTTCTTTAAGTAAGAATGAATGCTTAGAAGATATTGACACCCTTACATTGCAAAAGTTTCTTTCTTTCAATTAATCAGTTTTGTTGGTACATTCTAAATATTGTTCGGGCTTATCATGACATCTAATTGTGGGTTATTTCTACCGTCAATTTCAAGTTCTACTCCTAAGATCTAACTAAAATCAGGAGAAGGGGACATTGCTTCCTTCCCCTATCTCTCTTGGCAACGTAGTAGTAGAAGTAGTAATAGTAGCAGCAGCAGTAGTAGTACTTGTAGCAGTAGTATAGTAGTAGTAGTAGTAGTAGTAGTAGTAGTAGTAGTAGTAGTAGCAGACTTTATTGGATAACTTGTTTAGCGTAAGTGAAAGGGATTACGTAGTCATTGCCCCTTTCTTCTGCAGGGAACTTTGACCGGTGTATGTGGTCTTGTCGGCAGCGGCAAATCTTCTCTCATCTCCGCTATCTTAGGTGAAATGGAGAAGGTCAAAGGTAGCTGTAAGGTCAAAGGTCGATTCGCATATGTGGCGCAGGAGGCTTGGATTTTCAATGCCACAGTGCAAGAGAATATCCTGTTCGGTATGAGAATGGACGCAAAGCGGTACGACGCGGTTCTTACCGCATGCAGCCTTAAAACGGACATGGAGATCCTAATGGATGGCGATCAAACTGAGGTATTCCGGAATTCCTTTTCTTTTGTTGTTGGTTGATGATGCATGAATAATCGAGCGATTGATTGACAGATATGTTAAAGATTACTGCACTTATTTACGGTAATCATAATTGTAAATCATATCCGAATAGATGAACAGACTTACGATCAATTGTTTCATAATATATTGGTCTGTATTCCAAGACCCTTATGTGACGGACTATTGAAATCATAATCACTCGTTATATTCGAAAACCTTTGTGTAGATAAAATCCACCTTTTATTCAACAGTAATTGTTGCTCAGTCGGGCAAAGCTCTCTTGCAAACTTTCTGGTTGTCAAGTGGAACTTGTTTTTCGAATAGGTATCATTACAACAAGAACAGGTTGTACTCTAGACATAACGAAAGACCAACCCCAAATCGACCGATCACCGTCAAAATCTTTAAAATCTTGTCATGTCGGGTAGTGTAATGTCTTTTACATTCTCTTATCCATCTGGTGTCGGTCCTACTGGTGTGATTGGTTAGCTCTTTTAACATTAAAGTCCTCAAGTGCAACTTTTGTTCAAGATAGATATGCATGCGATTTAAATAAATCGGTAAACCGTTCAATGTTCTACACTTTTAGATCGGTGAGCGAGGGATCAACGTAAGCGGTGGTCAGAAGCAGCGGATAAGTCTTGCCAGAGCCGTCTACGCTGACCACGATGTTTATCTACTCGACGACCCACTGAGCGCGGTCGACGCGCACGTAGGCGAACAGATCTTCAACCGCTGCATCAAGGGCGCCCTCAAGGATAAAACGGTTCTCTTCGTGACGCATCAGCTGCAGGTACAGTAATATCCGCTGCACACACGATGCGTCATTTCGATTGCGTTATTACCTGCGCTAATTAAGCCTGTTAAGGAAATATTCCCATACGACAATAATTCAACGCGATGTTTTCACTTTTCGAAATTTTCTTTTTGTACAAAGTCACTGACGCGTAGGAGATCGGGCTTGACGTTGACGCAGTCTTACGTCAGAAATGACGCCTTCTGTTTGATGGACATAAGCGAGCTTTTTCATTTTATTCGGCATGAACAATTTAATGTTTGGCAATTTTTCGTGAGACTAAGAAAGATTTTGTCTAACTTTTAATGGAAAAGTGACCATAAATGGACAAATGCGAGGGACGAGGGAGCAGTGGCGTAATAAGCGAAAAACGTTTTTTTTTTTTTTTTTTTTTTGGGGCAGAAAGAGTCCCATGAAGCTCAGGAGTTTTAGGCATTTAATTAAGGTTAGATGAGCATCCAGGCACCCGCCTTAGGGCCCCTGGTGAGGTCCAGGGGCCGGAAACCCCGGAAGCTCAGGGGTTTTAGGCATTTAATAACGGTCAGATGAGCATCCAGGAGCCCGCTTTAGGGCCCTTGGTTGGGTCCAGGAGGCAGAGCCCCCGGAAGCTCAAGGAAAAATCATGCCATTTCAGCAACATTTGTAAATCACTGGTATCGAATTAGAAATACCCCCCCTATCAGTACGCCATTTCGAGGGAGCATAGTGAAGGAGAGGGGTGAAGGTGACGAAAGTGACTACCCCCTCACAGGTTTTTGAAGTTTCGTTGTGTACATTCCTTAGCAAAACTATAGTCTAAAAACAAGCAATATACTTTTTTCACACTTCACTTTTCTACAATATTTACTTGTACATTTTGAAGGATATTATGCGAGGTAGCTACCGAGTGAGAAGATTTTGCATTTTTATTTGTCTAAACGCTGCACTCTTGGGCCCTCCAGAGCCTAAAAAGTGTGTTGCAGTCTTTATTCAGTATTTGCTATACATTTTTGGGGCACTTTTTCAAATTTTCTCGGGGAGGATCCCCTAAAAATTGAGGGGGACGTGTCACCCCGTCCCCCTGGATCGCCGCCCCTGATGTCAAGTACACCTCCCCCACCTCGACCAAAAAAAAAAAAAAATATACTTTTCTACTTTTACTCTGTCTCATTTGATTACTCACTGTAGTTCCTGCAGGATTGTGACACGATCGCAGTCTTGATGGAGGGGAGACGAGCGGAGCAGGGAACTCATCGGGAGCTGATGGATGAGGGCGGAGAGTATGCTCGTCTTATCACATCACATTATACCAAACCTTCTGAAGAGGAGAAGATTGCCGAGGAACCCATGTCACCCAAACTTAAACGGTAAAATACAAATCACGAACTGATTTTTGTCTAATATATTTAATTTTCATCATTATCATCATTTTACATTATTCCCTCCTGGCCTGCGGTATACCCCTGAAAAATATCGAATTCCTGCGAATCTTGATCTTTGCTCTTGTCTTTGTAGACATATCAGTCGTCGGAAATCGATGAGTCGGAGCGTGGCCAGCGAGATAGAGGCTGAGAGCGTTGCTTCTTTCCAAGAAGGTCAGTCTGGATGTCAGTTTTGCTCATTTTTTTCATCATCTCTGTCTCGGTTATTGCACAGGATTTGCTCTCTTAGTTTTTTTTTTAAAGATACCTTTTGACATCCATATTTAGTTTAATAACATGTATTTCGTCAAACTTTTCCTTTTCATAAGTAAAAGTTGTTGACTACTACCATCATGACCATGATAATGCTTTGGCTTCAGAAAGAGATAGAAATAGAGAGAGAAAAAAAAGAGATGTTAGGTTACGTCAGCAGTTCTGGGTAAGAAAACAGAAACATCTAACAAGGTTTATAAGGGGGATTCAATAGCCTTAGGCGGAAATAATCTTTTCAGATTGGACAGCCTTAAAACCCAACAACAACAACAACAACAACTTGTATATCATCACCTTTCGGAATGTGTAAACATCACCAAGGGATATTATTTAATCCGAATACATATCCAATATAAAGTATTGGCATTGCCCTCAAGATGCCCCTAAGGTATTGTTGAGTTGATTTCTTAAAAGTCTCATTAATGATATCTTTTTAAACCTAACATTTTCATATGATACAACGGAAGAAAAATGTAACTAATTGTTGAAAACCTACCAAAATATCAATATATTAATTAACGCCATTTATATTTCCGTGCAGTTGGACAGCTAACCACAGCCGAAGAGCGGGGTAGCGCAACATTGAGTTGGCAAACCTACCACGGGTACATCCAAGCCATGGGTGGATATTGTAATGCTATTGTGATCGTTCTCTCATACTTGATTGTGATTGGCTTGCTGACAGCAAACACGTGGTGGCTGAGTTTCTGGATTGAAAACAGTTTGAACAGACCGGTAAGTCTTCTTCTTCTTCTTCATATCTTTCTACTTCTTCTTATCTCCCTTGTGTTTTTCTTTTTCTTCATCTTCTTCTTGGCGGTGCAGTTGTTGTTATTGTTCTTCTTGTACTTGTGCTTCTCCTTCTGGTTCTTCTTCTTCTTCTGAGAGAGAGAGAGAGAGAGAGAGGGAGGGAGATAGCGTGAACAGAAGATGAAACGACCTTTTCCTTAACCCCCATTCTCTTTCTCTGACCCTTTTTCTCTAGTATTTATTCCACCATTTTATGCCTAATGAGCATAATTATAGTAAAAAAACAAGAATCATGTTTCACACCTGCTGTAACTCTCTTGTTCTGTTTCTTAGTACAACGAGACCCTCGGTGACCCCATCCCATCCTTGGTGAACGATCCTGAACTAGGTTTCTACATGGGAATCTACGGAGGGTCACTACTGGTCATCCTCATCTTAGCACTACTAAAAAGCGTTGTCTACTCAAAGGTAATTGTAATCTTGTAAATCTAGTAGGAGAGGATCAAGGACTTTGTCAGGATGGGGCACGAGTCCAATATAATCTCTGAAAAGAAAAGAAAAACAAATTAAAAACTGAACAAACAAACAAACAAACTATCCAACCAACTGACAAATGTTATCACACTCTCTTTAGAGGGGCTGGCGCACATTTTCTGTACTAATGGTTTACCATATTTTTTTTCCGGCGGGGGTTCGTCCTCTATGCATCCTTTGGATCCGCCACTGAATCTATATGACATAATTATATTTATGAAGAGGTGGTAAAGATATTGATGGATAGATCTAGATGAAATTATCTCAAAATGTTAAGTTTGTATCAAGATTAGTTGTTCCCATTTCACTACTTTTTCGATTTAGTCTGTTGTGTCAGTGGTAAGTGTATATCTACGACACACGCTTAAAGAGAAGGTTGAGTTCTGGGAAGAGGTAAAAAATAATTTGTGAAAGTTATTGTTATTATGCAAGTGTGGAAGAACATCAGATAAAAAATGTTCCCTGAAAAGCAGGGTCTTCAAATGCCTTAATATTCAAAATATGGCATGTAACAGCATAAAAATCGGGACGGATTTTTATGCCACATGTTCGTGTAGTCCCATATACATATTTCTGTGTACAGTGCTTGTAACTTTACCAAGACTGGGCCAAATTTCTTATCATTTTGATGATTCCAGAACCTTGCAGTACACACGAATACTTATATTCTATATGGTCAACCTTTTCTGATCGATTCCACACCGTTTCTTTCACAATGCAATCGCATGACCAGAACTCAACTTATCTTTAAGTGTCAATTGCTCCGCGATTAATTTTCTACAACACCCATATTCTTAACTCAACCCTGGACCCAACACGATACCTAACTGTAACCCCCAAACCTACCCTAAGACTCAAATAACAACCCTTACCCTAACCCTAACCCTAACCATATATCTTTGACGAAATAAAGCCCGGAGCAAAAGTCGCCGGATTAATATTAATGTTGGATTAATTGCTGGAAATCGATGCACTCTTGGTTTCTAGTTGACGATGCGGGCTTCATCCAGGCTACACAATACCCTCTTCAAGAAAGTTTTAAGGAGTCCGATGAGTTTCTTCGATACCACACCGACAGGAAGAATTCTCAACAGGTTCTCCAAAGATATGGACGAACGTACGTATTCCGTATGTTTCTGGTATACACTTTCACACAAGTACTATAAGCTCAAAGTATCACTATAATAACCAAGGGCAGGTAAAGGATTCTATTGGGGGGAGGGGGCACAATCACGTGCGAAAATCTCTGACAAGCAAGCAAGAAAAAAGAATAAGAAAGAAAGAAAAAAGGCCATTACTTGACCTGGCCCCGAAGGTACATATTAGTATCATTCACCCATTGATTGCATACCGGATTGTATGTAAACTTTTCAGGGTTATATGATGTATAATTAGATGGTGTAACACTTTAGCCAAGCTGTCCTATGGCGCTGTAAGCTTTAAGGAATTACTTCCTACCAAGTATACGATGATCATAATGTCGGTAATGGGACTCGAGCCGCGGACTATTTAACCCACAGTCTGGTGACTATCAACTAGACCACGATCCCTCGAAAGGGCATTTCAATTGACATTAAAACTCCCAAAGCGCCAAATAACATTAATTCTTTCTTCGATTCTTTTATAGTGGACGTCATCCTCCCAATCAACCTGGAGCTGACGTTAATGAGTGTGTCGCTGATCCTAGCCTCTCTCGTCACCATCTCCGTGGTCTTCCCTTACTTCCTCGCCGCGGTCGTCCCCATCCTCATCGTCTTTTACCTCATCATGAACTTCTACCGGAAGGGCGTCAACGACCTCAAGCAGATCGAGAATGTGAGTCGGTCGCCATGGTTCTCGCACATCGGTTCGACGGCGATGGGCCTGACCACGATCCATGCCTACGATAAGACAGCTGATATGATCAAAAAGTGAGTCAGATCAATTATTAGAAGTTACATTTACGTCAACTGTTAGTAACTTGAAGTGACACAAAGTACTAGAGAGGAACAACCTCTCTTTTGGAACAACCAAATGTATACAAATCGGAAGTGATACGACTTTCTTAGAGGATATACTTTTCTCTTGTAAAGTAAATCGGCTATAGTCCACATCAAGGACTATGTTGGCCTTATTAGACTTCTGGGAAGTTATCAAAGGGTTCTGGAGACTGACATGTTTGTCTTTTGCACCGACATTAGCTCCGGCGAAAATTGCCTCGATCTTTATTTCGTCATAAGTTTAGGGTCAGGTTTAGAGTTGCTGTTGGGTTTAAGGTTATGATGTTTAGGGTAAGGTTAGCGGTTAGGTTTAGTGCTGGGTCTAGGGTTGAAGTTTAGAGTTCAGTTAAGGCAGGACATTTTCTCGGAACAATAGTCTCAGGAGCAAGTGTCGCTGGCCGTAACAACCTTTCTTAGGATTCATTAAACCGACAATGGCGGTCTCGTGGGCTCTGGTCTCGCAGGCTGTCGTTTTACTTCCCGGCTAAAGTCACCTGTAATCTCTTTATATTTATAGATTCGTCCACCTGCTCGACATCAACGCTCACCCTATGATGCTGTTTCGCATGGCTAACCGATGGGCTGGAGCACGCTTAGAGATTCTCGTTGTCCTGATCGTCACCGGAACCAATCTAATGGTTGTCCTCACCAAAGGTACCATTGCTACTTCCACCGCTGGACTGGCCATCTCTTATGCTATACAGGTAAGTTCCTCTAGTGTATACATAGAAATGATTTGGACAAAGATACACCGAGCCTTTCTGTCTTGCACTCAGTAGAACATTTAAGGAAAGAATGAACCGAGCAATACGAATCATCTCTTTTCTCTTTGCAGGCAAATAAAAATGTTTCACAGACGTATAAAGTCAAATTATGGGAACCAATCGTAAACTGCACATTCTGAAAGACGCTAATCAGGATCGAATCCTAAATCGTTATATATTACGTTGTATAGGCGGACCAGACAGTAGATTGCTCAACAAAGTTTTTGAAGGTAGCCTACGTTCGTAACCATGGTAACTAATCTTTTCTTTCTTCAACCAGCTGACTGGTATGTTCCAGCTTCTGATGAGCACCATGGCTGAGACGGAAGGCAGGTTCTTCTCGGCAGAGAGAATCCTTGAATATAACAGGGTAAGAGTATGCCCATTCATTTTTTTAAAATTTTGTATTATTATTAGGGGGGAATGATCGAAGAACAAGAACCTTGTATGGCCCTGAGGAGTATTGGGGTCAGGTAGTTGTGATGAATTGTATGATGACATATTTCATTAAGGTGGCGTAATGCCTGTGGATAATTCCATCCCGTATATATCAGTGTCTGGATAGCTACTGGATTCGAATAGCGTATAGGAAACGTAATCATTATGCTATTTTATCTCCCCAAAGTCTCTAGAAGCAGAGGCACCCGAAGTGTTGCTGGATAACCGACCGTCTAAGGAATGGCCTAGTGATGGTGCAATCCGAATCGAGGGCTACCGGATGAGATATCGTGAAGAACTCCCTCTAGTTCTGAAAAATGTCGACTGCAAGATCAAAGGTGGAGAGAAAATCGGCATTGTTGGTCGTACCGGGTCTGGTGAGGACACATTCATTCATATACCTTTCTCATTTCTCAAATATGAAAGGAATAGGACACTCGTTCAAAATTTGTTTCCATATTTCTCATGGCAGGTCACCAAACAAACAAACCATACAAACCAAGACCAAGACCAAGACCAAAGACAAAATCCCAAAACCAAAACCAAACCTAAACAGAAACGGAAACCGTGTGTATTAGAATTAAACAGAACAACAAAATAAATGGCACATTATCTCCTGATGGAAGTGGACATTTTTTGAAAACACACTCTTATCGGTAATAAATACTGAATATTAACGATATTTTCTATTCTTCATTATTATAGGTAAGTCGACGATCAGTGTTGCGCTGTTCCGACTCGTAGAAGCCGACGAAGGTTCGATGACCATTGACGGACTCGACATCAGTACCATAGGTCTGACCGATCTTCGGTCTAAGATCTCCATCATTCCTCAAGACCCAGTCCTCTTCATCGGAAATATCAGGTTGGTCTAAATCATTTTGACCAGCCCCCATTTTAGAACTCCTTGTGGCATACCTTAAGTATACACAAGAAAATGTGCCCCGTTGTGTTATCGCACTCCTTTAACATTTTAAGGCTGAAAAGTCATCTGAAAACTCACCTTTTTCCCCGAGTCAGAAATGTCTTACAAATGTCACCCTCTCCTTTAGAGATTTTAGCCGAAGCATTTGTCTTGGGTGTGTGAATGTCTGAAACACTTGTCTCCGTTAGGACTGCAGAGTGATATAGAGGACGCGGGAACGGCGGCTATTATCCGAACAATTTCTGAACAATATCTTCGAATACCTACATCACTGGCACTATATTTTGTCTTCACTTTATCCTGATTTTTAACAATATATAACGGAGCTTTATCTTTCACGAGGAAAATGTAATTGCGTAACGAAATGCGAAAATGTTTCTTTGATTAAAGGTACAATCTGGATCCATTTAACGAGCACAGTGATCAGGAATTATGGGGGGCTTTGGAACAGGCTTACATGAAAGAACGGGTAAGCCTTTGACATCTCGATAAACATCCCATATTCTTTTCGTCCTTTCTTCTTTTCTTCTTTTGCTCCTTATTCTAATCTCTCTCTCTCTAATAAATGAATCATATTCTACCGCATATTGTGCCTTATGATAACGGTATAGTAATTTCTTCTTGGATTATATAGCAGAAGTAATACTATGCTAACCGGTATAAGGGGGGGGGAGGGCAAATCCATTCAGCCATGACTCAAACTAATCAGACGTGACCATAACAACTTAGCAGTGACTAAATGTCGCTAAACGTATACAAAAAATAGAATAATGTACACAGGCGTCTTTGAAACCGACTGAACATTCTTGGGAGGAACAAACCCTTCATTCGAAAGAGGGAGTGGTGGGGGTTGAAAAGGGAAATTTTCCCATAACTCCGACAAATTTAATTAAAAGTCAAGTGAATTAGCCCACACACCTTTACATTTATAGATTTTCATGATTCTCTTGTTTCAGATTAGTGTCCTTGATAATCAGTTGGAAGCTCCTGTAACCGAAGGTGGAGATAACTTCTCTGTAGGAGAGAGACAGCTTCTCTGCATGGCCAGGGCTCTACTTCGAAACAGCAAGGTAAACGTGATATCTCACTTTATATTATTGCAGTATCTACTTCACGAAAGAGACCGCTTCATGTCCAGAGTAATCAAGGGACATGGCAAAATTGGCTCAAGTGATCAGACCTGCAGTGCATACCTTGCTAAGTTAAGCAACACCATGAGTGGTCTTATAAG
Source organism: Mesocentrotus franciscanus (assembly GCA_037976565.1). NCBI lineage: Eukaryota > Metazoa > Echinodermata > Echinoidea > Camarodonta > Strongylocentrotidae > Mesocentrotus > Mesocentrotus franciscanus. Next base: position 13,930,528 of record CP137686.1, read on the forward strand.
TGACTTTTGAGTTTTGGCTTTTTTTTTCTGTATATGAACTGGCGGAAAGGTTTGTTGACTTGGGAAAGCCTCGGACCATTTTTGTCACCCCTATATTTAGCCTCTACCTTTTCCCGTCCCGTTTTGCTGGACACTTCGACCATGGGCCTAATGTGCCACTACATTGCTCTAGTCAGAGCAGAAATTTAACTATGGATTGTTTGATATATGATATGCGATTGATCACAGAATTTATCCAATCAATGCAAACTTACAAACTCCTTTTCTTTAGAGAAAGGAGTTTGTAAGTGATATTATATTTTGATCAATTCGAATCAATCACAAACGGGGTCCAAGTTCAGGTCATATGAAAAGTCGAATTTCTTGTCAATTCGTGTCAACTTCTTTCTTTAAAAATATTTAGATCTTATTCTTGGACGAGGCAACAGCAGCGATTGACACAGAAACAGACAGCTTGATACAGCAGACAATACGAACAGCTTTCGAAGATTGTACCACACTCACCATAGCACATCGACTCAATACAGTACTAGACTCGGATAAGATTCTAGTTATGGATGATGGAAGGGTAAGCGTTACTCAATACACTGGCAGATTTTTTTTATGGGGGAGGGGGGAATACCCAGCCCGTGCCCCCTTTTAATACCAATCTGGCCATCCTGTGGTATACCCAAAGATCTTACTTTTGCTTTTGAAATAGGTTAGAATTGTGACCCCTGCCCTCGTTTCACTTTGCAAGTTATGGATTTATTGAAGTATGTTTGGCCTTATTCAAGATTCAAGATTCAAGATAATTTATTGTCTGATTTAAAAAATACAGAAATTCGTCCTCCACTGGCGAGTGACATACATATACAAGCAACATAAACAATATAAACATTCGAAGATACAAAGAAAATATAACAATAATAAATATAACAATGATAGCAATAACAAAACTGACATATAAATTTAAAAACTGGCATAAAAATTGAATTTCGACAATGCACAGAATGCACAAAATAGATGAAATAAATGTAAAGGTGCCCTGAACATTCACCCCTTCTCTCCCAGAAATAGAGTATGAGGAAAAAGCAGAGACAAGAACAAATGAGAAAGAGAGAGAGAGAGAGAGAAGTCGCATGGAGTAGAGAAGAAAGGAAATGTGAGAGAGAGAGAGAGAGAGAGAGAAGTCGCATGGAGTAGAGAAGAAAGGAAATGTGAGGGAGAGAGAGAAGGTGACGGAAAACGAAGAGCTCTGGGAGGGAAGAGATGAGGTAGAGTACAGGCTATCAAGATGTAGGTTCATTCGGGCGTTTGTCGTTACGCCTTCATGAAGATATTTGGGCACTATTACATAATCATCCATGTAATTTTGTTCTGATACTATAGGCTATCTTTATCATACCTCACAGCTTTCCCCTCCCAGCATCAATTAGTTGCTGGTTAAGATAGGACAGACATAGTATTGCAAGGAAGGGTGGGCTGACAATTTCCGACCTTTTTCTTGTAAAGAACTCAATGTTGCCACCCTGCCCTCAGGCTGATTTAAAAAAACATGGTACTATACCATGGTACACGGTATTTTGGCCACGGTACATATACCATGGAACTACCATGGTAATACCATTACAATTATTACGGTACACTACATAATATAAAGAGCCATGGTAGTACTGTCTGTATCATGGTAGTACCGTGGTAGTACTGTACCATGGTAATACCATAGTAAGTAGTAGTAGTAGTAGTAGTAGTAGACTTTATTGGATAACTTGTTTACCGCAGGGCTAATCTGCCACAAGGTCCATGGTGGACCATGGTAATACCATGGCAATACCATGGTAATACCATGGTAATACCATGAAAACCATGGTAGTACCATGATTTTTTTTTTATAAGGATGCCGTCCTTCCAGTCTCCAGGCTCTCTCTATTTTAAGGGGCGGTGGTGGGGGCTAGAATTAAAAAGAAGAGAAAATTCCGAATGTTTGTTTTCGATCTTTGTTTATTTTTCCCGCGGGAACGACCTGTTTACAGGAACAGGAACAGTAGAACAACATTGACATCATTTAAATTCAGATTATGCGCAAATCATAGGTATAACCCCCTCCCCGGGCAATCAAACATTTATTGATCTATATTGTTGCGTTATATATTTCCGCCTATAAAATATAAATGTGTTAGAAAGTACAATCGAACATTCTTTACCCACTTTTTTTTCTCTACAGGTCGCCGAATTCGATACTCCTTCTGCGCTGCGAAGCAATCCAAGGTCTATCTTCAGCGGTATGATGGCTGCAGCTGAGGCGCAAAAAGATGGAATTATGGACTGAAGTTACCGACAATCATGTGAATTGACCAAATGTTGCCAATTTTAACATGACGTCTTCTTAATCAACATGCCAAAGATTATACAATTTTGTGTAAAATTATGGTGCTTTCTAATTATTATCAAGTAAAAGACGATGAAAATGTCACCCATTGACCAAGCAAAAATTGTTTGATAATTGTGGTAGAAGTATGAAAGCATTAGCTCTTAAAAGGGTAAATTTCTGTAATCTTGTAAACGTTGGTAATTCATAGCCGTTGAAGATTTTTCTCATCTTCTGCCATGAAAATACGATAGCAGTCTCAAAGGCTAGGCCTATGCTGAAATAATGCGTGCAATAATAAATGTTTGCTTGCAAAATGTTACCTTCATAACAATAATAATGTTCGCATCTTTACAATAAGTAATTAACTGAGTGATTTTATTGGAGACTATTCGACGCGTACTCCTGCTCCAATTGCTCCGCGGTAAATTTTTTTGACACTGGCTGCATACCGAGAACTTCACCCCTGGACTGAATACCATACCTAACCCAGACACCCAAGAGCAGCAATTACCCTACCCATGCATGTATCAGAGCCTGGACAAATGTCGAAGGAGCAAATGTGGGGTCACCACTTTTTGATGGAGAAGGGAAATCTAAACTATGTTTGTACTTTTGATCCCTTAAAGGTACTATGTCCCATTTGCAGGCCCAAAAAACGAAAAGGTTAAATTCCAACGGCATTTGAAAGATACTAATTTAGAACTTCCCTAAAAAAAGGGGGCTTGAAAATGTCTTTAACGTGGGAAAATAACGACTATTAGTTGTCGAATCGACTTTAGTGCTACGTGCTAAAAAGTGCTAATAGTCTGGTTTTCAGACCATTGTACCGAATGGTCGTACGTTTTGTGCTGCGCAAAGATTCAATCAGTTTAATTTTGGCCATTACAAGAAGTGGGTTATTGATGTAGACAAATGCTCATGTACCCTTTACAGCTCATTTTATGTATGTTATTACCAAAGAAGAAAAAAAAGCCAGTCACTCTCTCAATAGTGTCTGACAGTGAAGTCTAGCAAGTAAACGGGTTTCCTTGCATAATTTGAATATTAGGACACTGCTAACGTTTTAATTTCACAGAAAGGACATACATGACGTATTCATAATTCATGCAAAGTTCTACAGAATTTGATGTTGGCTGCAAAACGGACATAGTATCTTTAAACCTATTTGATTGATTCACAAGGTGTCGTATATATGTCAGTTTATAATGTTCATGTACTGGAGTGAGGTTTTATCTTACATGTGATTTGCGGAGGGGGGGGGGACATCCTAACTATAGGAAACTAGGTGTAGTGTCATGAAAACTGTTTGATACATGTATTTTTCTTTACTCAAGAGTCTTTGTTTCCCAACAATTATTACGTGTATATGTGTACAGTTACTCCATATTCAAGATTCATAAAACTGGCTGACGAAACATCGTAGATTTATTCCGAGTACTTGCCAGACAAGTCAATATTTTGCTTTTATTGCCAATTTAATTATATCCTTTTGTTAAAATTATATTATTATTTGTTTGTAAAATTATTTGTAAACATGCAAGAGAAAAAAAGAGAAAAAATCACACACAGGAAATAATTGATAAGTTGAATGTATGTTGCGGTATGCTACTCGGTTTTGTGGTACTATAAAATAAATATGCGAAAATTTGTTGCATAATTTTATCCTTTCTCTTTGCGTATCAGTTTAAAAGTTCTAATATTATATTTAGAAGTAGTCGAGGACATTGAAGATTTTAGAGCCTTTCAATAGTTTGTTTTTGTAAATTTTCTCAAGTGCGTTTTATTGCTTTAAAAAAGGCTTCCTACTCCTCTTCCTTCTTTCTATCCATCATTATAAATTTGTTCATGTTATGATTAATGTTCCTGTTTTTCAATTAATTTTGTACCGAACTATCTCATTTTCTGTTATCATTTAGAAGATTACTCAATTCAGTTACCTGAAATGGATGCTGCCTTTTGTATGTTTCTTTTATATTGACCAATAAATTGAATTATGATGTTGAAAACATAATCTTGTAAACATTTTATTTTGAATTAAAGATGATTATCTAAACATAGCACGAAGTCTCTTCAACTACTTAAGTCCTTTTTGTTTGGGTCCCATTCCTTTCACCATCATCCTCCTGTTCTACTCTGCTTTATCTCTATCTACCCCCCATTCAACTTGGTTTCATTTGCTCTTTTTTCTTATTCTCATACGGTCTCGACCAATCAACAAACAATATGTATTTGACCACCATGATATCACATAAATGTATATCCATGTGTGATATACATGAATATTCAGCCCGCATTTCAGCTCCTTTTCTCGTTGTTGTCTTTGGGGTGCAATGCGATTCATTGTAACTGATAGGGGTTTTGTGTGTACATGGATCGGATGACGTTTCGAACCCGCCATTTTCTTGCTGGTATATAAAATACATATTCTTTGTCGTCTGCATTTGGTCAAATCCACCTCTAACAATTTCGTCATGCTAAAACCAAACCAAAACAAACCAAACCAAACCTAGCCACAAAAAAAGGCAGGGATAACGGGGAGGGAGGGGGTCAAGTAAAGACTTGGTACAACTTTCATTGCAAGCAGAGGAGTATGATGTGGTTTACAGAAAGAGAAATAAAGCGAGAGAGAGAGAGAGGTAGATAGAGTGTGTGTGCATATGCGTATGTGTGTGTGTGTGTGTGTGAGAGAGAGGTAGATAGCGTGTGTGTATGTGTGTGCGTGTGGGTGTGTGCATGAGAGAGAGAGAGAGAGAGAGAGAGAGAGAGATCACAAGGCTAGAGTTGCGTAGCTCGTAATGTATCGCGTTATAAACTCACGAAAGTTTACGAATGACTTAAAATTACCCGCTTTGAAGTAGCACTTTGCAAGTCAGTCAACGGAATTTTGTTTACTAGTACAAAATCAGTTAAAAAAGAATTATTGACTCCAGCATCCCAGCATATTTCCCTATCCCCGATATGAGTAGTCACTCATATTTGTCTTTTTCATTGGAGGTAGCACATCCTATGATTCAAGAGCGCCTGATATGAAATATGAGATTGTGTTTTAAGGACAATAATAGAATTACGCTGGTATGAACTACGTGCAGTTGGCGTGGCCAGGGGGCAAGGAGGCTGCGGCTCCCAATTATTTGGCTTTTAAATTGGTGCGATTGTTGTAAAGAACAATAAATGTAACTTTGTCTGTATTAGTGAGGATTCTTTGTTTGTCTTTGATTCTTTCATTCAGTTTTTTTTTATTTTTCACAAAAATACGAGAATCAGGATCAGATTGAGCATTGTATAAAGGGATTTATTTTTCTCCCAAAATCTACTGTCTGAAAAATGTATAGATTGCTCGCATAATGGCCCCTAACAACGACTTCCCAGGGTATACTGATCGCAAAGACTTTCGAAAAATCAACCCAATGCATTTTTAATAGCCTGGTGTGTTACCTATTGAAAAGTGCGGACGTACGTGGCAATGACATATTTCATAATCCGAAAATGAATTCTACATAACCAATACAACGGGGTATTGAAATTGCCCTTCAGCTGATTTCTTGAAAATTGATGTTTTGCGATCGTGTTGAGGGTCATAAAGATTTAAGATAATCGCACAATGAATTAATGTAATAAGTATTTCTAATACCATTCGGGACATGAGCAAGTGATTTTAGGGTCATAAAGATTTAAAATAATCGCAAAATGAATTAATGTAATATGTATTACTTACACCATTCGGGACACGAGCAAGTGATTTTATGCTAGATCCAAAAAGAAAATACTAATAACAAATATATAAAAAAAACTCTCCCCCATAAAAAAAATTGCAACGCATTATCGTTTAATGTCCTTGAATGACACGCGATCCACGTATCCTTGTAATTTGAAGTTAGAAAGGACAGTAACTTTTCTATCTAGCTACACTGGAGTGAATTGAACTGCTTGTTTGTCACATCCTTCATATGAAAACAGTTTTCAGAGAAACCTTCTAGAACATCACTTTTAAATAGCTAAAGGCCTCGTTGAAAATAAATAGGAATACAAGCGATACCATATCAGACTTTATTCATGTTCATTGATTTTATACTGAATAGATGTAGCCAACTCGCTCCTGGTGCATTACAATGTTAGGTGACCGGAATGTTAGCGCGAATATACAAACATACGTGCTCTGTGTACACAACGAAGACAATTGGGAGTTATTTATGTGATTTGATCTACAATTTATTGATTACTTGAATTTGAATCTATTGTTTCATCCCTCTGAAGCACATTTCATTTGACAAAAGAGGAGGCACCTGTTATCAGAAGATTTAAATTAAAAAAATCAAAATGGTGGCGGAATGTTCGCGTGTGTTCTTGTCGATCTCGTGCAACCACTCGATGTCGACCCTTCCCGACGACCTCGCCAGTCGACTGGACACGGCATCGACCATCGCTTTCGCTCTAATGCTGATCACCATCATCTTCGGCTTGATAGGCAACGTCCTGATCGTCTACATCGTATGTACGAAGCCGAAGATGATCACGGTTCATAACGTGCACGTCGTCAATCTTGCCGTCATCGACATCGTCTTCCTATGTGTCTGTAGCGTGGTCGATGTCATAGGGATGGGTGTGATCGCATTCCAGGATGGTCTCCTCAGCATTTTACCTAGCCAGTCTGCCGGTATCATGTTCGTTCAAACGGTATGCCCCCAGTTTCTTCAAGCCCCCCCCCCTTCATTTTCTGTATATACATTGTTCTACATAAATTTAATAAGCGATCTTCATTTAGAAAATGCAAGAACCCCAAACTACCCCTTCAAAGAAATTATTATTATAAAACCGCACCTGCTATTGTGTTCAATCTGTGAAAACGAAATTGGGATCCATCCGGCATTCCCCTAGCCTATAATCTAGGCGGAGTGCCGAGCTTTTGCTGCTAGACTTAAGCAGATCTGATACGGCGAGACTACGAACCGTGAGTTTGCGACTCACGGTTCGTAGACGTTCTGCTTAGGTTAGTCTGCTCGGCACTCCGCCTAGATTATAGGCTAGCATTCCCCCCATCCCGCTGTTCTCTATAGGCATTATCGTGGAACCCTAATGCCCATTGAACGCGAGGCGTCATTTCGATTGCATCATTACTTACGCTAATTAAGTCTATTTAGTCATTTAGTGCATGAGCCAGTTATGGTTATGTTGGCTACCATACATTTACATTCATTCTTTGGTGCAATGTCACTTCCATACAAAGACCAGTTGGTGACGCAGTCTTGCGTCAGCAAATGATGACTGGTGGACACTGGGCATAATCATATTTTTGGTCAAATGTGGACAAGTGCAGAGTAGCGATTAAATACTTTCTCACTCTGAAATAATGATAGTTTTCGAAGTTCCTTGTTCTGATGTTGTCATCTTTTGGTAATGCCATGTCCAATTTCGTTTCAGTTATTTCTCTATCTCTTTTCTCCCTTCTTTCTTTTCTCTCCTCTTTCTCTCTCTCTCTCTCTCTCTTCTCTTTCTGTGATGAATTGATTGTATAATCTCTCTTTAAAAAAAAAATCTTTCCGCAATTACTTTCTAAATTAAGTTTAATTCACTTCTGTATTTGTCAAGTCTACAATGAAAATCATTATAATAAATGTATCGGTCGTTACATTTCAGCTGACGTTCACGGCTTCGTGTGGGACCCTGATAGCTCTAGCCTTTCAGCGCTACCTGGCTATAGTCAGACCCTTGGAGAACAAGAAACGGCGCACCGTTAAGAACGCTAATATACTACAAAGTCTTGTATGGGCAGGTATGATTGATATATGCCCTATCTCACGTGTTCTAACGCCCTAGTTTAGACGTGATTCTGTTATCCCTTTCGTTGTCAACACCATTTCAGCAGTCTCATAAGACTCTTGCACATGAATCATGATTTTGTTTGACGTAGGACTGCGTCAGCGACTGGAATGGTATTGGTATTGACAGACTGACATCGCAGAAGAACAGCTCATTGCATCATAAACCGATGCGTCAATTCAACTGCGTTACACTTGCGCTTATGAAGCTAAAAAAAAATTCCATCAGCGAATGCACTCTTCTCGTAAGATGCCGCATTTACAATCATGATGCGTCAAAGACGGCAATAATTACTGACGTAGTCCCAGGTCAATGGGCGATGCTTCGGTACACTGGACATTTTTAGTAAAAATGGCGATATGTCATTAGATACAAAATTTATGAAAGTTAGATTATTCCTCAATGAGGTCCCGAATTGTCATATGAATAGTCAGAGCGATATTGCGGGGTATTTAAAACCTTCAAACTTTTAATGGCGAAAAACCCAAATCGGCTACCAAATCGGCCGGCGTCGAGTCACCAGTCAATGACGCATGCATACTACGATTCATGACTTTCATATGACAATTCGGGCCCACAATCAGGCATAATCTTCATTTTCAAGTGTTGATATCGTATGTTATTGCAATGTCTTGTAAATCTAGTCTAGTCAGGTCGGAAGGTTAAAGGACACTGCTCTATATGCCTACATAATGTTAAAGGTAAAGACCAGTTTTGGAAACGCCCCTCTCTCAAAAAATGAAATGGAAGCTCTCATTAATTACCAATCATGTGAAAGAATATGTTTTGACTAATACGTGATGATACAAATTTTGCCGGGAAACCGCCTACTATTGATATATTTGGTGAATTATTATATCTATTGGGACCAAATAGATATCGCGCACGTGGTCGCGTAGTTCCATATACATCTTTCTGTGTACAGTGCTTGTAACTTTACCGAGACTGGGCCAAATTTCTTATCATTTTGATGATTCCAGAACCTTGCAGTACACACCAATACTTATATGCTAGATGATCAACCTTTTCTGATCGATTCCACATCGTTTCTTTCACAATGCAATCGCATGACCAGAGCTGGTCTTTCTCTTTAAAGAGTATAACTATCATGATCATAAATCAATTCTTTTCTCATCCTACAGTTTCTATCGTCATGGGCATCACCGTTGCTGTTCTGGAATCTGACAGCACAAGCCATGTCATCGCCGAGGGCTTCTCTCTCTACCAAGCCACATTCTTCTTCTCCCTCCTCATTCTCTCCATAATCGTCTGTCACATCGCTATCTTCCGCTCCGTGCGCGAGCGGGAGCTGGTCGAGGGCGGCCGCGTGGCACGATGGCAGCAACAACGCAACATGCGCATGCTCAGAATGGTCAATATATTAGTGCTTGCTTTTGTCATCACACGCGGATTCTGGCTCATCTACGGCCTCTACGCCAATCACACCACCCCCCTCGAAGTTCGCGATGACAAGCTATTCCATGACGTCATGATCCAGATCTTGGCGCGCATAGGGTGCGCGGTCAACAGCGCGTTGAATCCCGTCATTTATGGGATGCTAACGCCTGATTTTCACAGGCATCTGGTACAGATAATGTTCCATCCGTTTGCAGGTTCAAAGCCGCAAAGACGAGGGACCATGGATGGTACGAGAAGAGAGAGCACCATTGTGACGTCATCATCGGTCACTACCGTTTGCTCTACTTGAAAATTGTCCTACATTAGTTATTTTGCCAGATTCCTCGTATAGGAAAGAGTCGGGCATTAATATTGTAACTCAAGTATTTTTTTTCTTCTTCATGTGATATAAGTCAACTACCAAAGAATTATGATCTAATAAGCCATGTTTTAATAAGCCATCCTTTCCAAAATTGGGACGCCAAAGTCTCTTATTGACTCATTTCACATGCCTCGAGTTTGGCAACATGACCGACTTCGACCATCTATAAGTCGGCCAAAGAGATTCTGCCCAACTCTGATGACTTTCAACGAAAGACGATTTAACAGAATGTTACATATGAAAAGATGGGCCCTATATAGGCCTATATAGGCTATGCACGCATTAAGCATCATCAATTTATTCTTAATAAGTACGTATAAGTGGGAGATCTGATATGTGTATGAACTGGCATATTCGCAAAAACAAAAAAATATATATTGTCATGTATCTGTCATGCGACTCTAACGTGATATCTTCTCTGATATTGTGAGAACTTAAACATATCGTATCGTTAACATCGAATGAAAATGATTAAATAATGTTATTGGTTTCACCAAATATTTATGTATAGTCATATTCATGTATGCTTGAAACATTACATAATTATGAGAGAAGAAATCAGTAAAATCAACAAAAGCAAGTAAGACTTCAGAATGTCATTTTCTATTTTCTTCTAACCAGCCGGGCTCATATACCCTCTTCACCCTCTGTCGTTCCTCTTTCTTTCAGTGCTATTTGTTTTTTATCCAAATTCATCTTAATGTTGTTACCAAGTCTTTATTTTAAAAGAACTTTGTAATACATGTATAATTTATATACCGGGACAATGGTCCCATTCCGAGCTCCTTCGGGTCTTGCTATTTCTACAGCACAATGCATGCTAAACATTCACATGTATGTAATATATTTCGAAGTTATGTTCATTCTTGCAGTTAATGGTAGTTAAATGAAATCCTGAGTATTATGTCTATGTTTTCGATTTCCAGACTAATTGTTTCATGATATTCAAATTATCTCTCTCCCTTTGATGATCTTTCTTTCTATCTATCAATTACACTTCTTAGTATCCTGTTTTCTTTCCGTACCATTTAGCCGTCCCTCAATCTCTCTAGTTCTAAATGTTGATAGATTTTACTTGACACTTACAAAAAGAATCGAAATTTATAACTGAAATAAAGTAAGTAACTTCAATCAAATCGCTTCCTTTTTTTAACAGTTTTACCACAGCTGCCTTTTTATTATGTCATGCTGATTGTATATATGCATGTGTTGTATAATGTTGAGACGTATTTGTATATAAATGCAACTGAAATCGAATGAATAAAATAACTTAAGTGTAGGGTAATCTTATTTGCCACGAACCTCACAATTTAGATCAATTATCAAATGTTCCACTTGATACTATGTATCTGAATGCAACCATTCTCTCCCCATTTACCTGTCTTACTTTGTCTCTCTCTCTCTCTCTGTTTTATTTTTTGTTGGCCATCCGCTTTCCATTACATATGAATATATAGTGTATGAATATTTTTGTTTTACTGATGACAAGGACGTCAGCTTAAGCTATGGTTAGTGATGACCCATTTTTTCTATGATTTTATGTGACTATACATGTTAAAAATTCATATATTTGTGATGCTGTATATGGTAAATAAATGAACATCAATCAATCAATCAAAATACATACATATGTGTTACAGATTTCAAAGTTGAATTCAAAATGTTTTAAAGAAATAAATAAAAAAAGGTTTGACAATGTTTTGACACGGATGTGCCATTAAACTGAATTACTTAATTATTCGTTATGGAGGGGTTGACGTCAACATGACGTCAACATTATGACCTAACATTCATGAAAAACATGGATACATTGTAATGCTCTTTATTAAAGAACCGCGTACAGTCACACTATCATTGTGTTTCAATAGTTTCCTTATTCTAGACTACCAGCAACATGCTATCAGGTTTTTGTTATCAAGACATGCACGTTCTGTTTGCTGGTAATACAAGGATTGAATATCCACTTTGAGATCTACCAAGGTTCGTCTTAACCTTTCTGCTACCGCGAACCAAATCTAATGATTGTCTTTATGTATTATATATTTTTCTGTGGTAATGGGAGGGTAGATGAAATAATCAGTAGTGAATTTTTGTCTAGCAGGAAAAATACAATGAAAAAAGACCAAAGAACCAAGGCAAAATACACTTAGCAAAAAAAGAGAAGAAATCGGGCACTATTTTGAAATAAATGTTCAATATAAACGTATACATGTATATCATATATCAAAATAAACATGAATTAATCCCCTTGAAGATAATGTGCACTTGAAATCATATCATTTATGCATACGTGAGCGTTGTCAGTTAACAATAAATGAGTCTCTGAAAGAAAATTGCAAAAAAAATGGGCATTTAAATGTTGATGAGCAGTGGAGATATTCTAGTCCTCGTCCACGATCTTAAGTGGAAAGGAGAGTCGTTTTGACCGTGCTTGTTACAACCATGCAGTCACCAGACTGTAACTGACATCCAGAGCTCAATCCTTCTCATTGTTTCTCATTGTTTGTTTTCATTGTTGAACAAGAATTCCTGACAGATGCTCACGTTCATTAACATTTAAATGGCTACTTGCTTTATTTTTGCAATTTTGTTAATCAGACCTTCTATTGGTTAAATGAATGTGCCAATCCAAGATTGAAAGTTCAAAACTTTATCTTAATTGATGCTTGGTAGAGTAAAAGCGGTGCCGAAGGAAGAGAGAAGGATTGTTTGAGAGAGTGGTGCCGAAGGAAGAGAGAAGGATTGTTTGAAAGAGCGGTGACGAAGGAAGAGAGAAGGATTGTTTGAAAGAGCGGTGACGAAGGAAGAGAGAAGGATTGTTTGAAAGAGTGGTGCCGAAGGAAAAGATAAGGATTGTTTGAAAGAGTGGTGCCGAAGGAAGAGAGAAGGATTGTTTGAAAGAGTGGTGCCGAAGGAAGAGAGAAGGATTGTTTGAAAGAGTGGTGCCGAAGGAAGAGAGAAGGATTGTTTGAAAGAGTGGTGACGAAGGAAGAGAGAAGGATTGTTTGAAAGAGTGGTGCCGAAGGAAGAGAGAAGGATTGTTTGAAAGAGTGGTGACGAAGGAAGAGAGAAGGATTGTTTGAAAGAGTGGTGCCGAAGGAAGAGAGAAGGATTGTTTGAAAGAGTGGTGCCGAAGGAAGAGAGAAGGATTGTTTGAAAGAGTGGTGCCGAAGGAAGAGAGAAGGATTGTTTGAAAGAGTGGTGCCGAAGGAAGAGAGAAGGATTGTTTGAAAGAGTGGTGACGAAGGAAGAGAGAAGGATTGTTTGAAAGAGTGGTGCCGAAGGAAGAGAGAAGGATTGTTTGAAAGAGTGGTGCCGAAGGAAGAGAGAAGGATTGTTTGAAAGAGTGGTGACGAAGGAAGAGAAAAGGATTGTTTGAAAGAGTGGTGCCGAAGGAAAAGAGAAGGATTGTTTGAAAGAGTGGTGCCGAAGGAAGAGAGAAGGATTGTTTGAAAGAGTGGTGCTGAAGGAAGAGAGAAGGATTGTTTGAAAGAGTGGTGCCGAAGGAAGAGAGAAGGATTGTTTGAAAGAGTGGTGCCTAAGGAAGAGAGAAGGATTGTTTGAAAGAGTGGTGCCGAAGGAAGAGAGAAGGATTGTTTGAAAGAGTGGTGCCGAAGGAAAGAGAAGGATTGTTTGAAAGAGTGGTGCCGAAGGAATAGAGAAGGATTGTTTGAAAGAGTGGTGCCGAAGGAAAAGAGAAGGATTGTTTGAAAGAGTGGTTCCGAAGGAAAGAGAAGGATTGTTTGAAAGAGTGGTGCCGAAGGAAAAGAGAAGGATTGTTTGAAAGAGTGGTGCCGAAGGAAGAGAGAAGGATTGTTTAAAAGAGTGGTGCCGAAGGAAGAGATAAGGATTGTTTGAAAAAGTGGTACCAAAGGAAGAGAGAAGGATTGTTTGAAAGATTGGTGCCGAAGGAAGAGAGAAGGATTGTTTGAAAGAGTGGTGACGAAGGAAGAGAGAAGAATTGTTTGAAAGAGTGGTGCCTAAGGAAGAGAGAAGGATTGTTTGAAAGAGTGGTGCCGAAGGAAGAGAGAAGGATTGTTTGAAAGAGTGGTGCAGAAGGAAGAGAGAAGGATTGTTTGAAAGAGTGGTGCCGAAGGAAGAGAGAAGGATTGTTTGAAAGAGCGGTGCCGAAGGAAGAGAGAAGGATTGTTTAAAAGAGTGGTGCCGAAGGAAGAGATAAGGATTGTTTGAAAGAGTGGTGCCTAAGGAAGAGAGAAGGATTGTTTGAAAGAGTGGTGCCGAAGGAAAAGAGAAGGATTGTTTAAAAGAGTGGTGCCGAAGGAAAAGAGAAGGATTGTTTGAAAGAGTGGTGCCGAAGGAAGAGAGAAGGATTGTTTGAAAGAGTGGTGCCGAAGGAAGAGAGAAGGATTGTTTGAAAAGTGGTGCCAAAGGAAGAGAGAAGGATTGTTTGAAAGATTGGTGCCGAAGGAAGAGAGAAGGATTGTTTGGAAGAGCGGTGACGAAGGAAGAGAGAAGGATTTTTTGAAAAAGTGGTGCCGAAGGAAGAGAGAAGGATTGTTTGAAAGAGTGGTGCCGAAGGAAGAGAGAAGGATTGTTTGAAAGAGTGGTGCAGAAGGAAGAGAGAGGGATTGTTTGAAAGAGTGGTGACGAAGGAAGAGAAACATATTGTTTGAAAGAGCGGTAAATATTGGAAAGTTACTTTCGATTGATAATGATACTCAGAACTCTCCCGAACATCCGTATCACGCCCAACCAAATAGGATCTTCGGACAAAAAATGCTGGCATAGCGTGGCCGAATGTTGTTCAGATATGTATAACTCTTCCGGGGGAAGTTCTTGAAAATAATAATCATTATTTCAATTTATATAGCGCAGCTACTATAAACATATATTTTACAATTTGGTTCTTATTTGGTTCTTACTTCTAAGAAAGAACGAGATGACCTTCAATATTGTTAGTGGCATTTCATTACGGTTCATCATGTAGATTATATAGGAATTACGAAATAATAATATAAATAATAATAATAACTGACATTGGGATTTTGTAATAAACTTTTCGCTATTCCACTAATGGGGGATGCCTGTAGCAATAATAAACACGTACTAATTATGTTTACATGTGCATTTATTGCAAGAAACTGGTATTAAAAGCCATTGAAGGACATTACTGGCAAACGAGCCGTTTTTCCTTGCTCTATGCCAGCGGAGCTTAAGTTTTAAATCTGTCTCTAAGTCTTATTTTTCAACGAACCCGGTAATCAATATCTATCTTTTGAAAAACATGAGGGTAGCAAAAGGCCTAGAACATTTGATTTCAACCATCAACAAAGATATCAAAATTTATGACGTACGTTGAAATCATACCACAACGAATTGGCATGTTTAATGTGGAAGAATATCACTCGTTCATTCCGTGTGTATATCCCATCTGACGACATTTTGGTTGAAAAATGCGTGAAGAAACGTTATAAACATAGGGTGGAACCAAGTATTGCATGAATCCGGAACAAAGCATTTCCGTCACACTATTTAGCTTCGATTTTTAGCGCAATACGGGCACAATACAGACCTACCCTCACAAGTGGGCGTACATGTACGTCATCCGGATTTAAGCTTGATATTTCAGTTTAAGGAAGTTGTTTGGCTAGACTTAATATGACGGTGACAGCATATTTTATCATGCTTATGGTTTTCTTTCATCCATTATTCAACTTTTGACTACGCTTGGATTAAAACGTATGGGAAACGACCATTTATCTTGAAAAGGTGTAATTGAGTTCACTACGACGCAAAAAGATTTTTATTAGACGCTTTGTTCATAATTCGCTTTTAAATTAATAATCATCGGAATAGGAATAAAATGTTACGTTGACGGCGTTTGGTCCTGTGCAATATTACCTCACCAGAGATCACTTAACTTGTGAAAGGTGGAAAACATTCTAAACATTCCATAGCCACAATGACGTGCATCCATAGCACTCTTTTCGATGTTTCCCCGACTCCCTCAACGAAACCGTCGACGATGACGCCTTGTATCGCAACGTGCACAGTTTCGAGATCTCCGTCATGGTCATATCGTGTATCTGTCTCCTCGTCGGCGTGGTCGGCAATGCTCTCATCGTCTACATCGTCCCGAAAAAGGATATGCGAAGCGTCTGTAATGTTTTCGTCGCAAACCTTGCCATCCGGGACATCTTTTTCCTGGTCTCCTTCGGTTTCGCCGGGATCGTCGACCACGGAGTATACATCACTCATGGAAACGAGCTCGAAGTGATGCCCTTGATCTCGGTTTACGCATTGACGGTACTTTTGGTTTAGTTTGTGTGGTCCACATGGGGTCTAATTATGTCGTTACTGAGTTGGACAACAATATATTGATTTTCTGTTTGTATATATGTTTGCTTGTTTGTTCTGATTGTTGTCTTTTATCCAATTTGTTGTGACTGACTACAAGAAAAACATCAATTGATAACTCAGTTCTTGAAAAAATGTTGGAAGCTGTCTTAAAATTTGGTCTGAGTATGATAGATGCGTACTTTTTAATATATTTTCAAAATTTTCCATGTATTTTTAGTTTTTATAAACCATTTCACAATATCGAATTCACGAGTGTCATATTGCGTTGCCTAGAAGGGAAATCGATTAACGATCAAGTAGTGCCGCTTTCAGTTTCACTCTTTTGTAATAAAGATTTCGAATCTCGATAATCATTCAAATTTTGGTTAAATTGCACTGTAATGTAATTGTCTTACTAATAGGCCTTTATTTTGTAACACGTTGGGAAACAAAGATAATAACTAGCTATTTTAGATTACATCAAAGTTTTTGATTTTATAACTATTTAAGATTCCAACTGAATTGAACAATCATAACGCTGATTCTACCTTACTATAAAACTTGAATTTATATTACCATTCAATGGTTCTACTTTCTTCTTTTCCCGAAGGTGACGATATTGGCTACATCTGGTCTCTTGGTGGCGCTAGCTATCGATCGTTATCAATCTATTGGTCACCCTCTGCAATCTCGTTCGAAGAAAAGTTTTTATAAAGCTTATATTGCCACCGCTATAATCTGGATAGGTAAGTGTAATATCGAGAGGGGGCAGGGGAGGGGTGGGGGGGTATATTGATTAAGAAGGAGGAAGCACTGTAAGTAATTGGCATATCAACGGGGGAATGACCTTAGGTTACGTTGCTAATCAGTTATTCCTTTCCCTTTCTTTCTCTCTTTGTTCTTTTTTCTTCTTCCTCTTTGCCATTTGATCAGGTGCCGCATTGCATACTTTAGCTACGCAACCGGTTATGGCCATGTTAATTGACGTCAGGGGGAGGGACAGTTGCCCCTGTATAATACGTAGGCCTATATAAAAGGTTAACCGTAAATGCCCCCCCCCCCATATTTTGTCCGTTTCAACGCCCTTGTATAGTTGTCAGATAATCCAACATAGCACTGCCCCATCTTTGATGATTTAAGCATAACCATAGCTAACCCTAACCCTTGATAATTAAGTAACATTTCTTGTACCAGGTAACTTGCACACTTTTCTAATTTGTTTTGATTAGGTCTAAATTACTCAAATTGAGCAGAAGTTGATATTACGGTTATAATTACACTGCGCGACAATCCATATTCTTAATTTATCGTTCGGATCATAGTTAATACAGTTTAAGAGATAAAATGATGTAGTCATATTATACCATTTATTATTTAAAATCAAAAAATATTCTTTATAACACATTGAAATATCCTGATGATTCGATTTTTTTTTTCATTTGTGTTTTTCTTCTTCTCATGCAGTCTCTTTCATCCTCCCAGTCGTGCACCCGATCTTAAAAACTGCTGACTCTACATTATCTTGGCTCGTCGTCGTAATTATCAATACAGCGGTCGCTTACGTTCTCCCGCTCGCCACCGTGTGCGTCTGTTACGTCATCATCGTGATCGCCGTGAGGCAGGGTCAACAGGTAAGCGGCGAATCGAACCACCTCACGCGCTGGGAATTCAAACGCAAGATCCACGTACTGCGCATGGTTGCGTACATCGTGCTGCTGTTCTCTCTGACGTGGGGCGTGTGGTGGGGACTCAATATCTTCATTGCCTACCTAAAATACAAGGACATCCCTATCACCATCAGCCACGAAATCGCAATGGACGTCACAGACTTGATGGTGCTCGCGACTAGCGCCCTCAACCCGTTCATTTATGGTCTCACAAACGCGAATTTCAACCGCCATTTGAAGAGGATTCTGTGCTGGTCGTGCGCGCCGAGGAGCTTGCACCATACATCTGTGACAAGATCCCCCGCGGAGTTTCCCGTGTCGGAGCACGCCCAGTATTCGATGGTGAAGCGACGTTTTAGCCATTCGAACGGACACGCCGACAAAAGCGAACTCCGAATGAGTGTGGTGGAAATAGAAAGTGCTGTATGAATATTGATTTATTTTTTCATAACATGGATTATATTTTTATTCGAGCAGGCCGGGCGTCAATAGACTGCAGAAAAAGAATCAGTCTATTTCTTTCGGGGATACGGTCTGACTATACGTCTGGTGCCCGCTGGTGCCATCTCGATTAATCTAAATAGTCAACTTGGTTTAAGAATGCTAACTAGGGCCTATACTTTTTAACTTTAAAAATGCATTTGCTTTTTGATACACAATAAATTAGTTCAAGATTGTCAGCAAAAGAGCTTTTAGAGCTATCATTCCCGAAGCCGTGCACCTTGTGATGAAAGCAAAAGTTGGTTGTTGACATATTTATCAGTCTTTACTATAAAAAAAGTAAAAGAATGCAAAGCTCTTACAAAGTGGAAACGTTTTTTGATTTTCAAGATGTACTTTGGGGTTCGTACTGTCTTATTCCATTTCAGTCAACAATAGATATCAATATGAGGTGGTTTCAAATCAAGATTTAAATAGAATATTATATATGAAGGATACTATGTTAGATTTGGTGTAGTGGCTGACAAGAAGTGTACTTTTTGTAATAGCAATGATGAAACTATCGTACATTTTTTGTTTGCTTTTGTAACTATTCTAATGAAGTATGGTCGAAATTTGAGTTCTGGATATTTCGTAATACGGGGGAAAGGATCATACTTACAAATCAAAATAAATTGTTTGGATTTTGCGGTAGCAATAATAATGCACTCAACTGTGTTCTGATGGTTGTAAGACAAGAAATATTTTCAGCCAAATTACGAAATCAACTAACTTCATTTGATATAATTTTATCAGCTGTAAAACGTTATTATGACATGAAAAATACACCAAACAAATCTCAGAGAGAATAAATTGAAAAATAAATGGTTTCACTTTAGAAAATAAATAGTGTTGAAAAGGTGGCGCACGAACATGATCATGTATTTTATGTTTGGTATTTTATTATAGGCCTTTATTTAAAATACTAATTTTGTCATAAATGTTTGTTTTTATCTGCCACAAAGTTTTCGGTCGTGATGATTATTTGATTATTATCTGTGCTAAGCCATAATGTATGGATATACTGTATATGATGGAATTTGTTTTGAAAGTAAAGAACCCTGTGGAATCGGGAACATTTTTTTGGAGCTTTTTCTTGCTAGTTGAAAATACCATTTTACGTCGGCCATTTTTGGCTGACCCCCTCCCCTCCTCCGCCTCGCTTCCCTACATAATCGCTTGCATTTTGTAAGAATGAAAATGAAAATGGGTAAACGTAATGTATGGTAATTAAGACTATTTAAAAAAAAGTTAATTTGAGGTTTATCCTAAACCGTCGAAAATATAAGGGCACTTTATTGGCAAGCGTGTTCATTTTATGTTCATTTTATTGCATTACATATATTTGTATACGATTGTGACGAAAAGGTAATTTTGGCTCATACCGTTTAAAAAAGGTCTACTAGTACGTAATTCAATTAGTCTCACACTCTCTTGATTTCGTTGATGATTAGGGACAATGTATAAGACCGAAGTTCAGAGCAATCAACATGGCGAAACCTTCCGTGAACTTCTAACAAATGAGTTATTCAAATGTTGTTAATTATGCAAACGTCCAGTGTTATTCTTAAACGTTTGTGTCGTTCAGAATTAAACATTATATAGTAATACGCTACAACTTATTTTATTTAAATAATACCCAAAGTTAGATTATTAAAAACCATGAGTGGCATGATATCCCATAGAATAAATAATGCACTATACCTTGGAACTAACACTTATATTTATACGTCTTACTATTTAAATAAATAATGTTTATAATAAATAAAGAACGAAATGTTTTGATCTTTCATTTTATCTCGAACGGTGTGTATCACACCCATAGCACTTTAAAAAAGTTTTGTTTAAAGTCTATGACCCGTAACTTTTGCGTAATGTTACGTACGGTCGTTTTCGAGACTAGAAACTTCAGTGAACTTCAAAAATTCAATTTTTTTAATCGTGGCATTTCATTGTTTTCGCGGGCATAGGACCTTTTCCTGAATCTGACCACTAGCTAAGTCGCGAAAGTTTCGTGTACGCAATATTACAATATTTCCTTACCAATTATTGGTTTGTTGGTGGTTTTGGTTGCTTTCTTCCCCGTTTCAGAAACTCGGATTCAGCATTCGGTATTTGTCATGAAAAACTTACAAACTAAATTTTTTTTTTTTTCGCTCAAGACTTCTCTTTGTTATCCTTAATTGTTCATACACACATATTTATTTATACACACATTTTATACATTAATTTTATTCATAGATTTTTAATATTTTTTATTGATCATTATTTAAATCTCTCTCTCTCTCTCTCTCTCTTTATCTCTCTCTTTCTTTCTCTTTCTCTCTCTTTTTCTTTGTCTCTTTCTCTATCCCTCCCTATTTCTAATACACGTTTAGTCTCGTCTGCGGATTTCTATACACATTATTCACACATTTTATGATAAGACAAAAAGAAGAAATAGAAAATATCTTTGTCGTACTCTTTATTCTTATAAAAAATAAGATCTTTTTGAGATTTGATGTTATAATCAATCACCCTTTCTGTCAAATTCAATTTGATGTATCTGGACAATACAAACTGAGACAGAATGATGGCATTACATTGTTTAAAATGATTTTTTTTTTGTTCGGCGTGGATCAAAGCTTTACTATATTATACATGTCCAAGTCTAGACTATAAGATTGATGTCAAATACGTAATACATATGATGATGGATTTGATTTTTAAAAGGGGAAAGAAAAATATCAGCCGTTTTCAAATTCCTCCAATGATTGCACCGTAAATCGTACGTGTCGCCACATGCTTTTGATTGGTATTAAATATCGCCTTTTAGAGAACCGTTACAGCAATCATCAGATGCAGACACAAATGGGGATGTCAATCTTTATGTTTCTTTGCAAAATGAGGGCATTTAATGAATTGACAATCAAAATATATAATAACTATGTGGTTATTGCTTACATTTCATAGTGCTCTACACTGCAAAAACCAGAGTGTTAAATTTAACACTTTCTTGGTATCTATATCGTGCAACTCCTCTGGTGTTACTTAACACCATTTTCTGGAATTAGATAATTTCAATTCCACTTTTGGTGTTAATATTTGACAACTCCTACTGGTGTAGATTAACACCAATATCTGGAATCATAACAAATTCAAATCCACTTTTGGTGTTTATATTCTTGTTGATCCATTAGAGATTTTTCTATGTATGTCTAATGGTCCCACATTCCATATTCCCTATTATCGACCATTATCGACCAGGGTAGAGGAACCAGTGGTAAACTGATAATTCATAATCGATGTTGGCAACTGTCCACCAATAGGTATATTCTAATCTCCATTGCATTAACTCCATCACATAGATCATTTGAAGTAAATTCAAGATTAACATGTATGTGGTACAGGCTGGTACACATATATATAATAAACATGCATGTTGTTTCTTGGTTAGTAATCATATAATCAATATATCTATTGCTAAAACGTTAATATAATTGTAACAAGATAGGACAAATAATCTATTGGTCAATAATTGCCAAAGGAAAATACAAATCACAAAATTGATGTGCATTGTCATAATTTGCTTAACAAATCATGATAAATGTATTTTTCTGTGAACACGTGTAAAGTAATCATTAAGCGCGCGTACACTTTGTGAAAACTTATTCGACCAATCAACCGCCTTAAACGAAATCACGTGATGATACTTTCAACACCAAGCATAAAACAACACCATGTTACTTAACACCCAGTAATTATTAATGCATGCTTAAATCTGACCGGTGTTAAAAATAACACCAATGGTGTCAAAAAAATTCAATACCATACTGGTGTTAGAAATTTAACACCCTGGTTTTTGCAGTGTATGAAAATATGTTTAATAACACAACAACAAGAATTATTATGGAATTGAACATTCTTTAAATTGTTTTGATTTTTATCTTTTTCGATTTAATAAATCAAACATCATATAGGAAAAGTTCACTTTGGAATGTAATGAAGAAAACAATATACATGTATGTATTTAGCAGACATTATTGCGAGCTTTTAAGGCACTGGGATTTTACCAATATAGATTAATTCTGAAGCAATACAGTAATAAGTACTTAATATTTCATAAAGCTCTGTAACTGTCCTTTAATCGCGTTAAGAACCACATCGCACCAACGAAATGGATTCGTTTAAACCTTAAACATAATATGTTTGACTTTGTAAACTCATGACCGTGATGATAGACATTTTGCGTAAGAATTAATAATTTTTAGGCGAGGAAATTTCACCAAAAGGGGTCATAATTATGTTCCCGACTTTCGCAATTATTTGAAGGCTTATGTACCTGTTTTTGCATAGTACGGTACTTCTTATGGATGCTTACACGACAAGCCCCATATAAGCTTAAATTAGAGCCTACTTTGTACCTGTTTTTACAAAAATGGATGTAACATTTTGTAGAGAATCTTCTTGAAGGTATGCAAATTTAGTTGGGGGCCATTTTTGACTCCGCTATAAACGATCAAGCGTTACACAGTTTGATTATCAAGCGACTGCACTCTTAACGTCATTTTCTTTTCTTCAGTTGCCTTTATAGACCAGGAATCCCGAAAAGGTCGCGTACTTGTAGCCGTCGGAGTGGACAGCAAACTCCGTGGACGGTCCAAGTCGGAGGTAGATCCTGTCCCCGATCGCAAGATGGAGCACCACACCCTGGCTCTCCATAACGTTGCGGGCGCTCTTCTCCGTGTACATAGCCGTGATTACCTCGTCGTTCTTCATCATCGTCACGCCCATGTAATGACCATCGTACGATCGCAGTCTGAGAGAGAGAGAGAGAGAGAGAAAAGAGGGATAGAAGATCTTAATCGCCGTTGTTTGTCGAGGTCGTTTTCTTCGCCTCTCTGCCGGTCGCTCGTTTGCCACACGTGCAATTTTGCACAAAACAATTGGCACCAATTGACGAAAGGCATTGCCGCTTGTGCAACACATGACAAGCATGACAACCCTTTTAACACCGGTAGAGATTAATCTTGCAATGGAAACAGTTAAATAAGCTTGAAGCCTTTGGTATATTTCTCCCATGATAAATACAATATGGCATATATAGGATGATTATTCTGTGCGTCATATATAAAGAGTTAATGGAAACAGTAACGACACTGAAGTCCTGGGAGACGATGAATTTTAGGGGGTGGGTCGGGGAGGGAACAATCAACTCAACTACTCCATAATAACAATTCAGAATAAATTAGTCAAGTAGGTTCATCTAGAAGCACGATTTCATTACTCTCAGAATTCTGAAACAATTCAGAACTTTTTAATTAAGTCAGTTTCTAGCATCATCGCATCGCATCGCAAAGACTTCCAAGTAATCCACTTATGGGCTTTTCCCTTTCGAAAAGAAGTTCGGATTACGTAATGCGTGATTGTAATATTCATACCTTTCCAAAATCGCCTAAGGTTGATTATTCGAAAGTATTTGCGACCGTGTTTTCTCTAGAAGCAGACTTTCATTGCTCAAAACTAGCCAGAAGAAGGCCCTTTGCTTTCCCCTGTGCTATTCAAAGCCTGTGAAGGTACATTAAACTGGTCCATACACCAGGGCAGCGTTTCACGAAACCGTAATGAGTGCAAGTTCACCAACATCCCGTTGAAACACGTGTATTGTAATTAATATACGTTCCAATGGGTTATCGGTGAACTTGTAGGCCTACTTATGACGGTTTCGTGAATCGATGCCCTATAAATAAAAGTATATGATTTCACTGTTCAGTTTGCATTCCCTTTTCGTATGAGGTCACTCTCGCTTGCCGCGTCAAAGACCGTGCTAGTCCTTGACGCAGATCTACGTAAGCAAACTGACGCGCCGTGTGCAACAAGCATATACTTTTACTCACGAAAAGTGGAAGAAATAGTAGCCGGTGATGGCGCAGACGAAATTCCGGCTTGTGCTGTTCCAGTGATCGCCTCTATTGACGTAAGTGTAATCAAAGGGGACGGTCGTAGCTTCGGTGCTACCAAGCAGAGGGTGTGTACTGGCCACCGAGAACACAGACTTGCGGACACCTAAACGCCATCAAGTTAAGGGTAACATTGGTAATGAAAATGAAAATAAAACAATAATATATATTGACAACAACAACAACAAAGAGATGATTGGTACTACAAAATCGAATAATAGCAACGAATACTAAAGCTTTTCGTCTTGCACTCATCGGAGTAAATCGCAAGAATGACCAGAAAGCCGAAATCAGACAATAATCCCCCATTATGACAGTCGTACACTATGCGTCATTTCGATTGCGCCATTACCTGCGCCAATCAAGCCTCTGAAAGCAAATTATCCCATATATCAGAAATCCAACACATTACTTGAGCTATTAATCAAATTTGGTATCTTTTTGTATACGATGCCACCCTCATATGGCGCGTCAAAGGCCGCACCAGTCACTGACGCAGTCATACGTCAAGTAAACGACGCCTCGTGTGCATCTTTCTGAACTTGAATTAATATCTGAGTGGTTTTATGCAAATAAAATGATAATTAATGTAGCAAAAACCAGTTATATTATTTTTAGTAATTTATTGATACCAGATTATCTTTCAATTAGAGTGTGCAATACAGATATTAAGTGTGTAACGTCAGTAAAATTTTTAGGCATTACAATAGATCATAAACTTACATGGAAAAATCACATTGATAGTCTGTGCAATAAGCTGGCAAAAATATAGGAATAATGTATTGTTTAAGATCATTTCCAAAGGAGATTTTAAAAATGATTTATTATGCAATTGTATACCCGTACCTTAATTATGGTATTCTTGCCTGGGGTAGTGCAAGTAATAATCACATTGATAGATTGTTTATTTTACAAAAACGTGCAATACGAATTATGTCTCATGCACCTTACCTTGCCCATACCAACCCTCTATTTATTGAATCAGGTGTATTGAAATTTCATGATATGTATGTATTTCAGGTACTTATATTTATGTACTTATGTAACAATTACCTCTTGCCAGACTATATCAAAACATTCTTTCAGTTCAATAATGAATATCATGGATACAATACAAGAAATGCTAATGATTTTCATTTACCCAAACCGAGGCTCTCATCTTTTAAAAACTCAATATTATTTCAAGGACCCCAAATCTGGAACTCTCTTTCTTCAGATATTAAACAAGCAGTTTCGTTAAATGTTTTTAAGTCAAAATCTAGGCACTTTATTTTAGACAGGTATTCACCAAGTTTGTCTGTTTAAATGTATAGGCATACCCCCCCTTTATGTTGTAGTAAGTATTTTTTGTAGCGTCTTTAATGTATTATGTTACAGGGTCAGCTAATCACAAGGCTTGTTCCTTTCTTGCTGTCCCTCTCATACTTAATCCAATGTATACTTTGTTATTAATTTTTCTTGTGAATTTTACCCTTTGTATCATGTTGATTTATGTGTTTTCTGGATTTTTATGAGCAAATAAATTGAAATTGAAATTGAAATCTTTCTCATTACTCACCGCACTCTCTGGAAATACTGTTTACCAACGATCAAAGACGGCTTTATCCCTATGCTAATCCTTCCCTGATATCTCTGCCCCTCCCTCCTCCTCTCTCCCTTTCTTTTCTTTCCCGCTTGTTCACTACGTTCCCACTTGTCTTCCTATCCCTTTGTTTTTTGTTTTTTGTTTTTATTTTTGTTTGTGTTTGTTCTTATTTGTTTTGTCCTTCTTCCTCCGTTTCTTTTTTTCTTCTTACTTTCCATTCTCGTTAATCATCTTTTCTTACGTACCTGTTCTCTTTTTGGTTTCCTTACAATTATTCTTTCTTTCCACACAAATAGTGGTAAAGTAAGCACTGATCCTTTTATGTAGTTTATATATATATATTTGGTTATGCTGAGGAAAGCACAGAACTCTTCCCCCTTTTTTTCTCTCCATTGTTTACGCTATGTTTAGTATCAAATATATCACTTAAAGATAATTCTCGTATAATCATATGCTTTTGTAAATATTTTATGTTTATTCAAATACCCTAATTTATATACAAACCTATTAACTGGGACCTACATAATACAAGCTTTGCTTTTCAGTAGATCCCCCACTTTATTTAGCTTTTGTTTCTGCAATGTATTTTATCATAATTATGATTGTATCTTTTGTTATAACTATTACCATGTACATTATGTTTCTATATTGTATGTTTAGCTATAATTATTACCATGTTCATTCTATTCAATTATGTTATTTTCGATAAAGTGGATATAAATAAACTTGAAACTTGAAACTTGAAACCTAGGTCATATATTGGTGATCAGGTACTTGCTCTGGCGATGATTGCTATGGGCTTATTGCGTCAAAGTTATTGGGTTGCGATTGATTTTATGATTACGGTCATAAGGGGGTACAGGCACAAATTCGACAGGGGCATGGGTCTGTTGATTGAATATTTAGTTTCCTGTTTCTACTTTGGACGAGCGAACAAACAGAGCAAGACAATAGTGTATGTAGATCACACAAATAGCAATCTTGCTACCTGAGGTGACCAAGGAGATCTCCTTGAGGTGACGACTTTCACGCATTTGAAGTGATTGATTCCCCGATCTTATTGGTAATATAAACATTCTCGGTAGAAGGGAGGGGGCTGGGGGCGGGCGGCCTGCAGCCCCAGTAATTTCTCGTCTCGTATACATAATGTTTAGGTTACAGGGTTAGGTTTTAGGTGGTGGTTTTGTTGTTGTTGTTGTTGAATAATAGTGTATGGCCCTTATTCGGTTGAACACTTTGTTAAACGTGATATTAAAACCAGGGTCGGGTGTAACTGATTTAGTAGAATGACCATCAGTTTGAAAATGCTGAGTTCCTGCTTACTGGTGACACCCCTGGCAGATCCGTACACAGACCCCTGCAGGATGGCGCGGTCTCCTTCTGAGATAACATCACGTGACCCAGCAAGGCGGTCGGCATCGTCCTTAGCAAGTTGCGTGGTTGTGAGCGCGTTGACAGTTGCCTCTAAAGTTATTAAACCATCTCTGCACTGCAAGTGTAAATAGAAGGATGACAGGAAGGATTGGATGGTACCAATTAAACAGTCAAGTCAAATCGAATCAAATGAAATCACATTCACTAGTTCACATGGAATTCACTGATTTTGGTAATCTTCATTAAATCAGTACAAACCAAACAAGAATAAAAACGGGCTACAAATGAATAATTGAAAAGTCAAGTAGTAAACAAGTAATCAATATACAATTACAGAAGGAGAATCAAGTACACATTATAGGATTACCATCGATGTACTAGAAATTACAAAAAAAAGAAAATCAAAACCGGTTAAAAAAGGAATTGTCAATAAACAGAATTAATACCTTCGTTGAAACAAACACACAAATATTATTCAAAATATAACACAATTTTGCTGAAAGGAAGATAGACCCAAAGGCAAGCACCATACCATCCTGTGGTGTAGCTATGGTGGCACATGAGGCACATCCCCCCCAAAAAAAAGTGGCACAAAAGGAGAAAAAGGTAGGCCTATAACGAGAAAGAAAGAAAAGGAGAACTAGGGGGAGCAAAAGTAAGATGCTGCTTAGTTTACAGGGCATATAACAACGATTCGAAAACATGACGATGTAATCCGTAGATGTAGAGAATTCAGTGAATCAGAGAAAATCGGTAGTGAATGGTTATAAGAAAATATTGGTGGGGGATATTCACTTGACTCATAGACCGGCCCAAAAGTGAGATATCGCTAAAAGTTCATTGGTTGATTTTTCTCACGTTATCCAGGGTAAAGATGTCATTGGTTCCTCCGGTCAAGCTCCTGTCTCCTGCGGCCTCCGCCCCGTTGTCTACCCGTCTTTCAAGCTTGCTGACCTTTTGTTCCAGGTTGTTGTTCACCGACGACAGCTGCGTCAAGACCCGACCAAGTTCTTCCTGGTCAACCGTGTCATTGGTTGGAACTGTTGCCGGGTCAGGTCGCAATCCTGTAGAATTCAAATTCACATTCACATAGTTTATTGAAGTAAAACCCTGATACGAATGGATTCTTGCGAGAAAAAAAAGGAACAATGTCATGGCATAAAAGTTGAAAATAGAAATGAAACTTCAACAAAACAAAGGCAAAATATATCAAAATAATGTACTGTTACTGTATATCACATACCCTCAACAAATTAGCAAGATAGAGAACGTTATTTTACAAGTTTAACATGAGTTCTAGACTTCCAAACAGAATGCAGTTGCCTATCCAGAATTGAATACAAGGGGTGTAGAATATTTCTTAGTTCGGAAACCAGGTTATGTGTGTGTGTGTGTGTGTGTGGGGTGTAATGTGTCTATCTAATCTAACGTGCTGTAGGCCGACTGCAATTTGTATCGATTTCAGCGGCGAGAATATTGACCCGAACTCGAAAATATGAATCAATCACTCCTGTGCTACGAAATCTACATTGGCTTCCTGTCCACTCCCGTATTTTGTTTGAACTATTAGTTTTTGCCTACGAATGCTTTAAGGACATTGCCCCTTCCTATTTATTAAAGTGAACTATTATCAATGTATCGGCCTACTCGTACTTTAAGATCAAGCTCAAAAGCAATATTCATTGTCCCTCCCACCTCAACTAAAACATACGAACTGAGTATTATTATTATTTATTTTTTTTATCCATGGGGATAAGTGCATACGCCGACTCCACCCGATGTTGGATACGCCATGTTGGATTGGGGCATACACCGATATTCATGATAAATGGATATACCATGGGTGTACACGTACTTCTTTCTTTACTGGATACCTACTGGGCATGGTGAGGAGAGAGCTGGGGGCACGCAAACTTTATACTATGCTGGATACGTTTCTGTGAGGAGGAGGGAGATGTAAACATTCTGAACCCTACACTGACTATGTCACGGTGGGGGTAGGCTTCACCAAATGCTTGATACGCCATTAGAGAGGAGGTGGAGCCGGGGGTACAGTGGGGGGCAGGAGAGGGCACAGTGCCCCACTTTTCAAGTACCCTAAAGTGCCCCCTTTACTTTAGATAAGTGCCCCTTTTTATTTCTAATAGGTGCCCGTTCCACATTCTTATAAGTGCCTCTTACCACCTTTGATAAGTGCCCCCTTCACCGATGATAATTGCCCCTTCTCACCTCTCATAAGTGCTTCTTTTTATTTCGACACGTTTTTCCTTCTGATAAATGCCCCTTTCCTTTTTTAATAAGAGCCACTTCCCTTTCTCCTGAATGCCCCTTCTCACACGTCTGATAAATGCCTTTATTAAAACCTCATAGGTGCCCTTTTCTTTTGACAAATGCCAATTATCTTTTATAATAAGTGTCCCTTTCCATTCTCACAAGTGCCCCTATTCATCTCAGCTGAGTGCCCCTTTTCAGGTACAAGAAATGCCCCTTAAGACCTCTGATAAGTGCCTATTCACCTCTTATAATTGCCTCTTTTCAAATCTGAGAAGCGTCCCTTTTATTTTTGACAGTTATAAGTGCCTCTTTTCATCTCCGGTGAGTGCCCTTATTAAAATTTGAGAGGTGCCTCCTTTAACTTTGTAATAAGTGCCCCTTTTCATCTCTGATATAAAGGGGCCACTTGTATTTTGACACGTGCCCCTATCCTCTCTAATTAGTGCCTTTTTAAAATCTCTGGTGAGTGCCTCTTATCAGGTGCGAGTAGTGCTCCATTTTCACCTCTGATAATTTTGAAACGTGCTTCTTTTCTTTTCTAATACAAATTAATATCCTTTTAACTTTGTGTATGTGTCCCCTTTTCCTTTCAACATAAAATGTGCTCCTAATCTAAAGCGACTAAAGATCTTTTCAGTCTTTCATGATTAGGATTATTTTTCCTCTTCATAAGATCTAATTTTTCGCACTGCGACCTCACAAATCTTAAATTTTTTCGCTCGCTCGCTTCGCTCTCTCGCAAATAAATATTCAGACTATTACACCAAGCTGCAAAGTATTATGCTTAATCAGTATTTTGGCCCATGTAAAGAGAGAAACAAACAATGAAATCATCCCTGATAATCTAATCACAATGTAGGGGTATTAGGGCCTACCAATGTCTAAATTTTTTTTCGCTTTGAGGTTTCCTTTTGTTTCCTTTTACCAGAAAGTGCCCTTTTCTGTTCGTTTGGTGCCCCCACACTTTGAAAGACGCTCCGCCGCCCCTACACCACTGTATACCTCGATCAATGTCTCCAAGAGTCTCACCTGCAAGGATGGCCGCTCTGTTCCCGAGGAAGGCATTGAGGCTGTCTATACGTTCCACAGCACCTCTTGTCGGGTCAAAGGCATCAGGATTATCAACCAGGAGCGACCCAAAGAACCTCTCAAAGGTCCCCAGCATTGTCTGAAGCTCTGCATTTTTCTGGCGGAGCTCGGCGTTAGCTCGAGACAGTTCGTCCATCCTCTCACTCGTATCTCCAGCCAATGTGGTGAGGGTCCTGAACATAAAGAGGGTCGATACATTTCAAAAGAAGGTTTAGCAGGTGTAAAATAATTTGTGAAAATTGATTGCATAAAGACGAATTATATCATTTCGACGTTTTGCAGCGGCGAGACAAATTCAAACGAAAAAATCAGAGGAAATTACTACTACCAGTCTACCACCACTATGTTGCTGCTGCTGCTGCTGTTACTACTACTACTACTAGCTACTACTACTACTACTACTACTACTATTACTACTACTACTACTACTACTACTACTACTACTACTACTACTACTACTACTACTACTTCTAAAATAATAAACTTACCTGGCCTGTGCCCTGTTTTGATTTTCCAGATTCACGATTCTGCTCAACATCATGTTGGTCATGGTCCTCATACTCCGCTCGAAGTTAGTTAAACGATTACTGAGTACAGCCACCGAGTTGGTTCGGCCCTCGATGACCATGGACATGACCACGGCTGCGAAGAACACGTGTTTCCACGATGTCGTCGACGACATGGTGTTGGAAGTTACTTCGATCGATCTAGGTTTCATTTAAAATAAATAAAAGAGTGCGTGAGTTGGTCTATAGGTACGTTCACTCTGTCATCTCTTTGTCTTTGCCTACAAACCGACTGAAGTACTAATCTACTCTCATTGATACAAGTCTGTAAAAACCAATATAGAGTCAAACCTGTCTTGCAGTGGCCACCTCTACAATTATCAAACCACCTTTCTATAGTGACCACCTGTTCTGCCTCCCTCTAGGATGAAACATAAAGGCCATCTGCCTAAAGCGGCCAGTTTTTTGTTTCCCTTGGGTGCCCTTAATAGACAGGTCTGACTACATGCATTCAAACTGAAAGGAGGGACGTAAACATCCCTCGGCGTAAGTGTTTTATAGGACATCAATTGTATTTTCTCTCGCTAAGCACGCTAAACAATTTTTTTTTTGCGATAAGCATTATATTTCAGGAAACATTTATAAACATTGTTGGGATGTAAAGGAACGTTTTATAAACGTTTAAACGTCACAAGGACGTTTCGCGAACGTCACAAGAACTCTGTTGTTTGTGCAGGGTTGCATAGTAAATTAGAGATGTGGAGATGTCGTTGTACAGTGGTTCATTCATTTGAGGCTCACTCCAGGTTTTGAGGGTTCGAATCACAGCCCCGCACAAATGTCCTTTGGCAAGACATTAATCCATATTTGCCACTCTCTTCCCAGGTTGGTTTCTGGCAAATACTGGTGTAAGAAGAATGGCAGGGGTGCAGGAAGAGCACTGTTTATACTGATGTGGCTACCCTGGGTAAATAAGACTTAAAGATAAAGTTGAG
Source organism: Mesocentrotus franciscanus (assembly GCA_037976565.1). NCBI lineage: Eukaryota > Metazoa > Echinodermata > Echinoidea > Camarodonta > Strongylocentrotidae > Mesocentrotus > Mesocentrotus franciscanus. Next base: position 13,962,687 of record CP137686.1, read on the forward strand.
CTCTGGTCATGCGATTGCATTGTGAAAGAAACGGTGTGGAATCGATCAGAAAAGTTGATCATGTAGCATATAAGTATTGGTGTGTACTGCAAGGTTCTGGAATCATCAAAATGATAAGAAATTTGTCCGTCTTCGTAAAGTAACAAGCGATGTACACAGAAAGATGTATATGGGATTACACAAACATGTGGCATAAAAATCAGGCCTCATTTTTAAGCTGTTACTTGTCATATTTAGAACATGATGAAGGCATTTTAACAGCCATGCTTTTCAGGGAATATTTTTTCTCTGATGTTCTTCCACACTTGCATAATAACAATGATAACGCTCACAAATGATTTTTGACCTCTCCCCAGAACTCAACCTTCTCTATAACTATCTAAGTAGATAGATTGAGATATCACTTATATTATAAACAATAGAACTTATTTGAGGGCAGCATGCTGCAAATCAAAAGCAAATAAAATTATGTATCTATATAAAGAAGAAAAATAATGTGAACTCCAGGAGAACCTAGACGAATGGTCATTTAAATTGACTGTGTTCCTGTACTCTTTCCTTCCGGATTCAACTCCGTATACATATATCCTGATAGCGGTAATTGGCAGTGGCTTTTATTAGGATAGGCCAGAGTATGCCCCCAATTCGTACTCCCCCTCAAAATCAGTATAAATTGTAATGAAAACAAATGGAACCAGTCTTGCAACTGTTGGTGTGTTTTTTTTACCGTGCATAAATAAATACCAACATAACATATTTGTCTCCCCACTTCATCAATATATTGATACTCAACTTGTAGGACTGCTTGTGTGGTGGATATTTGCACTAAATGTCTTATATTATTATTAGTATTATTATTTGCAGCCATCTTATCGTCATAAGTCATAACGATTAAGAAATTATTATATATCACAAAAGGTCAATATTCTGTATTGGTATGCTTATGTTGTTCATCCTTCTTTATTAAAAAAAAGAAGAAGGATTATAGGTGTTTGTGGCGGTAAGCTGTGCCATGTGGATTCAGAGGTTTAATGATCAACAGGGAAAGGGGGAGAGAGAGAGAGACAGAGAGACAGACATACAGAGAGAGAGAGAGAGTGACACACACAGGCAGAGTGAGAGGAAGTGATAGAGAGAGAGAGAGAGACAAGAGAGAGAGAGAGAGAGAGAGAGAGAGAGAGAGGGGGTTGATGGGGGAGATTCATGTTGCGTATACACAACAACAAATATTTTGGGATGACAACTAATTAATCAAAAAATTGTTGTGTATATTGTATACGTAGAAGATTTAGAAGTACAATCGGATGGGATGGTGCAAAGGGGGAGGGGGGGGGGCACCCCCACTTTAAAGGTATTACACAGTTTTGGTATGGGGTCATGAATTTGTTTAAAATGAACATATTGGAAGCATATGCGATTTTACAATATTCAGTGATCGTTGTCGCGGTTGAAATCGAGTCTAAAGTGATGAAATTGTAAATAATAAACTCTTTATGTTGTATAGCGCCCTCTCAAGACTGATATTACTTTAGCTTTAAAACAATGTTTTTTTACTACAATCGACCGATTTGCTATTCCCGTTTGGAAATTATTTATCAGAACTGCATATTCTGAGATTTTCATGGTCACAGCTACCATGGAATGGCCTTAGGCGCTATTTGAAATATTTGAAATTTACCGGGAGCGCCGGTAAATTTTGATTATTCAATTTGCTCGAAAGCAGAAGTGTTTTAGGGGTTAAAATTTTTAGTGCTTATAATACATCCACAGGAGCATCCAAATATATCAAAAATTTAAAGAATTACTATCCATCCAATTTCAGAATTTCCCAAATCTTTGCATTACCTTTAAGTTGACCGCGTGATTTTTAGCAGAAAGTGTCGGAAATCCGGGTTTTTTCTGTTTACATAAACCGGTCAGGAAACAGCTGCTTTTAAATAGGCTAAGATAGGGACACACGCTCACGAAAAGCAGGAAATTTGGTGTTATGGGAAGCCCAAGTTTTATTATACTTAAAAATGACAGTTAGTAAGATTGATATGTGGTTACAGTATTGTAGGAAGTGTAATTTCCTGATGTTTTGTGGTTGTTTTCCCACACATTTAGTTGAGTTTTTGTGATCAATTAAGTAAGTATCTATATGATACATCTAGTGAGATCTGGTACATCTTTCAATATATTTGGATCAAATTTAAAAGCATATCTGTCCGTAGTTGTTTTTAAGCACATGCATGATGGTGTTGCAGCGTGTTATGATTATTATGTACATAGTTTCTACACTTAATGAATTTGAAAATTTATCTCATTATTTATATATGAAGATCCGCAAAAATTTGTTACCAGCGGTTGAAGTTTGTGACTGATAATCACATCCCGAAAATCGCAAATGACTGCAAGCTGATTATATCATGTTTCAATGTAAAAACTTCAGATTATAAATGTGTCATTTGGAAAAGATCCCCAATGCGATATCCAAGTTCTAGCTATACCGCTGGATTATAAACCTTACTTGAAAGTTGTTTGGAGAAAAGCTATAAGCTTAAGATCGAACAAATGAAATAAACGCATTTTGGAATACTAGACGATTTTGTTTGGATATTAAAGTATCATCATTAAAAAAAATAATAATAATAATAAAAACGGTGCTTATAAAGCGCTTACCACCGAAGTCTCTAAGCGCTATAACAAACAAAATACAATGATAAACAATTGCATATTAAACAAAACAAAAAATTACAAATAAACCTACAAATTACAATACATATGAAATAAACATCAATGTGAACAGAGTAAGTTAATCATCAAAAGCAAATCATTGATCATGGTTTTTGTTAATTTTGATGGATGAAAGGCAGATCCATGCCGCACAGTCAAACATAATAGGGACGAGAAAAATGTTGACTATGCCAATTTGGCGAGCAACAAAGCCTGATGAAATGCAATGTGATTGGTAAACAAGAGCTTTATATTAATAAATAATCATAAAGTGGGCTATAAATCAAACTTTTCAGATGCTTGCTGTCTTTTGACACTACAAGAGCATCAATTATCGGTCTTCTAGTACGGGAGCCAGGGGGGGTCAACCTAGCTGGAAGGGAAACCAATTTTCATATGCACAGATGTAAAGATCGCATAGCTCCATATAACAAATCGACCGTCTGGCATGTTCTAAGTGGTGGGTGTGGCCAGGGGGAGCCCCCTCCCCCAAAAAGCGGCCCTTTTGACGACAAATTAGTATTTTGTAAATAATATTATAAGGAAACCTCAAACCACCATGAGTTTGGTGTCATACGAAAGAAAATTAAATTATCTACATTTTGATACCTATTTCAACGAAATTAAGATTAATTTACATAGCAAATTTAAGTTAAAAACATGATTTTTGGTGATTTTTTTCGAAATATTGAATTTTATCAAAAAAGATTATTTTCCATATATCAAAATTGGAGAGGTGCATTTTTTCATAACTTTTCAGGAATTTGCTTACGTACAATAATAATATCCTGTGCGAGGGAGAGGCTTATATATCTTTTCAATAAAAAGTTATAGCAATCCAAAGTCATTGATTTGATTTCCACAAAAACAACATTTTTGCCCACATGTGTATTAACTGTATGCATATACGTGCATTAGTGTATAAGGACCCATTTGGTGTGTTTACATCGAGTTTTAAAGATAACTTTTAACTAAAACCTCTTATCACCATGTATTTGGTGTCAAAAGATGGATAATTAAAATACCTTCATCCTGATATCAATTTCAATGAGTGATGTAGTGTTTGAAATATAAATTTTGAGCCAAAAAGGTGCTTTATTGTAGATATTCCTCTGAATTTGGCCAGTATCTCGGTATATTAACTGGACAAAAGTGATTAGACATTTACAGTACACGCCGAAAATCTCCGCAACACGATTACACGATATATTTTTTGGATTACACGGTTTACACGATTCACCTGAATCGTGTAACCGTGTAATCGTGTATATTTACACGATTGAAGACTGTCGCTCTGAATCGTGTAATCGTGTAAATAGTTAAGTGCATTGGTGGGATGATTCGACCAGATGCAACAAACGTGTAACTGTGTAATCGTGTAAATTTACACGATTGAAGACTGCCGCTCTGAATCGTGTAATCGTGTAAATAGTTATAATGGTTATGAGGGCATTGGTAGGATGATTCGGCCAGCTGCAACAATCGTTTAATCGTGTCTTGCTAACACCACTTGCTTATACCACGTAATTGCTTTATACACCACTTGCTTACATCAAGTAATTACTGTACTTTATATTTATGAATAAACCTTATCACTTTCTACTAACCTGTATCGTATATTAATCCGTGAGACAAGGTAGGAAAACGTCAGAAAGAAGAATAGAAGACACGATAGATGAGATAGTAAAGGAAAAAAGATAGCTACGCGGAGAAGGGAACATATCAAAGGAAAATGATGTTTGAAAGGGCATGATAAAGATAAGGAAAAAAGAGTTGACTGGAAGAAAAGAGAGAGTGAAATAGAGTGATAGGAATAAAGACGGGCGAAACATAATGAAAGAAATAGAAATGAGAAGTAGAAAGGCTATGAAACAGAGAGGAAAAGAGAAAATAAATAAGGTAAGAGTGGAACACAATGAAAGAAAGAGGGGCGAGAAAGATAAAGGGGGCAGTGGAAAGATATTGAAAGAAAGAGAGAGAGAGAGAGGGGGGATGAAAAAAGCATTAGTTGAAAGAAAACGGGCACCGATCAGATTTTAATAGGGGCATTTATCGGAGTTGATGGGGGCACTTATCAAAAGTGAAGAGGGGCACTTCTAGTACCTAAAGAGGGTTACTTACTAGAGATTAAAAAGGACACATATGAGAATGGAAAAGGGACACTTATTGCAAAGGAAAATAGGAACTCGTCGAAGGAAAAATGGCGCGTGTCAAAATAAAAGGGGCACTTATCAGAGTTGAAAAGGGGAAGGGGCACTTTAACAAATTAAAAGGGGCAAATGTCAGAGAAAAATGGGGACTTTTTCTACGTACAAAAGGGCACTTTTGGGGTAGTTGAAAAAGTGGGGGGCACTGCTAAACGTAACGCAAAGACAGTTGGCCATTCACTTATTCTATATCATTCTCGGCTTGCTCCTGTGCTCTGTAGCCAGTGGCTTAGATCCTTACGTAATACCTATTGTTCAGGGATCCTATGTTCAAGGGGGATCCCCCCTGAACAAAAGGTATTATGTAAGGATCTCTGCCTGTAGCTAGGGTCAATGGCAGGCCACATTCAGAGTAAGCTTCTTTGTATGTGACAGGAAGTGTGCTATTAAGCCTTGACCGTAGCTCTCCATACATGTATAGCTGAATGCAATGTTGTAAAGGGTAATTTACGAAAAGAGGAAAGCAAAAAATGGAAAGCCAAAATAATGATGATCATGACATAAAAAGGGAAGGGGCACTTTTACAAATTAATAGGGGCACTCGTCAAAGTAAAATGAAACTTTTCCTATGTACAAAGGGGCACTTCTTACAAAGTTGAAAGGGCACTTGTTCTATGTAAAAAGAAGCACTTTTGGGGTACTTGAACAATTGTGGGGAGGGGGCACTGTACCGCTAGCTAAACATAACACAAGACAGTTTTCCACTCACTTATTCTATTCTTTCTCGGCTTGCTACTGTTCTGTGTAGCAGTGGCGGATCCAGGGTGGGGGCTTGGGCCCCACCCTGGCAAAATTAATCATAAAAAGATGGTAACGAAAAAAATCTCTAAGAATAAAAGGCGGGCCCCACCCTGGGAAAAAAGTTTAAAAAAAGATGGTAACCACAATTTTACCCTTTCTTTTTTTTTCCTAAGGGGGCTGTTGTTGAGTAAAACAAAAATAGTGCTCACTACCCCCTTCCCCGCTTATGCCGCCAAATATTTTCTCATGAATTGGGGTCTCTCCCTCGTGAATAAATAATTATGTGAATAAAATGTTTACAAAAGTAATTAAATAGAAAATCATGTACAATTATATAATACAATAAACATGTACAAATAAGATGAGAAATATATAGTAAATATTTTTCAATAAATTAGAGAGGTAATTTAGAACGCAGGAGACCACCATCGTGAGCGGTTGGGCTGGAGATGGATGGCGGCCTCATACAAAAAAAAGAATTGGCGACATAACTCTCTTGGGAAAACTGAGTGATCATGTGGGTGCAGTGCAAGTGCAGGTGCAGAAAGCAATTGCATGATAAAGAATAAAATAAGTCACGATTGTATTATACTAACTTAAAGAGTGAGGAGCGTATGATTGTATTATTTGTCGTTTAAGTGTAGCTTTTAAGGAGTAGATGGTTGAACAAGACTTTATGTTGTCGGGAAAATTATTTCAAATGTCCGGACCAGAATGTCTAACAGATTTGTGTGTTACTGATAATTTGGGATTTGTAGGATGGAAGTTTCCAGATATGCGAGTAGGGTATGAATGAACAGAAGTATTAAACCTAAACATGTTATCAAAGGATGGTGGAAGTTGATTATAAATATATTTAAACATAATGACTGCTACCTGAATAGTGTTCAAATCGATTTTTTTTTTTTTTGTGTTTTAGGTTTATAGAATAAAGGATCATGCAGTGTGAGCTAAGGAATGCGAACCTGTACAAATACGTATGGCTTTCTTTTGCAGTTTAAAAATAGAATTAATTTTTGTCGAACCACAATTTGCCCATACACTATTACAATATGTTATATACGGAAAACTAGCGTATTATATATTAGGAATAAGGTGGCATGGGGTAGAAGGTTGTACCTACAAATCATATATCCTCAGAAAGATTTTATTTTATTTTATTTTTTTATTAAAGATTACGCGCTGGACAGATTTTCATCAATTAAACAGTATTTTATAGAACCCCAATAAAACAATTTTTAATATAAACTATGTCTATGACATATGCTTGACTCATCTACATTATATTTTTTCCAGTTACGTGGGGAAATTTATACTAGTTATAACGTTGTTACGTTTGCCCCTAGGAGAGCGGCCATATTTTTTTTTTTGTATCCTAGCATTAAATTTCGACCTTGAAATTTCGCCTAATGCAGGCCTAAAATCTTATTTGTTGACCATTTAAAAATGACAGTGATACAACAAGCACATATTTGTCCAGAATTTTGTTTAGGTAATTGAAGATTTTACTCCCGTGCCCCAAAACCGATGTTTTGGCTGTAAAAAGTTCCTCGATGTATTGACCTGCCTACCCTTAGGGCAGCATGTCGGGCAATGAAATGCGCATGCTCCGTGCAGGGCGTATACGTACAGCGCGTTTTTACTAGGGGTGGGAGCCGCTGTTACATTTGCCCCGTGTTACTTTTATCCCCTTGAACATAGGATCCCCTGAACAATAGGTATTATGTAATGATCTACAACACTGCCTGTAGCTAGGGCAACGACCTTTGTCCCCGGCGAGGGTCAATGGCAGGCTACATTCAGAGTAAGCTTTTTTGTATGTGACAGGAAGTGTGCCATTAAGCCTTGACCGTAGCTCTTCATACATGTAGCTGAATGCAATGTTGTAAAAGGTAATTTACGAAAATGAGGAAAGCCAAAAAAGCAATAAGTAATCAAAGTATAATTGTTTGTGACCCTTTTCAAGCTGCCAATGACGTAAAACATATCAGCCAAGGCCCGGAACTCTCGTGGGAAAAAAATGACGCCCCTCGCCCTCTCATATGGATAATGACGGAATAAAATACATAATATATCGATAAATATATTATAGTAACGAATGAGCTGGTGAACATAATTCTAGTTGGTACTGCCTTGTATTGTAAAAGTATCACAACATACTCAGTTATGTTAGCCCTCCTTTAAGTTTTGTAATAATTCTTGTTTATTTACAATTTAGGAATAAAAAAATTCCCCCCTTCCTTCGATCGTCGTTCATCGCTTTTTTCTTTTTTCTCACCGAGGATTAAATCCGAGAGTAATTTTCGGGAAGTGGACTGATTGTTTTATTTTTTACAGTCTAAAAATAAAACTAGATACACAAACCGCAATTAAAAATATGTAAGAGAGACAGAAAGAGTAATCTCTCCTCGTCCCCGTTGTCCTCGTTCAACCCTCCCTCCCTTCTCAGCTCTTGGCTATTCCGCTTCTACTGAACAAGACTTCCTAACCTGCTTACCATCACCACTAAAAATAAATTGTAACACAATTCCAGCGAGCAATCGAATCGTGTAAATTTTGAAACGTGTAATCGTGTTGCGGAGATTTTCGGCGTGCAAATTACACGATTACACGATTCGACCTGAATTGAGGAATCGTGTAATTTTACACGATTACACGTTTACACGATTCAAATTTCGCTTAAGTGGCAAAAGACGAATCGTGTAAAAATAAATGGTTACACGATTCCAGCGAGCAATCGAATCGTGTAAATTTTGAATCGTGTAATCGTGTTGCGGAGATTTTCGGCGTGTACTGTAGTAGTGCAGAAAATTCAAAGGATTTGGAGCGCTGAGTGCAATTGATAAGTTCTTCTGTACTCTGAGCTGTTTCAGGAAATGTGGACATTGGCAGTTGCCTCCCCCAGGCGCGGATCCAGGGGGCCAGGGGCCTTGCCCCCTCCCCGCCAAAAGAGAGAGAGAGAGAAGGGAAATGAAAAGAAGAGAGAAAGGAAAGAAAGAAGAGGAAGTGGGAAAGAAAAGGGGGAAATAGGAGATCGGGGGCGAAATGGCCTTGCCTCCCTGGTTGTTGCCTTCCCCCAGCAACAACAAAAAAGAGAGAAGGAAGGAAAGGGAAAGAAAAAAGAAAAAGGAGATAAAGGGAATGAAATAAAGAGGACGAAGAAAAGAAGGGGTATCAGTTGCGATTCTCCCGCCAACAAGTTGTGGATCGGGATGGGAACCTAAAGGCCCTTGCCTTCCTCTCCCCTGCCAAAAAGAAGGGGTGAAGGGAAAGGCAAAGAGGAGAGCTAAAGGGAACAAAACGAGGAAGAAGAAAAGAAAAGGATGAAAACAATTTTAATACCTACCCTGAGCTTACGGGGCTCTGCCCCTGAATTCACCTAGGGCCCTAAGGCAGGCCCTTGGATGCTAATCTGATCGTAACCAAATGCCTAAAACCCTGAGCTTCCGGGGCTCTGCACCCTGGACACCACCTAGGGCCCTAAGGCGGGTCTCTGGATGCTATATCTGATCGTAATCAAATGCCTAAAACCACTGAGCCCGGGGCTCTGCACCCTGGACCCCACCTAGGCCCTAAGGCGGGTCTCTGGATGCTCATCTGACCGCAATTTAATGCTTAAATCCCTGAGCTTGGGGCTCCGCCCTGGACCCCACGCCTATTAGTGACCTGCTAGAGTCAAAAATAATAATACGCTTAATACGCTTGAAATGATCAGTTGTAGCACATTTACTAGCTTGAACTTGCAAAGTATTACATGCAGATTTCCATTTCTTCTTTTCTTTTTGCCCACATCCCAATTAAAATTCAATAAATAGAAGTAATCAAAGATTGTCTATGACAGTGTCCCTGGTGGAACTGTAACTCGAACGCTGTTTCAAAGGAAACAATCTACGACAAGTTTGCATTTTATTTTATTCTAATTTAAAAAAATGTTATTCTATGTTCAAAAAGACCATATGGTTTATGCAACGGGCATGATAGAACTCCAATGTAGACGGTGATGTGTTACCAAAATTATAAGCTGGTACCTAATGACATTTTCCAATCATCAAATCGTGAGATCCTTAGAAGTTCAAGGAGTTAGTAACGATTTAAAGTTATTCATGGCTAAGCAGAAAAGATTTCAAATTGATCTCAATTGTAGTTGTGGAACTTCCTATTTGAAACACACAAAGACTAAAACTTAGATTCAATCGAATCAAGTAGTTTCATAATGTTCCTTCGATTTTTGTACCGAATTACTTGTAATCGAGAGAAAAATAACTTTGCATACCTAGCCGAAACTATTTTATGAGAAAAGTTTATGTCATTTTAATCTAATCACAAAAGGAATCATGCGGAGTATTGGTTGCTCACAAGCATACACATAATTTCTTAGTAGTCAGGCAAAATAAACCATTAAACCAAACATGGCGATATTATATTATATTCATGTTGATCGATGCACTAACTTGTCTTGGTCATGAACAAGATTATGACAAGCGGCTGGAAGGGGTGGGGTGGGGTGGGGAGGGGGCAGGAGGCGCGGATCCAAGATTTCTTAGGGAGGGCCCAAATTTGAAATTGTGCGAGCCAAATATTGGTACGTAATGGTGACCACTAAAGCAGTGGCGTAATGAGCAAAATCGTTTGGGTGGGGCAGAAGAAAAAAATCCGCATCACCACCACTCTTACATGCAGGCCCCGCTGAACGTTTCTCAAAGTGGGGGGGAGGCTAAAGTATTTACGATCATGAAGAGCGTAGCGTAAATGGGCGTTGGGTCTAGGGGCAAAGCACCGGCGGGCTCAATGGCGGAGCCCCAGGAAGCTCGGGGCGTATGGGCATTTAATTACGGTCAGATGGCATTTTTATACTTTATTTGTGACACTGGCAGGACAATAATTGGCGTTTGGTCCAGGGGCGGAGCCCCCGGAAGTTTAGGGGTTTGGGGCATTAAATTACCGTCAGGTGAGCATCCAGGGGCCGCCTTAGGGCCCTAGGTTGGGTCCAGGGCAGAGCCCCCGTAAGCTCAGGGGTTTTAGGCATTTACGGTCAGATGAGCATATTTTGATACCTTATTTGTGACTCTGGCAGGTCACTAATTGGCGTGGGGTCCAGTGGGCGGAGCCCCCGGAAACTCAGGGGTTTTATACATTACGATCAGATTAGCATCAAAGGGCCTGCCTTAGGGCCCTAGGTGGATTCCAGGGCAGAGCCCCGTAAGCTCAGGGTAGGTATTAAATCACGGTCATATAAGGGGGGAGGCAAGGACCTTTCGCCCCCGACCCACACCTTGTTGGCGGGAAAATCACTCATGATCTCCCTACCTTTCTTCTTCCTCTTTTTTTCCTTTCCCTTCTTTCTCTTTACGTTTGCAGGGGGTGGAGGGCAAGGTCCTTTCGGTCCCCCCGATCCATACATTGTTGGCCAAATTAACCGCAACTGATCTCCCTTGTTTTCATCCTTTTCTTTTCTTCTTCCTCTTTTTGTTCCCTTTAGCTCTCCTCTTTCCCTTTCCTTTCCCCTTTTTATTTTTGGCGGGGGAGAGGCAAGGCCTTAGGTCCCATCCCGATCCACAACTTGTTGGCGGGAGAATCGCAACTGATACCCCTTCTTTTCTTCGTCCTCTTTATTTCATTCCCTTTATCTCCTTTTTTTTTTTCTTTCCTTTCCTTCCTTCTCTTTTTGTTGTTGTTGGGGAAGGCAACAACCAGGAGGCAAGGCCATTTCGCCCCGATCTCCTATTTCCCCCTTTTCTTTCCCACTTGTTGGCGGGAGAATCGCAACTGATACCCCCTTCTTTTCTTCGTCCTCTTTATTTTATTCCCTTTATCTCCTTTTTCCTTTTTCTTTCCATTTCCTTCCTTCTCTCTTATTTTTTGCTGGGGGGGGGAGGCAACAACCTGGGAGACAAGGTCCTTTCGCCCCCGATCTCCGTTTTCCCTTTTCTTTCTGCTTCCTCTTCTTTCTTTCCCTTTCTCTCCTCTTTCCCTTTCCCTTCTTTTCCTTCTCTCTCTCTCTTTTATTTTTTTTGGCGGGGGGCCTAGGCCCCATGCCCCCTGGATCTGCTCCTGGGGGAGGCAACTGCCAATGTCCACATTTCCTGAAACAGCCCAGAGTACAGAAGAACTTATCAATTGCACTCAGCGCTCCAAATCCTTTGAACTTTCTGCACTACTAAATGTCTAATCACTTTTGTCCAGTTAATATACCGAGATACTGGCCAAAATCAGAGGAATATCTACAATAAAGCACCTTTTGGCTCAAAATTTATATTTCACACACTACATCACTCATTGAAATTGATATCAGGATGAAGGTATTTTAATTATCCATCTTTTGACACCAAATACATGGTGATTAGAGGTTTTAGTAAAAAGTTATCTTTAAAACTCGATGTAAACACGCCGAACAGGTCCTTAATACACTAATGCACGTATATGCATACAGTTAATACACATGTGGGCAAAAATGTTGTTTTTGTGGAAATCAAATCAATGACTTTGGATTGCTATAACTTTTATTGAAAAGATATATAAGCCTCTCCTCGCACAGGATATTGTCTTTGTACATAAGCAAATTCCTTGAAAGTTATAAAAAATGCACCTCTCCAATTTTGATATATGGAAAATAATCTTTTTTGATAAAATTCAATATTTCGAAAAAAATCACCAAAAATCATGTTTTTAACTTAAATTTGCTATGTAAATTAATCTTAATTTCGTTGAAATAGGTATCAAAATGTAGATAATTTAATTTTCTTTCATATGACACCAAACTCATGGTGGTTTGAGGTTTCCTTACAATATTATTTACAAAATACTAATTTGTCGTCAAAGGGCCGCTTTTGGGGAGGGGCCCTGGCCACACCCACCACTTAGAACATGCCAGACGGTCGATTTCTTATATGGAGCTTTGCGATCTTTACATCTGTGGACATGAAAATTGGTTTCCCTTCCAGCTAGGTTGACCCCCCCTGGCTCCCGGACTATTCCTGCGAAGACTGTATTATTAAATAAAGTTTTCAGTTATTTAACAAATATTCGGCTATTTTTATCATAATTTTCTAGTTGCTACGAGTTTATAGCCTTAATACACTCTTAAAGTCAGCGAGTAAATTTTGCCGAGTAAAACAAGTTGAGTAACAAAATGAGCAATTCAGTACTCAAGCTGGAGTAAGACCTTGATTTTAGTGGTACTCGTCACCCGAGTAATTTGTTACCTTCGATAAAGAGTAAATCAATGACTCAACGTTGAGTACGAATTTCATTTGTGTCAATTTTGAGTAAACTACGGTTGGGTATTACGCGGCGGCAGGTAATAAATAACTCAACATTGATCTCTGACCTGATTTTACCTCGGGTGCGAGTGAAAGTTTGATCGATGGAAAGTGTAACTAACAGCTGGCTCGTGCATGCGCATGCGCGCACGTGCACGTGCAGAATTAAAGCTAGATGCGAAAGAACTGAGAGTGAGATATGGATGTGACTGTCGAAGAAATTCTGAGCTCATGGAGCATGGAAGAGTTACAACCTACATTTTTAAGTAAGTATTCCTCATGCTAATTTAATAATGCTACTGTGTGATATTTAGTCAAGATATTTTGATCAAGATTGTGAAATTATTGTTGTCATGCACTGTCAATGTCATTATGCCTAGACTAGTCTATGTGATTGTGAACTTGGGCGTGCGTGCATGCATTAAAGGTACTATGTCCCTTTGCAGGCCAATAAAATGAAAAGGTTAAATTCCATGCAATGGCATTTGAAAGATAATACTAATTTAAAACTCCCCTTTAAAAAATGGGGCTTCAAAATGTCTGTAAGTGGGAAAATAAAGACTAATAGTCTTGGTTTTCAGACCATTGTACCGCATGGTCGTAAGTTTTATGCTGCGCAAAGATTCAATCAGTTTAATTTTGGCCATTACAAGAAGTGGGTTATTGATGAAGACAAATCTTTTACAGCTCATTTTATGTATGTTATTACCAAAGAAGAAGAAAAGCCAGTCAGTCACTCAATACTGACAATAGTGTCTGACAGTGAGGTCTAGCAAGTAAACGGGTTTCCTTGCATAATTTGAATATTAGGACACTGCTAACGTTTAAATTTCACAGATAGGACATACATGACACATTCATAATTCCTGCAAAGTTCTACAGAATTTGAGATTGGCTGCGAAAGGGACATGCATTCAGTGACCAGTAATAGCTAGCCTACTTTGCATTTGTATTAAACACGTAGGACCTATTTGGCATGGCCTGGGGTAACTCATTATGAATATGGCGGACAAAGAAAGCGGACAAAATATACAGTTCCTCATGTAGACAAAGGAACATCCCTTCACTGTTATTATGTAAAATGTGTATAACAGGTGTCACATATTCACCTGTTCTACACATTTTTACATGATAAGGAGTTTACAGATAGCACATGGTACAAATGACCCCAAATATCCACAGATCTTTTACACATGGAGAAGTTCCACTTTGAGCATCTTAGAATAATAACTGCCAATGTGCTTCATGAATACCTTTTGTTTGTCCTCTTGAAAAGAATACTTCCACCTGCGTATCATAGAATGTACCGTTGGTGCATAAATGAATAATGTTACATAACTTTCATGAGCGCATAATCCAGTATTCATCTCTGTGGGTTTTACCATTTTGGTACAAATGACCTTTATCTGCCCATGCTCGGATTGTAACTATGAACTGGCTTATAGCATGCAGTGAAGGGATTTAGCTTTGTCTACCTGAGGAACTGTATATGTTGTCCGCTTTCTTTGTCCGTCATGTTCATAGTGACTCCAGACCCAGGGAGCTCCGACGACGGCTTCGGCGTACGTCGGAGCTACCCTAGGCCTATTCTATTGATGCAGATGGTTCTACAGGACGATTTGCCCTGGGCATTCGGCCAATTACCAATATAAGGCCACTTAAAAAAATATACATGTTTAGCGTTCCCGCCCGCTTCCTTTTTTTGGGCCGCCTCCTATTTTTTTTATTTTTTTTTGTGGAAATTTTTGAATTTTGTTGTTGATTTTTTTTTGTTGAAAAAAAACAAAACATGAAAACACTGCTAAAATGGATCTAGGGTCTATTTCTGATTTTTTTAAATGTACCGAGCGGCCATTTTGAGCGGCCATTTTGAAAGAAAATAAAAAAATAAAAAAGAGCCTCCTCCTTCCTATTTTTCGAAAAAAACCAGGACGCTAAACATTTTTTTGTTTTGTTTTTTGGCCTTAAGAAAATCAATCTTCTTTTATCAAAACCAATATAATACTAGGGTCTAGGCCATCACTGAGCCTATCAGGGTGGACTTCGATCCAGCTTTCATGAACGGGGGTTCCAGGGTAATCCTGATACGGATGCAATTGTTGAATATTAACCTAATTAGCTTGCGGCCTACCTTGTTATTCCTTGGAATCTATACCATGTAGGCCTATCACATTTAAACATTGCCAAAATACTGCCTGTATCCCCTCATTCAGGCCCTGCATTGCATGTGCCTTGTTAATCAGGTCCAGTGCCCCTCCCAGACTTGGTTTGAACGGGGTGTGCTGTTATAGAGCTTCAAAACCCTACTCATTTTTAAAGTAAGGGTCAATTAAGGGTCAAAAGTGGCCTATTAGACGGAGTGGCACATCCCTGTAGGTTATGTTTTATTATGTGATTCCCGCTAAATAATGATACAAGAGAATGCGAATCAGTCATGCTTGAGTGTCTTGCCCCATACCATACCATCCCATTGTGGAAGGCACTCACGCATGACTGGGGTTCATATTCTCTTTGCAAGTTTGTGTGAAATCTAAACATGTATAATGTTAAGATATTAAAAGATAATATGTGAGGTCATGCTTAGCAGGACTAGATCTAGACATAATTATACAAGAACGTCAATACTAAAATGCCCTCAAAAATTACACCCAGTACAATTACCAGAAAGAAAAAAAATCCACCTTTGTTCACACTGTCCTGTTAGGCATAATGGCACTCTGACATAGGCCTATAACAACAGAAACTTGACAAATCTGACAGCTTTCATCAATGTGGTTGCACTGTGTACTAAACAAATTGAAAGTTAAAACATATGGGGCCTGTCACCACGAAATGAGTCCAGTTGGTCAAAATTTTTATTCCTGTTTTTAAGTATTATATGAATCTACATTAAGTAAGCTTTAAATTAAGGGGTCACACATTAAAATTGATAAATTATATCCAGAAATATGAACAAAAACCTAATTGGACTTTATAAACAATGGGATTACCCAGTTTTGAGATAATTAGGTGTAAAGTTAATGATGCGTAACATAGCCTATATTATTTGCCAAAAAATGTTAGAAGGATATATTTTCGTGACCTAAGCTCTGGGGACATAAACTACAAGACATTAATAAGTCGATTTTGGAAAAATCTTAAATGTGGTAGGTGGGTCAATTTTCAGTACATACACACTATACATCGCTATTACTACGATTGAGCCTAATGCGACACTGGACTCATTTCGTGGTGACTGGCCCCATATGTATTACAGCCTCTTAAAAGTTAGAAGTGCAGACAAGGTGCGCATAGTTTCATTTTAGGTTCTTTATAGTGGTCACAAGATTTAACTGGATATGGTTTTAAAAATTAGCTGAAAATCTTGATGAAAAATTGTGGTACTGATTTCCTGTATAGATGATGGCCAAACTTTTCAAAAACTATAGTTGTTTCTTATTTTGTCTTGCAGAATGTGGACTCTTGGATCTTGAAGCCTTTGCCTTAATAGAAGAGAAAACCCTGAGGGAAATCCTCCCGAAAAAACATACCGGCCTACGGCTCAAGTTTTGGAAGAAGTTTGTGGATTATGTTAGTTTTCTATTTGCATTATTAATGTAAATTGTAAGAAGCAATATGGTGTTGAACTGTGTGAAATGTTTGCAGAAATTTTCCACCATAAAGCAGGTGTGGCATCATTTAAAACATGCCCATAATTTAACAACAAAAACAAACACAAAAATAGTGTGCGGGCAGCACGGCTGTTCCGATATATTATACAGTGGCTACACTTACAAGCGACATTTACATCGTCGCCACTTACATGATGAAGCAGATCAGGACCAAAATTTGGAATATGAAGATAATGGTGATGATGATGATGATTTAGAACACATTCAGACTGATAATGAAGGTGAGCTGTCACCTCCAGAGGATGCAGATGATGAGATGATTCCTGAATTGCACATTGATATAAGTTGCATTCCAAAAACGAGAGTACAATTTAGAACAGTATCGTTTACATAATTATAAGTACACGTATTATGTCACATGTTTATCCTAAATTTTGTATATACCAAATGTAAAACAAAAGCAAAAATACGAAGGAAAAGGGAATATCTACCTCAACAAATTATGAATTCAAAGTGAGGAAGAGAGAAAGAAAAGATGTAGACAAAAGAGGTTTTTAATATCATGTATGTTTACACTGTGATTCAAACTGATTTGGGAAATTAAAGACCACAAATTATGTTACTGAACTTAAAATGTCGTTGACTTTATGTTATTTGCATAGTGTGTGAGTGAAGAACTTCAAATCAATGCTTAATTTAGAAATCAGGCAAAATTATGGTTTATATTCTCTATTGACAAATAATGGTTACTTAACAGCTATAAAAAAGAACAATATTAATCAGCGGTTTAGTTAAACCCTTAGTCAAAAAGTTAAAACCCTATAGTTGAATCCACCTTTGTTTTAATCAGTATTGAGTAAAAACATGTACTTAACTTAGTACATGTTTTTACTCAATATTGATTGAGCAACTAAGCGTTACCCAGAAAACATCATACTCAATATTTGAGCAAAAAATCGCTCAAACAATTTGAGTCAAAACATGTACTCGTTAATTGAGTAAAATTTGGCTCAACTCATGAGCAGTTTCTTACTCGACATGAGTTGATTACGTTTCTACCCAGTACTGAGTAAAAAGGGAACCGCTCAACAGAGGAGTAAATATTGAGTAAAGGTTGACTCATTAAAACTGAGTAGAGATTTAGTCTTTTATTGAGTAATATTTTTACTCAACAGATGAGTAGATTTGTTACTCAACACATGCTGAGTAAAGTTTACTCAAAAGTCGGGTGGTTCCCTTTTGACCACTCAAAAGAGTAACATTTTGACTCAAATTGAGCAGTTTTTTTTTAGAGTGTAAGAGTAACAGTAGCGGTTCTGGGGTAGGGCTGGGCTCAAGATTCCCGCCTCAAATAATTTTCAAGCCCCCTCTCGAATTTTCCTTCATTATATATAAATTTAAGCGAGCCACATGCGAAAATGCAAGAACCTTTAGCACCCCCTCCATTCTTCTAGAAACGTGCTTGAAAACGAGAGAGAAGAAGGAAAAAAGTCAAGATAAGTTATCTTGGCTTTTTAGATAACCGATACAAAATTCAGTGTGCACGTATCCAACAGGGTGCTATTCCTGATATAGCAGGTCTCTTACCTTTTTTGTGAAAACTTCAGTTCCTCTTCAGCCCAGATCGTGGAGTCGGAATGCAAAGTGATCACAGCTTTTCCAAAGATGTCTGATTGATGTTACAGCTCTTGTTCCGATGCACAACTCTTCTTCAGCAAAAATAGATAATTTCAAACAAAACGGTCATTGGAGGTTTAGCTCTTACTCTAATGAATACGACGTACCGATTGCTATGGTAATTTACGAAGTGGTGCCTGTTTTATACCAATGCGACCCTCGAGGCAGTGCCAACAAGTTTATTGAGCAACTTATCGCTCATTGGCTACCCTGTGTCCGCCGGCTGTTGTGACGTCTTACTACGTCACAGCTTGGCCAACTTTCAGGAACGGTTTCATTTTGATTTAGGGATGACCATACGACTAGTCGCTTAGTTTTAAGGGATTTAGTGTGTAATGCCTTATTTGGCAATGATTCAGTGATACTCTGGTTTGGAAAACGAAGCCCTGAGTGAAATTAAGTGTAGGGCACAAACTAGATCCTTCTGTTTGTGTGTGTATCTTCTCTGTTTGACGTTGTAAATATAATTAGTTATGCCGGAAATGATTAAGTCAGAGCTTACCCCTAACAGCAAGCCCCTTGCATGTTCCGGTAAACTAGCTGAGTGTGAGTCACTCTTCCCCCGATATCTAAGACAACAAAATCTTGTTTGTAAAACGTTGTTTATAAAACCTTGTTTATTTCTCCAAAGTAAACAAAGATTATTTTGCAGGTACCCGTCTTACTCCTTGTAGATTTAACCGTTTCTCCGCTTCTATGTCTTCTTCTTATATTTGTTTGGCTCAATCTTTTTATATCGTAGATAGTGTTCGTATAGGCCTATATCGAATTTACTGCTTTGTTGTACTTGAGTTAATTATTTTAACGATAACCAATTGACGATAACTGATTTATCTAGCTTCGTTGTTGTTGCTGATATTATTGTTGTTTGATTGTGTGTTTTTTTATTGTTGTTGTTGATTGTTTAAAAAAAAATTATAGTTATTTTTGTGAGGGGTTATTGGCTTGTACGCAGACAGAAGAACGTGTCGCATATATGCAGAGTGACCCACAAAGTTTACCCTATGTATTGATATTTCCAAAATGGCAAAAAAGGGAAATATTACTAATCGAGTCTTGGTATTGATTCCCACCTTTTCACTCCTTTTAAAAGTGTTTTTGAGATCTGAAGCAAATCAGTATTATGTAAATAACTGTGAAAAGGAAAAGTTATACCCCTCATATTGCTCTTGTCTTTTCATCAGTTCATGATTGCATATAAATGTGCGAATAAAATATGTTTTTATGATAACACTTTGCATAAAAATTGATCCCCCACAATGTTGTATTCTTTTAAGGCCTATCTGCACTAGTTTGGCCAGGATGGATTAGACTTCCCTGCATGGTCACTGACAGGTGGTTATCTCATCAAATCAGCTCTCAATTAACATAAGAAAAAGGGGACCATGAGGGACCAACGGTCACCGCTTAGGCATTGTTTGCTATATAGAGGGCGCAAGTAGCTATAAGAAGTGCAGGGGGGCTTTAAAAGAAAGATATATATCTTTTTGATAAACTTCCGCAAGTCATAGAAATTACGTCATGAAGTTCTTTCCTGGCAATAAGTGACGGCGTGCGCATTCGGAGAATGGTTTCATTTCGTAGAAATTGGGAGGAGTTGAGAGCAACAACGAAACACTGATAGAGCTAGGCTTTGCTAACAGCTTTGGGAAACCAAATGCACAGTTTTTCCTCAACAAATCTGTATAGATGGCGTTGTTCAATTTCCAACACAATTGACGATTTAGCTCGTTTGATGATAATTATTGTTCAAAACTCTTAGTGAAGTTTAGGTGTTTTGTGTATCAATTTCAGCCACATACATGATCTTTTGATAGATTTTAGAAAAGGCGGGGATACAACAAAATCTAGAACAAAGAAAGCTACCTCATTAATTGTAAATAAAAGTGGCGGATTTGATGCCCCCACCTTTTGGGAGGCCCATAAAACAATGGGAAAGAGAGAGAAATTGACATGCAGAAAGAAAAAGGGGAAAAGAAAGAGAAAGGAAGGTAAAAGAGAAGAAGAAAGGAAAATGGAGAGAGAAAAAAAGAGAGTGGAAGAGAGAGAGAGAGAGAGAGAGAGAGAGAAAGAGAGAGAAAGAGAGAGAAAGAGAGAGAAAGAGAGAAAGAGAGAGAGAGAGAGAGAGAGAGAAAATAATAAAAAACGCTATCCTGCATGAGTAACGGATCGGTCTATATTAACTGTAGACCATTTTACTAACATATTCAAATTTTATGCATAATTTTAAAACAAAGGTTGTTCTTGAAAAGGTGAAAGCTTCCGAGAGACTTGACCGACATAGCAACAAGTAATGTATGCAGACTGGATTCCTAGTATTTAGTAGTTCATTCATTGATAACAGGTTATGGTGGGTTCCCACTGCCGATCAAACCAACCCGACCAAGCCCAATCAAGCCCGATCACCCATTTTCCCCCGACCAATCCCGACCACATGCCTAAACACAAGCTCTTCCCGACCGCTATTCGACCATTGACGACCCACATTCGACCATTCACGACTCCTGCACGACGTATAGTCGACCACAACTTCGATCTCTTCTCGATCATTCCGATCTACATACAATCCCAACGCGATCCCTACTAGACCAACTAGACGTACACACGATCTCTACACAATCTCGGCCCGAGCAGATCGACCTGTTCGAACAGGGATCCAAGATGACTCGTGAATTGAGTGGTTGCACAAAATATTATCGTCAGCTGATGGTACAGTACTCATTTTTGATCAGCGTTCAGTTCATCTCAGACACTCAAGAAGGCTAAAAGGCTTATTTCGAAGTCAATGCATTCCACATTTCTTTAAACTTCCCCCTGCAGACCCAGTGCCATTTGCCAAAGTACTGTATTGCACATGATACTTAAAACATTAATTTTATTTGCCTTTTCAAACAGACTGTCAAGAGCTGCACGTGTCGCCAGGGGTGTCGATCACGGGGGATGGGGATATATCCCCCAATATTTCAGGTGGGGGATGGCCTGTACAATCATCCCCCAATAATTCACCATCAAAAACAAAAAAATGAAGAAAAATTAATGATGAGAGCCCGATGAGAGTAGTTAATGGTTATTACTCGCAAGATGACCATCAATATACATATTTTGCTATCTCATTTTCATAATACATACATATATAAATAGAAAACGAAGTAAATGAGACAACCGTATATGAGACAAGAATAAATTGAATTCTCGCTCATACGGCTTCATCAGGAATTGATGAATTTATTCAATTTATTCAATCAACAGCAAAAGATTGAATGAAATTTGGGACTGATTGTGAATTTCAATACGCGAAATTTACAAGCTCAGGCATTCGCGCAGATATTTACAAGCTCAGGCATTCGCGCGGATATACGGGCTCAAATTTTTAGGCTTGTGTATACACGGTGCAATGAAACTTTATTGTGGAAAGGTCTTTTAGCAGCTTATGCCTGGATTACATTTGGCCTGCGATTAGTCTACGGAGCCCGTATCCTGCCCGTATCCCTTTTCCGTGCGGCCTCCGTACGGAGGCAGGAGGCGGCCGTGAGATTTTCGTACGAATTCACGGGCTCCACGGCCTCTACGATTTTGTATCGTGAGAAGTTAAACAAATTTGAAAAATCGTAAGCCCGTAGTCCGTAAACATGTCGTAGGTGTCATTGCACAATCCCCGCACGGGCATCGCGCGGAGGACTCGCGTTGATCATGCAGCAAAATCGTGCAACAAAATCACAAAAACGCTGAAAAACGGCACGGCGGCTGCACGGTCACCGCGCCTTCTCCGCGCAACCTTTGCACGGAAGCTGCACGGGCACCGAACGATTTCCGTGCGGAGGCTGCGGAGACTGCACGGCTACTGCATTGAAATTGCACGATTTCCGTACAATCTCCGATCAGCCTCTGTACGGATTTGTCCAGGCCTGCCCCCGAGGGCCAATACAAGAAATGGCACGATGCTCGTAGATAATGTAAACCCAAACATCGTAGCCCGTAGCCTCCTACGATGCCCCTAAAATCGCACGAAAAATCGTAGACTAATTTATCGTACGGCGCCCGGGGCAAATGTAATCCAGGCATTAACTCATCCTTAGCAAATTAAGGCCAGATTGGCATGTGAATATCAGAGCTAAATATGGAGGCAAAGCGCAAGAAGTACTCCAAGATAACCAATTTCTTCCAGGTATCTACTAGAAGAGAAGAAAAAGATAAAGAAGGTGAAAGTTCTGCCCTGCAAAATGAACCAAACATAGATCAAAGAGACAAGGAATCTGTGATAGAAGTTCCAAAACCAATGTCCTTACAAACAGAGGGAAATGATGAACATGATCTAGGAATCTAGGTGGTCTTTCCACCATGTGCACAAGCAATGAAGGAGATGAAAGAGGTGAGGAAGGATTCCTCGGAAGTGAACCAAACCAAACTAAAGACAGTAGAAACATTCCCCCCAAACAAACAAAATCTCAGAAGATTTATTTTCAGAAAAAATGGTTCCAGGAATTAAAAAATAGTGCTCTGGTCAGGGCCTTAGAGGAATATTATGCTTATATTTTAGAGCGTATCTGGTATGATAAGTTTATCTGGGTGAAGAAGGAGATAATGGAAGTTTGTTTTTGGTAGTTGGAACGTAAGTTTTATATTATGTTTTTAAGAAACAGACAGTTTGTATGAGATCAGGAGTGGAAATTTTCTGTCATTTTGAGAACCAAATTTTGCATCAGTGATATTCTGTTTCATTGAATTGTTTCCCGCAGAGAGGATTCAGTTGGTTTAATTAAAGAAGGAAGAGAGTCAAATGAAGAACCAAAAGCAATATGTTTTTCATTTATTAATGAGAACTATGTTTTTTGGAGATCTCCTTACACAGAATATTGGAATGGGTTTTTCACGATGAATGTTGTTTGGAGACATCAATATTCATAAAATGTATGTTTCTATCACAAGGATATAAAGAATTTTCTGTCTACATGAACCTTTCCTGGTTGCTTATTAATGCATTTGCCCACTGGTAACATAATACTTTCACAAGTTGATATCCCTCACCATTGGATTCTTTTGTGGTAATGTCTAAATTTCGTTTAAAAATAGATGATATCAGTCTGGTAGGCCTACACTGCAGGCAAGAGTCAGGACTAACATTTAGCATGTTATTAATTTTATTACCACTCTTATATTCTCTGAAATGTTATCTTTATTGAGGGTGACTTGAAAAAGTTAATAACTTGGAAGGCAGGGGGTGCAACCTGCCACACGCTTCTACCTCTTGGTTGCTTTGATCCATTGCCGAAAATATGTTGGCACCTATCATCCCCCCCAACCACGGATACAAATCGACACCCTGCGTGTCGCAGTCACATGTTACTACCAATTCTAGAAGCGATTAACTTAATTAGTATCAATATACCGGTACGAAGAAAATGTGATTAGATCAGCACGTAATTGTGTTCTTGTTTTTTTAAAAATATTTATAAGGTGTTTTATTTATTCAATACCAGAGGCAATACATATAACCGAAATCATGAAATTTACATCATACTCAGAACAATCAAAATACAACTCAGAATAATCAAAATACAATTCAAAAGTATTATTCTGAACATCAATTGCTAAACAAAACAACTCTTTCATACATTTCCTTATTCGTTAAAAAAATAATAGTAATAATAATAATGATAAAATACTTAGTCACATCTCCATGGTCATTTCATGTTCATTTTGTGCTTCTTTGAAGAAAAAAACGAATATCTGTTGAATTAAAAAAAAAAAAAAAATGCTTGTACATGAAATATTACAGTCTGTCAAAATATTGTTTAAAAAGTACTACCTCTCAAAAGAGACAAACTCCCCCAAAGAGAGAGATAAAGATAAAAAAAAACCAAAAACAACCAAAAACAACCCCCCCCAAAAAAAAAACAACAAACAAACAAATATAAACATAAAGCAAAGAAATACTGCTGGGATAGAGGGTTGGGAAGTTGCTTTTTTTAAAGTTAATTAATATTACACAAAACTTTCCAAGGTCTCTCATTTTTTAAAGTGAATTGAAAGAGTATCCCTTTCCATTGCAAGTTTTTTTTTCTCTTTCCTATTTTCGAAAATGTTATCTTTTACTTCATCTACATTTGGAGGCTTCCCCTTCTCTCTACTATTAAAAATCATCAATTTAATCAAAATCAGAATGTGGTTTAGTAATTGCTCCGATTTCATATTACTCCCATCTATTCCAATATGAATTTCTTTCCACGACAGTTTCTTTAGAATTGGTAAATTGAGTTTATCAGCACATTTTCCCAGAATCTTTTTATTATATTACATTAAAAAAATACATGTTGATAGGTTTCCTCCAAAATATTGCAATACGAACACAAACCGTTTGTACGAAATTTAAATCTATGCAAATGATGGTTTGTATAAACTATTCTATGCAAAAGTTTAAACTGAAATTCTCTCAGTTTACTGTTTAATGTGCACAACTTTGGTTGAAAAAAAAAATTCCACTTCTTTAGTTGTAATATTATAAAGTTCCATTAAGTTATGAAATGCTGAGCTGATTTCTGCATTCTTCTTGATTTGACTTTTATACACCATCTCTGCAGTTATTTCTTCAAATTTAAAAACCTTCTTTGCAAATATTAATTCTAAACTAAGGCCACAGTGGATGGACTTTTTGCAGGCTGAACATTCTGTTTCCATTCGTGAGGAATTATTGAATAGATTTTGTTAACTTTTGTAATTTCTTCCTTACTTAAACCAATGGTAATAAAATATGCATCTTTTTTTAATAACCCTTGTTCATCGCATATGTGATGAAGTCGATATATTTTTTAAAAACAAATTTCCTCAAATAAAGTTTGACCTTCTAGTTGAATAAAATTATTATTATACAATATTTCATTGCCTCTGTATCTCTCTTCTGTTTTAACATATTCTTTCATATCTATCCATGCTTTCAGAAGATTCTGATAAAAAGAAGGTAACATGAGTTTACTGTATCTCTCCAATAGTTGCAATAAAATATTAAATTCCCGCCCATTGGTCTCATTAAATATTTAAAGTAATGTTTCCATTTGATAGCTTGAGTTCCTGTTACAAGCCTTTTATCCACATTATTCTCTGTGCATTTACAAACAGTCGGAAATTCATCATTTTGAGCCCACCCTGCGGATAGTCTAAAAACATGATGCTTTTATTAATTTTGCCTTTACTTCTTCACAAAAAAAATCAAAACATATTTCTTCAATTTCGCTATACACCCATTCTGGAACCGGCATCAATGTTGATAAATATATAAATTTAGAATAGCCATATACTTTCATTAATTGAATTTTCCCCATTAATGTTAAATCACGCTGCTTCCACCACGTAAAACGTTTTTTTAATCTTGCTCAATATTTCTTTATAATTCATTTGTTCTTTGATATCTTCGTGTATTGAAAAATAAATTCTAGTATTTTAACAATGTCTACTTGCTTCCCAAACGGAAATGTATGAGTGGATAATTGTGGACCTAAGGGCAAAATGAATGTCTTGTCCTTGTTTAACTTTAAGCCTGATATTTTATAAAAACATTCAAAAATATGTTTAATTTCCTTAAATGAATTCGAATCTTTAATGAAAAGCGTTATATCGTCTGCGTACAGAGAGAGAGAGGATCTCCTGCCTTACTCCTCTTTCAACCTTGAAATAACCTGTTGATGTATATCCATTTATAACACAACTTTCTGCTTTAGCATAAAAATGATTAACCCATTTACAAAACCCTGGTCCAAAATTAAATGATTGTAAAACCTTATATAAAAATAAATGTGAAACAGAATCAAATGCTTTTTCAAAATCAATGGCCACCAAAAACGTGTTCTCTGTAAAAGAAGTATGAAAGATCATGTCGTCTATTATTCGTATTGCTTCTCCAATGTTCCTATCCTTAACATATCCCAACTGATCAAAACTAACAATTTCAGGTAAAACTTCTTGTATTCTCTTTGAAAGTATCTTAGATAGGATTTTATAATCTACGTTTAGCAACGAAATCGGTCTGTAATTCTTAATAAGCTCCGGATCTTTGCCATCTTTATGTATCAAGATAATAACTGCTGGCCTTTGAGAGCCTGATAATTACCCTTGTTGAAGAGCTTCATTTAAAGATGCAAGAACTAGATCTCCAATTACTGGCCAAAATTTCTGATAAAATTCTGCACTTAAACCATCATTTCCTGGAGATTTGTTAAGTTCCATATCTTTTAGTATTTCTATGCATTCCCTTTCTACGATTGTTTCCTCACATGAATCTCGTGATATATTATTCCATTTTGGCAGGTTATTAGGAAAGAAGTCCAAAGTGTCATCTTGTATAGAATTTATTTGCTATATAGCTGCCCATAAAATGATTTTATTCCTTCAATTAATTTTTTTTCGTTAGAAGTGGTATTTCCATTTCCATTTAATTTCTTTATTATACTTTTTTTTCTATTTGATTCCATTAACTGTTTGAAGAATCCTGTATTCTTTTCTCCACATTCATACCATGAGGATCTTGACCGTACTTGTAAACCATTGTTTTCGATGCTTTAGTTTTTATTCCTTCAAGTGTTTGGTCTCCTTCTATTTCCTGGATTTTTAAAATAATTTTTTTCCGGAGATTTTGTAGATATAAAAGGTTAGTTATACATTTAGATTTTCATGTTTTTTTCTTGTTTATTCTAAGATATTTGAGAGCCATACTCTAATCCAAGTGTTCATGATGTTTACTTGTTTAGTGTAGGTTGGCTTTTATCTGTTTCTATTTTACGGATCCTATAAGGTATCAATAAACCCATCGGGTTCTGACCCTTAAACTGTGGATAAACTGCACACCTAGTCAAAGGCTATTTTAGTGGTAGGCCTTAGCATAGGTTTCTCTCCTAACGACACCGAATAATATGTGTTTTTATTTTTTTTTCTTCTTCAGTGTAGGTAAAGCCTGGCTGGGAGATGGTGACCTGTAAATGATGAGCCCATGAGGCCCTGCCGTCTTCCACAACATGTACCATTTCTATCATCTTCCACTACCTCAACCATTTCTACCATCTTCCACTACCTCAACCATTTCTACCATCTTCCATTACCTCAACCATTTCTACCATCTTCCACTACCTCAACCATTTCTACCATCTTCCACTACCTCAACCATTTCTACCATCTTCCACTACCTCAACCATTTCTACCACCTTCCACTACCTCAACCATTTCTACCATCTTCCACTACCTCTACTATTTCTACCATCTTCCACTGGTGCCAGGTAAAAATGTCAGAGGAAAAAATGTCAGAGGAAAAAAATGTCAGAGGTAAAAAATTCAGAGGTAAAAAAGTCAGAGGAAAAAATGTCAGAGGTCAAAATGTCAGAGTAAAAATATCAGAGGTAAAAATGTCAGAGGTAAAAATGTCAGAGGTAAAAATGTCAGAGGAAAAAATGTAAGAGGAAAAAATGTCAGAGGTAAAAATGTCAGAGGTAAAAATGTCAGAGATACAAAAAAAATATCAGGTACAAAAAAATGTAGGGGTAAAAACTGGTGCCATCATTAATATCTCAGCACTTTATCACACAAAATGTCGACACGTAAGCTACTGGGCTAGTCTATTATATTTTATAAATGACTGTGTATATTTTACTTCGTACATGTCCTGAGGATAATACAATGTGGAAAATAAATTTGAAACTTATATTTTGTGATCAGGTTTGCATATATTAATTTCTATCATTTTTCGATATTTTAAATTGGTTGATGTTTTAATGTTTATTTGGTTTTGAGGAAGTAGGCCTATAGTACATAGGCTATTGAGGTTGAATTAGATAAAACAGGGAATCAGTTATAAAGATCGCACAGAAATTCCACAAATTCAGTAATTAAACCCATGTTCATGTCCATCCCAGCAAAGACTGTTGCCACAAGGGTGCCAGGTAAAAATGTCAGAGGTAAAAATGTCAGAGGAAAAATGTCAAAGGACAAAATGTCAGAGGTAAAAATGTCAGAGGTAAAAATGTCGGAGGTAAAAGTCAGAGATGCAAAAAAAATGTCAGGTACAAAAAAAAATGTAGGGGTAAAAATTGGTGCCATCATAATATCTCAGCACTTTATCACACAAAATGTCGAGATGTAAGCTACTGTGCTAGTTTATTATATTTTATAAATGACTGTGTATTGTACTTCGTACATGTCCTGAGGATAATACAATGTGGAAAATAAATTTGAAACTTATATTTTGTGATCAGGTTTGCATATATTAATTTCTATCATTTTTCGATATTTTAAATTGGTTGACGTTTTAATGGTTATTTGGTTTTGAGGAAGTAGGCCTAAGTACATAGAATATTAAGATTGAATGAGATAAAACAGGGAATCAGTTATAAAGATCACACAGAAATTCCACAAATTCAGTAATTAGACCCATCTTCATGTCCATCCCAGCAAAGACTGTTATGACAAGAAAACATTAATAAAAAGACACGGATGCTTTGTCCCCCTCATCAATACTTTATTACAAAAGTTTCATAAATAATATCAAAGCTTCGCTTGAAGAATGTCAGATAGTAGGCCTACAAGTAGTAAAAGTTGAGACATATCTACCCAGTTATTTTGTCATGTGCTTTCGACCATAACACTGTGTAACTTTATTAAAAAAAATCATGTTTGTGATTAAGAAACGTGGGAGAAATACAGTTTAAGTCCCTTAATTTCAACTGTTTTTTTCTGCTGGAAACTGTCGTATACAGTGTATGCCAGCACACCTTTTATAAATCCTGCATCAAATATCCTTCAAACAATATTATCATGTATACAAGCAGTATCTGATGCTATAAATGTGTACAGTAAAACTATGTTTCTGATATATTACTCATGAATAAATATTTGTCAATTTCAGAGTTTGATCTCTCACAGCAAATACTTATGGAACGATGTAGCTTAAACAGAACCTCTGCAGAGCGCGCTTATCTGGAATGTGATGGTGCGGTTAGCATTAGAGGTAACGTGGGCGGCTTTCTGCTTTGCATCAAAGTATCAAGCCCACAAGAAAGTGAAATTGTTGGAAATATGCATTTGTAGGAAATTGCATTTTATAGTAGTCATTGCCACGTTTTAAAATGTCCATCAATCTTCAAAGGGAAGGTGAAGAGGGGGGCGGAGAACTCACAGCGTGATATCTTATCCTCTTTTTTTTTGGGGGCTGTGATGACTTTTCTTTTTATTTAATGATTACACCATCGAGCCACAACTCGGCCTATAATTCATGGCCAAACTACTCGATTTTAGACATTCTTTTTTCCCAGAAGTTTGCTCAGTGTACCAGTATCACTTGCTTAGACAAAGGCATATGAGGGGGAGGCAGCCGGGTCACTAGGCCCCCAAAAGAAGGATACACCCCCGTCTCCCCTCGGTAATAATCGGGCAAAAAGTCACAATTTCGGGCAGAAAGGTAATTAAAAGTTAAAGAAAGAAGAAAATAAAGCAGCGCTGAAATTAAAGACTGCAGAGAATCCTTCGTTATATCTTTTCGATATGCCTAATATACAAACATTACCAATATTCAACCTGTAACATGCTTTTTTAAAAAATATATTTTACCTCTAACATTTTTACCTCTGACATTTTTACCTCTGACATTTTTAACTCTGACATTTTTTCCTTTGACATTTTTACCCCAGACATTTTTACCTCTGACATTTTTACCTCTGACATTTTTTCCTCTGACATTTTTACCTCTGACATTTTTTCATCTGACATTTTTACCTCTGACATTTTTACCTCTGACATTTTTTACCTCTGACATTTTTACACCGAGCCAATTGTCCTCGGGGGTAATTTTCCGGGGGGTAATTGTCCTAGAACCAGGGCTATAAGATATGATCCTAAGAGAGAGTGAGAGAGAGAGAGACAGAGAGAGAGAGAGAGAGAGAGAGAGAGAGAGAGAGAGGGGGTATGAATTCCTTCATACAAATCTGTTTGATATTGAAATGAATACAAATATACAACTGGCTGTCCGAATATGAGGTGACGGTTGCCGGAATATCGGTATTAAAAAAATCTCTGAGGGGGAGCTGCCTCTTGCCCCAAGCTTCCTCCACTCGCCACTATTGTATGCATTTTCTATAAAAATGTCTCCCCCAGGGCTTGACTTTTCCCATAATATCAAGAACACTTCGAATCATGCCTAAACACTGACCTATTTCAGAAAATGTAAAAATGTTGATTTCAATGGAGGATCCTGGCAATTTGATTTTTTTTTCAAACAGAGTTATGGCGCCATAAACATGCCGTGTATCATCATTGTTGTCGTTGTTGTCTATTGAGGCCCATCATAGAAAATGTATTATTCATTTAAGTCTTCTTGGCAGTAGATCAGTCAAAATTGCTGCTCTGAAACATGTTATTGGTAGTTAATTATCATGAGGGGGGAGGGGGCGATGCTTACATTGTCCTGTTCATTCATAATTATAGGGGTCATATATGCTCATTCGTATGCGGCACTCACTTTTGAGAAATCAGAACAAAGTAAATACTGGGCAAATGCTCCTTCCCCTCCCCCCCCCAACAAAATACTCCCCAGTCTCGAGCCTGAGGGAATATGGGAAATCGAGAGCTCTGGTGGGGTTTTTCTCTTAATGGGCAGTAAATGCCCACCATTTCTGGCAAAATATGACCCTCCCTGCGATTGCATCCCAATTATTATAGGCGGAGGGTGATGGCCGCGGCCCATCCATTGTCCATTGAGAACAACAAAAATGAAGAAAGGTATAAGCCGTTGTCACGTTTGTGGCAGGGATGCAATGCGTGGTGTTTTAACCCTCTAATGACTTGATTTTCACGATTCTTTCTTCAATATGAAGACTGCAGTCGATTCGCATGAGTAACATTATCCTGCGACCCCCCGCCCCCACAGTAATGAACAGTAACGAAAAGAACAAACACAATTATTGCACGATGTCGACAGAAACTGAGTAGTTACTTTTTTTGTTTTAATTTGCCGCTACCATAGCTTCAATATCTGTAGTAATAATTGGATCTAACTTTGCCAGCGCCAGAGGACCTCGGCTCATCGAATCTGGCAAGATGTCGCATCTTTTGCCACATGAATTGAGGCAATTAAAACGGCCCAAACTTGGACCCCCTGGCTATTATCCTCAGGACCCGAAACAGAAAGAGGTATGTTATCCATATCTTTTAATAAACCACCTGAATTCTAAGATTTAATGTGTATATTTCGTTAGCGAAAATTATCGCTTGATTGAATCTACGCCGGTTCCGGTGTGAAGCTTACCGTGTACACTTTGTTGGTGAGCAGCTCGCGTCGGGCGAGGAGCGGGCAAGCACGACTGCGGCGATCGACTGCAGTGGAGGAAAGAGAGAGAGCCACATACTGAATATAGATCTAGAGCACAAGCCATAAACCATAATGTCTGCGCACCTGAGATTTGATTTGACTTGAAATTGAATAATAATTTCTTTTTTATTATTTCTTGAGCAAGAAGATTGTAATTTTCAAAAGAAAACAGAAAAGGTGGCTTCAAAATCAATGTCTTTGACATTTTGATTTTCATGACTTGCGTGCCCCATAATCAGGGGTGCTGGTCCGAGAATAAGGATCGTCTGCATATACGAGAAGCGTCTTCAGAACGCGGACAGACGCGTCTGCTAAAATAAGGATCTTCTGCATTTGTTTCTCATTTCCGATCCGTGTGTTGACATTGCGAAAAACGGATTCCGCGATGTTTTTCTTGATGCATTTTACATTGACTTTGTACAGAGACTTTCACGTTATGAGCGATAAATCTGTGGGAAGACGGACAACCCGTAAAAGTAGACGGTGAACTGGGGGTATTTTATTACGCGGAATCCGTTTTTTGCATCGCCAGAGCATTTCTGCACACTCGATCATCATTTCATGTTTTGCAATTTTTGACATGGGAGATTGCCTTTCGAGGCTTGCTAACTATTATTAGAATGGCTGAAATTAGACCTTTCCTCAATGTTTTTTCACTTTTGCAATATTGATATACCGGTACCTTATTTGTTACAAACGATGCATGAGGATCATGATATTGATGAGTTGGTGTTTGCTGCATCTTGTTTTATCATAAATTTTATTGACATCAACAATGCTAGGCCGTAGTTGGCGCGCACCCACCCATGTGGAGAACTGCCACAACAAAATGAACAAACCCTCAAATAGGTTTGTAATCACCCATTCCCACAAATGCTGAGCCATACAAACCAGCTTTGCCGTTGTAAAACAGTAAAGCTCCCCGTTCTAACTTCTAACCCATCCAAAATATTATAAAAAAAATCATATGAAAGGTTGGGCTTTGCTTCCATATGTCGCTGTTGACAGTATAACAGCATGCGATTAACATTATAAAAAGCGTTGACCTCAAATCTATCGGTAAGGAACGTACAGTCTTACCACACATAGCTGCATCGCTATCCTGGCTGTGTATTAAAGCCTGTTTTATTGATCTCAACATTTCAAACACCACTGTACAAAATTAAACTGATTTCACTCAAAATCGGTACTTTAGTGACAATTGATGACACCTAAATAGCAGTAAAATACAATTTTTCAACTCACCGATGTTAGAAAGAATAATTTAAAAATTAAAATCGTGAGTCCACTGTCAAACTTGCTTACAGTTTTATCGGCATGATTGTGTGCATTTGTGTATTATAAGTCTATTGACTATTCACGTGTGAAATTGCTGCCTATTAGCACATGGTACAGCGCTAGAGGTCCATACGCAGTATTGACTCTCTATGCTTTGCTGGAGTGCAGTCTTACATGTAGTGTGCAATTTAAGACTGAGATGTGATGTGGGCCTGGAAGATAAAAATTGTAATGCACTTATTAGTTTACTCCAATAGATGACGCATCTGAGCAAACTGATTAGCGCACTGAAATTCAGCATTTTTCGTCACAAATTATCAGTGTTGCACAGCGCACCTATACACAGCATGTACTGTAGCTTGTACGCGTGTACGAGACTACAATACCAGAGCATTCATTAAAAAAAAAATTGACCAAATTAATTGATTTTTTTCTTCTATAGGATGAGCTGACAACTGTAAATGTAAAGCAGGGTTTCATCAATGGACCTCCTCACAGCCTCTCAAATGAGGTAAGTTTTCACTGCAACAGTTTCCTTTTTTCGCTCGTCAGAACACACATTTACCGGTATATTTATTTGTATTCAAATAGTAGAAGGAGAGTAAAGTAAGTCGTATTCATTTGTTTATTTATTTTCCTCTTTTCTAATTCCAAAAAGGCTCACCGAGTGATTGAAACACTCCTTTTCTTTATGGCCCTGTGTATTATTACACAATATGAATGAATATTACCATGAAAAGTACAACAACCATCTGGTTTCAAAATAAATGAATAAAAGATAAGTTCAGCTCTTTTCTGAAAAGTGAGATACATGTAGGTTTAAAGCAAATAAGAGAGGTACATATATGATAATATAGAGTGGGCCTCACGGTGAAATGTGAAATAGTATTTTGTTCTTTTTTTTCTTTAATTTTCATTAATTAATTCTCATGTAGAAAATCATTGAAGCAAGGAATCAGAACAGTAATAGTGAAAGCATTGCAGGGTTGCTCTTGAAATTTTGATAATAAAAAGACACAGTTTTTCCCTAAATGGACTAAGATTTTGGTATTCAGAGGTAACAAAGGAGAAAAGTGGGAAACTGTTTAAATGCAAAGCGGCTGGAAAAGGAGTATTTCTGTATGCCTGCTCTCTCTTTTTTAAAAACTACATTGTTCAATTTAACTAGACTGTGTTTAAATGATATTTTAGTATAGTTAAATGGATGGCCAAACTGATAAATGTATTTCTTTTTCAAAATGGTTAAAAATGTAGTTCACTATGTCAGCTGGGCTGAGACCCTCTCTCTTCATTGCTTCATTCCTGCACCCATATAATTTGATTCTTTCTTAGTGGAAAGAGAGAGGGTGTACAGTGTATGTGTAAAAGTGAGAGTAAAAGAGAGAGAGAGATAGATATACAGTAATATAGATAGATATTTATAGAGGGAGAGAGAGAGAGAGAGAGAGAGAGAGAGGAAGAAATGTTGAAAAAAATGATACATGACACTTGAATACTCACTTTCTTGTGAGCAGTAATGTATGTTACTCTTTCCTGGTTGTGTTCTTATTCTTTTGAGAAAGAGAGAGAGACAGAGAGAGAGAGAGATGGAGAGAGACAGAGATAGCGAGAGGGAGGGAATTGGCATTGCAAATATTGTAACCTAATTGCCTGTATCTTCTCTTATTACAGTACGGGACAGGAAAAAACTGCAACATCTACAAAAATAAGGTATTGTATTCAATTTCATTACTTGTGTATTATGTTACAAGTGCCTGTGTAAAACATGTACAGTATGTGTAGTCTGTATGAAAAGGTGTAGTCCATGTTAATAAATTACAAAAATAGCAATGATGAACGTGTACATTTCTCTTCACACCCATTGTTCCAAATGAACAATGTAACATTGATTATTTCTTGGAAATATAGAACAAACACAATCAAAGTGTTTATATTGTTATCAACGGCAATAAGTATTAAGAGCACAAGTATGAACATCGGTACAAATTTCATTTATTGTGAATTTTCATTTTCCCATAGTCAAATATGTTTGCTTGAAATTTAACATATCTTTGTCTCCTACATACTGCATTATGTAGAAGACACATCATCTTGACTTTAATGTTCCCCTAATTTTTGGGTACACCAACGAGGGTAGAAAAAGATACACAGCAGGTCCTCTATGAAGCTCATGTGTCTTAAAAAAATTGGGAAATCGCTTGTTTTAAAAAAATAATTGAAGATTCATCCCTCATCATTGAATTCTTGTAGCATGGTAAAATTGCTTCACGATTGTTGAGTGAAATTATTTTCAAATTTACCATTCAAACTTCAGAGACATGCTTTATACTTATGTTTTACAAATCTTAGAATGACAAAAGGTTGTGATTCTTTTATTAAACAACTCACTCCTGGATCCTAATCAAATGATTGGTCAAATGTTGTTATGTGCGATTTATTTACTGAGACTATCCCACGTTTTTTCATTTAAAAGCTTGCACTATTTTCCAGTACTACCCAACAATTTTTAAGTACGGGATGCGCAGCAGTATGTGTAGAGGTTAATTTGCGTATACTGTGTGTTGGTGAATAAATGCACAGCACTAAACATTGCCGCGTGTAGAGGTAAGTGCACTAATCTCTGTGTGCGCAAAAGTAAGCCTTTTAAACTTGAGGTTTATTTGTCAGTGTTAATGACACTAAATAATCTTGAAATAAATTCTTTTCAAATCAAATAACATTGACCTTGGAGTTTTTGTTGTATAAAACAAATGATGCATGTTTTCAGTCATTCATTAAACGATCTATTCGCTCTCATTGTGGCTGTTTATGCACCTAACGTGACAGCCTCAACTCAAGTGCGGATAGGTCGTGTAATAAACTCATTTGCATCCATCATTTGTATACTGTAAATTCCTGGTTGAAGAAACTCTAAATTAAGGCTATTTATCATCTCTGTCTCTGCCTAAACTCACCATGCACATACACTACTGCCTAAAGGTTTTGGCAGCGGGTTGACACGATGCCCGGAGCGCTTAGCTGAAGCGCTGGAGTAGCGCCCGATCGGGCAATGGACTCCTGCCCGTTCCCGATGCGCGCTGCCAAAACCTTTAGGCAGTAGTGTACATGTACATGTACACATGTAAACCAGGGTAGTCCATAAGGGCTTTTGACCTGTAAAAGCGACAGGTTCGAAATTAGATCCAGGTTTGAAAATCAGAAACATGTTTATATTCATTCTCAATCAAAATTCTTAAAATGCTTCAAAATATGGCTCAGATTACACCCCTGTGAATCTTAGAACCTTAGAGCCCTTAAAGCAAGCCCTGAAGCCCGGCCACAAGGGACTTCGCTCTTTGCATACATCACTTCATACTCCTTTCAAATTCCACTATTAAAGAGAAGGTTGAGTTCTGGGAAGAGGGTGAAAAATAATTTGTGAGCGTTATCATTGTTATTATGCAAGTGTGGAAGAACATCAGATTAAAAATGTTCCCTGGAAAGCATGGCTTTTCAAATGCCTTAATATTCTAAATATGGCATGTAACAGTATAAAAATCGGGACAGATTTTTATGACACATGTTCGTGTAGTCCCATATACATCTTTCTGTGAACAGTGCTTGTAACTTTACCAAGACTGGGCCAAATTTCTTATCATTTTGAATTTTTGATGATTCCAGAACCTTGCAGTACACACCAATACTATATGCTAGATGATCAACCCTTTCTGATTGATTCCACACTGTTTCTTTCACAATGCAATCGCATGACCAGAACTCAACTACACCTGTACATGTATATCTTTAAATGTTTGAATTTTTGTTTTTGGACCACCCTGACATACATGTATACCTACATGTATGGGTGAATATTTGTTACATGTACCCTTTGCAGTTTTGTTCTAAAGGGCAATCCAGACTGACAGTACAATGTACATTGATTTTGATAAAAGCAGGGAAAAAATGAGAGAGAAACAGATCTGTGACAGTTTGATGAATAGTCATCATTAAAGGCATCGTTTAACAATGTTAAATCTGAGATGCACGGCCCTACGTGTTATCAGTGTCTGTGATATGGTGTAGTATTGAAGCCCTAAAAAAAAATCGCGCTTCAAAATGATCAAGAAGTGCCTCAAAAAAGTAAAAATCTTTGAGTGACCGGTTTTACCATACTCGTTTTCCCCAATAGACTGTAGTGTAATGAAAACCGTTAAGAAAACGCAAAATTTGGTTTCGATTTCCAATCATGAATATCTTGATAATCAGACAGGCGATCGGCTTGTAAAAGTCATGGAGTTCCTGACTGACCTAAAGGTTTATAATTATCATTACAGCATGGGCTAAATCCAGGATTTTATTTCAGAATCTGAGACAAAGTTACCGGATCCCTTTAAAACAAGAGAGTTATAAGTTGTAATCAATCAAAAGTATATATTGTATTATTCCTTCTACCAGTACTCTCTGAAGCTTCCCAAAAGTCGCTCACCACTCACTTGTCTTTTTAATTTGTTTTATGGCTCTTGTTTTTTAAAACTACAATGTACAGTATGACCCAAATAGCTAAATTATGGCACTTTGAGAGCCTGAAAATTTTCAAAGATAAGAAAAAATAGAAATCAGTTGCCGCTTTTTCTTGTAGGATGGACCTAGATTGATCTCCCATACACTGCAAAAACCAGGGTGTTAAATTTCTAACACCAGTATGGTATTGAATTTTTTTGACACCATTGGTGTTATTTTTAACACCGGTCAGATTTAAGCATGCATTAATAATTACTGGGTGTTAAGTAACATGGTGTTGTTTTATGCTTGGTGTTGAAAGTATCATCACGTGATTTCGTTTAAGGCGGTTGATTGGTCGAATAAGTTTTCACAAAGTGTACGCGCGCTTAATGATTACTTACACGTGTTCACAGAAAAATACATTTATCATGATTTGTTAAGCAAATTATGACAATGCACATCAATTTTGTGATTTGTATTTTCCTTTGGCAATTATTGACCAATAGATTATATGTCCGATCTTGTTACAATTATATTAACGTTTTAGCAATAGATATATTGATTATATGATTACTAACCAAGAAACAACATGCATGTTTATTATATATATATGTGTACCAGTCTGTACCACATACATGTTAATCTTGAATTTACTTCAAATGATCTATGTGATGGAGTTAATGCAATGGAGATTAGAATATACCTATTGGTGGACAGTTGCCAACATCGATTATGAATTATCAGTTTACCACTGGTTCCTCTACCCTGGTCGATAATAGGGAATATGGAATGTGGGACCATTAGACATACATAGAAAAATCTCTAATGGATCAACAAGAATATAAACACCAAAAGTGGAATTGAATTTGTTATGATTCCAGATATTGGTGTTAATCTACACCAGTAGGAGTTGTCAAATATTAACACCAAAAGTGGAATTGAAATTATCTAATTCCAGAAAATGGTGTTAAGTAACACCAGAGGAGTTGCACGATATAGATACCAAGAAAGTGTTAAATTTAACACCCTTGGTGTTAAATTTAACACTCTGGTTTTTGCAGTGTAGCTTAATAAACAAAATTCAACTTTGCCTTATGTGCATGAGGTAACCCTGAACAGCAAATTGTTTACAGAATTTTGTAACTCAAATTGAAATACCTTTTTTGTTGGAGCAGAAAAATATGTTCAGCCACAAACAATACGTTATTTTTATATTGATGATTAAAGAGCTTGGGTGGATCTTTAAGAAAGTTATTAAAACAGTTATCCGAATCGTCTCCTGTATGTTGATGGAACAGTGCAATTGGAAACAGCGTTTCTGATGTTACATCTTCAGTAAACAATGTAGACCCTCATTTTCCACTAGGTCAATAAATTAATGACATTGTATATGGTTTGAATATGCTTATTAGTTACTCCAAGTGATTAAATGTATATTAAAAGAAAATATCATTAGATTATAGTAGTGCTTATATTAATAGAAACATACTCAAATATTGAAAAAGTTGTCTCATTTTCCATAAACACTTTAATTTTGTATTGTCCGAAACAATTTTCATTTTGAATTAGCAGAAAATATATGAGTTGCAGGACCTACATGTATCTATCATAACATGTTTTGAACATCTCAAGGCAGCTACCCACCAAAACAAAGAAATTTGCAATACATTATTACAATACCATT
Organism: Mesocentrotus franciscanus; assembly: GCA_037976565.1. Lineage (NCBI taxonomy): Eukaryota > Metazoa > Echinodermata > Echinoidea > Camarodonta > Strongylocentrotidae > Mesocentrotus > Mesocentrotus franciscanus. The sequence goes on from CP137686.1 coordinate 14,001,680, forward strand.
CTATAATTAAAACCAATTTTCTGTTAACAGTTGTAACGTTCAAAACTAAAAAATACCAATTTAATGATGATAATTCATATTTTAGGGTACATGTATCTGGAGTGAATAAATCACTATGAAATAAGTTATTATAAGTCTTAACACAAATCAAGACACAAAACAGGTCTTTCATATCCAGTAATTTTTTGTAAGCGCAAGAAGGGTGTTTCAGACTTTACACAATTTCATTGTTAACACACAGTTTGCAAATTTTAATTACCGGTAGTTGTTGATCATATCTGCAAGTTACGATTTTCACAATGCACATCCATGTTCAAACTATTTTGATAGATTTATTTAGGCTTAAATATGAAAATATCAAGAATATGATGCTAAAAATCTAATTTTCTGTAAAATATCTAAACTTCCTGCAAAATTGACTTATAAGTTTGTAAAACATACAATATTGAAGCCACACTTTGTGATGCAAGACATGGCTGGCTGCTTTAGTATCCTTAAATGTAATTTTTCTGAACAAAATCTAAAAAAAGTGACTCATACTGTACAAAATATTCAGCCATTTTAACAGCACTTTCTGGTATGCTGTTAACATGTTTGGGATGTTTAATACATTATACAGTACTGTTGAGTGTTGACAGACATTTTCATACTTTAACTAGTTCAAATGAGGGGCAAATATTGATGTAAGAAGAGCAGATTCAATTTTTTCAATATGGTATGGTCAATTTAAACTATTTGGTAGGTTACAAAAACACAAAATCACCCACTTCAACAATGCCCAGTCTACATGTACTTGGCATGGATATGCCTCAGGTCTATGTAAAGTTGATCAAACCAAGCAAATTCAAATATTTTCCTCAAAATTTATGGGAATTTGGGAAATATGGATTTTTATCTCAGAAAAATAAAAAAAGGGCACTAACTAATCTGTGTAGAAAATATTACTACTGCCATTAGGCCTAAAAAAAAAGATGTTTTATTGCCCTTTAGGTGCCAAAACATGGGTCAGTCTGTCAGAAATCTCTTTTTTCTGTAATACTTTTTTTCTCCGTCTTTGGGTTGATATTTCTGTTTTGAATTCTTTATTGCATATTTTTTTTTATTCATTAAACATTTTTTTCCCCTAAAAACGGTAAAATAACAAAAACTTTTTTAAAAAGCCGACCAGAGATTTCAAGATTTTTGGGTCGGTTGCAAAGGGCAATACAACATTATTTTAAAAACGCCTTATTCAACACTTTTTTGAATTGGCATTTACGCTTAATGATAACAATTTATCAAGCAATTTTATGAAATAGGCTTGCAAGCATGCTACAAGACACACTCATTGGTTGCATACATGTACAATTGATGAGCAAAAGGGCTTCCAGTATGTATTAAAAAATCAATAATCATTATCCTATTAGAGAAACTTGTAAAACATACATGTACAGGTATGTTCAAATGGCTGTAAATCTGCCAAATTTCCATATTACAAGAAAAAGAAACTACCAATTTGTGGGGCAATAAGCATGAAAAATAAAAACAAGGTGAAGCCTCTCCAAAATAAACAATTAATTTATTTTTCCTTTCATTTGATGAATTACCCTCACATGTACTTATGTACGATTACTTTTCAGATGCTTGACCCTCTCAACAAAATGTACATATAAGTATAAAAGGAAAGGGCATTTTATACCCTTTCTAATGATGCTAAACATATACATGTAATTGTACCTTACGGTACTGAAATTTATGCATACATTTACTGTACACCGTAAGCTAGTGTGAAATATAAATGGGCTTACTACTTTCTTTTTTCTCTTGCTTATTTATTAACCATCGTTTATCATCAAACTGAGAAAAGATCCTGTAGAAAATTATCTTCTATGGATCTATAATGTTTCACAGATAACTGGAATGCTTGATTTATGCTCTGAATATTTTGGTATCCACAAACCTGTTGGAGCAATGTGCAATGTAATATACATGTACATGTAACCTGTACTGTTTGTCACCTGTGATATCAGCACAGTAAGAGTAAAGATCGATCAATCAACCAATCAATCCATCCATCAATTGGTCAACAAATAAATGAATAAATATATATATGTATTTAAGAATTTTGTCTTTGAAACAGGCTCGTATTACAAATAGTAGTAAAGGATGATTGTTACTAGTATTAAAACCTAAAACATACAAAATACATGTAAAATGTCCAATTCTCAGGATCTACAATGAATTAGAATTCCCTTATTATTAATACTGAAAATGGCCCGGGATATTTAAGTTTTATTTTAAAATATATTTTTTTAATGTTTTGCTTACTTGTACATGTGTAATTGATATTATTGAATGACACGCTGTAGTTTAAAATGACTCGGTAACATTGTTGAAGGTTGGTGAAAAAACTGCGTAATTTTTGTATGAAATGTTACTGATTATATTCCTTATATACTGTACTAACCCTCTAACGTGCAAAAAATCCTGAAACAATTCTCAAACCACAAAGATATTTATGGTTTTCTTTGAAGGCATCACTGTGCAACACCCTCTAACAGTAAATTCTCCCAACCATTTTTGAATTTTCCCAACCGTTTTTCCATGAAAATAAGACATAATGTACGTACATGTAAGCTTTTAAAAATCTTTCAACACTTCAATGTCTGGAATGGTATATAGAGCCAATTCATTGCTTTGTGATGATTTACATTCACCTAAAATGTAATTAAATTGTAATAATATAGTTGGGAGAATTAAGGAATCGATCAGATCAGTTTTTCCCAATTTGTATCATTAATAATGGTCTGTTTTCACTCAAACTTTCAGATTATCATTAATTGTACATCTAGCATTGAAGTCACTATCTTACATGTACATGTAGCACCATTTTCTCTCATCTGAACAATGTTACCAAGTCCCTTTAAAGCAAAGAACATTTAGCAAACTGATTAAACATCTGTAGTGTAGAGTTCGTAGAAATTGATGATCTGATTGACATGTTAACATTGTGTAACAACATCCGAAACAAACCATAGCATACATTGTACATGTACACTGTCTTTCATAACATTCAAAAGAGAGTACATATATACTGTATGTATGTTTGTAAGGGAATTTTCTAAGGAGTTTTGATGACTACAATTGCTATTAGCTTCATATCTCACTACACTGTATGTTACTGTTACATGTAGATCACATTTATAAGCATTTTTAACTAGTAATGTATGTACTTGCAATGAAAATTAAACCTTACATTAATTTAGTCGTCGATAGAGACAAAACAAGTTTATGTGCTAAACTGATTGAAACTGCACAATGTGTAGATTTATTTTTCCATAAATGTTAAAGAAGTATTTTTCTGCAAACAATTAATGTGACTTACCAATAAATACCAAAAGAATAGCAATTAACTTGAGGAAAATTATGATGTTAACAGAGTGTAATGGCCGAAATTACCGGTATAAGCCAATGCACTGGTTCCCAGTTTTTTGTATGTACATTTATTTACCTTATATCATCAGTTGTTAAAATAAAATAAGCTTGACCCAAGAAAAAGACATTTTACCTATTGAAATACAAACTTTTTATTGTCAAAACCTAAATTTAGAGCTGTTTTTCACTTTCCAGTGATACAAAATCTGTATTTTTCAAGATAAAAAAAATCAAAATTTGGATGAATAATGTCTGAAACATATTCTTAAAGATCAACATGTTTGTTGGTGTACTTAATAGCAAATGAGTTTTATATCACAGTTATTAGATATGCTATAGTTCACAATAAAATTGTAATAACTCATAGTATATATATCTAGTGAATAAATAAGGAATTTGGATTCAGCTCCAAAATTTGCATTTCTCAAAAATATGAATAGTCCTTATCCTAAAATATATGTTTGATGTATGTAAACACAATTTCATTTTTACCCTCTTGGGGGACCCATTTGATATATGTTTAAAAAACAGTGCTTTATTCCACTCTCTTGTAGTACCTGTAAAATTTACATAATGTTACACAAATTAAGAGTTGTATGGAAAGAGAGACTACTTTGGAGGAAAGTGAATCGATAAATTATGGAAATAAAAAAAGAAAAAAAATCCATAAAATGTACACTGTTTGGTTATCACCTCAGCAATCATGCATGTTCCATGTCCATGTTCCGATAATACCACATTAGATAGATAATTCAGAAAGAAATTTTGATGAGAAAAATGCAATATGTTGTGGCTTACCATCCTTGAAAGCATATTGCTAATTAATGAGCACTTTGTGGTATATGTACTGTGAAATGTAATTTTCTTTCTTTGGCTAACGTGATACATGGCTTTGTGTTGGAAACCAATTAAATGTGAAGATCTGTACAATTATGCTGGTGGTCGGGATTTGCCGAGATCAGGGTGAAAAAACCTTTGCGCTTGGAGTTCGAAAATGAAGCTTGACACAGACAGACTCACAAAGTATTTCCATCAATCTCAAATTGATCAGTTACATGTACATATATACCCCAGGGTTTATCCCTTGCAATATCTCAGAACAAACTACCTTAGATACAATTTTATAATCAGCAAGACATTAGGGGTGCATGAGGTGTTACGGACACTACACAAGGGTTTTGAAATGAAGTTTACTTGCATCATTTACCATAATATACATGAATCATGCACTTTTGTTGGTATTTCCCATGCCATTCCTACAAAAGAGAACAAAAGCCATTCATTTCAACCCATACAAGCAACGCAAGATATATGTGCAAAAATGGATTCAGAATTGATAAATGCAATATATTTAAAAACCTGTAACTTTTTAAAAAGCCAACAATACATGGGTACATGAGATGAATTCTAAACTTTCATCCCTTATGTTTATATTATAGAAACACCTAAATGCTATTAACAATTGTTTCATGTGACAGGATGTCTGCAATAACTTGTGTACAATATCTTGAAGTGTGTAACGGACACTTCATTTTGCATGTCAGTTTACATGTACATACATGTAGTAAACATCTTTCTGTATTTTCTTGTTTTTCCATTGTTTTGAGGTTCAATAATGAATTGAAAATAATGAAATTTTCATTTAAAAATTAAAACAATAATCAAAACACATCTAAAAATGTTGAAACTGAATACAAATATTGGTCAAAACCTTGAACTTTTGTACAAGAAACAAAGGTACATGTTCTTGTAGACCATGTGCCAATCTAAAAAGAGATATTCATTCTGTTTTAATAGTACATGTACATATCTTGGTATATGATCAAGATTTACGTTTGGCTTTAGCCTGTTACGGACACTACAGATCATTTTATTACTGTCATATAATTAATTGCATACAGTCAATTTTGCACGAAATTTAAAAGTAGAAAGCTTGTTGAAATCTGTGTAGAAGTCTTCATCGTGAGCCAGCAAGGCCAGCGATGGCCTGCAGGGTTTTCACAATAGGGGACAGTCCGGTTAACTCACACTCTGATGGCTCTACTTTGGCTACCGTGGTTTATAAACGAACGTTAGTCTAACGGGACTTAATCGAAATATCTATTTGGACTGAATAGATAACTTTGATTCTTAAAAGACAATTTTCTTTGAAATTTTTTTTGTGGCTAAAACTGAAAAGCCAATTAGATCAATTATGTATAGTGATTACAACTTTTCAGCAATCTACATATATTAATCACATTTTTAATATAATTGGGATTTCTCTGGATATACATGTACAGGTACCTGTATATTTCATCTTTATCTCCCTCTCTTCATATATGAATTAAAATATGAAGCTTAGTAATCAACATACCCCTAAGCATCTAGGCCATCACTTCATGAATCTATCCCTCATGTTTTTAGATTTGTCCAGACTGCACTGTCTGCTATTACCTCATTATGTATGCGCACATGGGTGTCATGTCTCCTTTTCTTGTTAAATTTTACAACAGGTTCATTTAAACAGGTGCGTTGAACACATCTTTTTTTTAATAAATTGATTGCAGCATATGGTATTGCCATCTGTGCAAAATGCAAATACATATACATGTTCTCAAGATGTGCTTCACATGCTCAAATATTCATTAAAAAAAAAAAAAGGTTGACAATTTTGAGGTTAATTTAGACGATGCATTAAAGATACTATGTCCCTTTTGCAGCCAACATCAAATTCTGTAGAACTTTGCAGGAATTATGCATATGTCATGTATGTCCTATCTGTGAAATTTAAACGTTAGCAGTGTCCTAATATTCAAATTATGCAAGGAAACCCGTTTACTTGCTAGACTTCACTGTCAGACACTATTGGGTGACTGACTGGCTTTTTAAATCTTTGGTAATAACATACATAAAATGAGCTGTAAAGGGTACATGAGCATTTGTCTACATCAATAACCCACTTCTTTTAATGGCCAAAATTAAACTGATTGAATCTTTGCGCAGCATAAAACGTACGACCATTCGGTACAATGGTCTAAAAATCAGACTATTACTTACTGGCTCTATAGCTCCTAAGTCGATTCGACAACTAATAGTCGTTATTTTCCCACTTAAAGACATTTTCAAGCCCCCCTTTTTTTAGGGAAGTTCTAAATTAGTAATGTCTTTCAAATGCTTTGGAATTTAACTTTTTCATTTTTTTGGCCTGCAAATGGGACATAGTACCTTTAAGTTACATGTTTGATGAACAAGAAAGGTTGACAATTTCTAGGTTACTTTAAACGATGCATTAAGTTACATGTTTGATGTTCCAAGAAAGGTTGACAATTTCTAGGTTGAAACAATGCATTAAGTTACATGTTTGATGAACAACACAGAAATTTAAGCGTAATGAAAGCTATATGTTCTTTGGAAAGACTTGTCTTCTTAATCATATCAAAAGAAGTGAATGAGAAAGTACCTCTAGTCCTCTACTCTGTCTCCTACTCTTGTTTTTGCCCTGAGTAAAACATGATGTCTGGGTTCCCCTCAAGTATTAGATACAACAAATAGTAATATGATGAAAATTACAACCGTCGTTATATTTCATGTGACATAACTTTAACTGTCTCCGCGTAGGTGGCCGTTTCTCTGTACAAACATCTATATGCTCACCAGCCCCTCCCTCATAAAGTCTAGCCATAACAATAATTAATGCATTTCTCTTTTATTTTTTATTTAGTATTTTTGTCTTTAGTTACTCCCTCATAAAGTCTAGCAATAACAATAAATTAATGTGTTTCTCTTTTATTTTAATTTTATTTTTTCGTTAGTTTGGTGTCTATTTTAGTGCAATAGTAGCGGAGAAGCAGAAACTCAACACGTTTCAAGACACAGGAAAGAAGAGACAGCCAATATCCAAGGACAACTTCTTTCTGGTAAGTATTTTAAAGGCATATACCCTGAAAAGTATATTTTTTTTTATTATTCATTTATCAATTGATTGATTGATGGATTTATTCTTTTAAATTTATATACTTACTTATATATTTACTTATTTATTTATTATTTACTTATTATTTACTTTTTTACCACTGTGGTAACTGTTTTTGTAGTTGGAAATGGTGTTTAAAACCCAACTTAATCACAAAGACGTCAAAAAAACATCAACCTAAGGCTATTTCACTATTGTATACCACAAACGATGTAGGCTCACGCTCTAAAATATAAATCGATTACATTCTGCCACACATTGTCTATTGTATACCACAAACAATGTAGGGATCGCGCTCTAAAGTATAGATGAATTACACATAAGTGGCACATTATCATTAATATTAGCCGTTCAAAACTATTCATTCGGTAACCCTAACCCTAATCCTAGCATTTATCTCTGTTGCAACCTAAGACTACTGTATTATTTAATTCCCATCGGCTTTGACACAGGAACCACCTGACATAGGAACCACCGGTTCCTGTTGGCATTGCGTTGGCATTGCGTTGACCCAAAAGGCTTGTTCAGTTATAACGTGACAAAACCGCGGCTGTTTTTTAATGACATAAAGTGTAATATGCTTCATAATTCTGTTTCTATAACACAGAGCTCAGTGAATATATGCAAATCCTTTGTTGCACACAGTTGCTATACATTTACGTGTAAAAAAAAAACGGGATGGCTTTTTGTGGCGGTTTTTTGTGCCATATATGAACAGGCCTTTAATAACTCTTTGCATGTTGGCACTCCTATATATGGTTTAATGTACTTGAAGCACATTCAACCCACCAGACAAACAAATACATGTATGTACCAGGAGAATTATGAATGACCTCTGTACAGTGTATTTGAATCATATTCACTGACTTGCTTTAAACTGAGATATGGTGTCCTTCAAAATTTAAGGGGAAGACCACCCTGATTTTAAATTTGCTTTGATAGAAGCAGAAAAAATGATTTATGTTTGCTCATTCTGTTTTTTTTTGTGTGATTAATGCGCTTGCCGACTTGTCTCTGCTCTGTATGTGTTTAATAGTCAGATGAGCCCAAAAAACCACAGAATAATTCACCAATGTTTTGAGACCACACTCCAGTAGTGTTTTTTTTTTAATTCATTTTTCGGGGTCATTTTTATAGGCTGTTGCCTAGAAATTTCAAATAAAACTCCTGAAATGTGAGAAAAAACCCGGGGGTTGTTTCACTAAACCGTCATAAGTTCAAGATCGCCGACAGCTTGTTGAAACACGTGTATTAAATTCAACACACGTTTTGTGGGACGTCAGTGAACTTGAACTTATGAAGATTTCGTGAAACACTGCTCTAGGATTTTGCTTGCAATGTAAATACCCCTAATTTAAACCCTTTTTTTTTAAAGACTACGGTACCTGGATTTAATTTTTTTACTGGTACTGTCTGGGTTCAAGGATGTAAAACACAAATTAAAGTGCAATCAGTCTGTTATTTATGAAGTGATTTTGCATGGCATCTGTGTAAGCAAATATTGGTGGGACAGTGTTCTTGATGCCTTCACACTGGTTTTGTACAATTTGATACAGCCATACAGGTGTGTATTATGTTTTCTACGTCACTACGTGGTGTTCCATGTTTTTCAAAAGTACAATTTGTGATAAACACCCTCTGACTCGGAGCCTCAGGGTTTTATGGCTTTAAAATGCATATTTTGTATTATTATTATTTTTAATATTATTTTTTATTATGCAGCATATCATGTACATGTACCGGTAGTTGATTTTTTTATTTTGTGTTATATTTTCATACTTTTACATGCACCAACATATTTTGAGTCGTGTTTTACATTTTATGTGCCGCATTTTATGTTTTTATGTACTTCGCTTGTAAATGTATATGTTCATTTTTGTGCTGTGTGTCTTGTTTTTATGCAGTAATCGTGTCCATTTTGCGCTGCCATAAATCGAATGTTTCATTTCTTAATTGGCTCCTCATAAATATGATAATAAAGATGTCTCCAACTCCACTTTAGTGCCTTTTGCACTTTATACATGTAGCCCATTCAAAGCAAATATGAGACTCAAACATGCACTCAGACCTTTAAATTAAAAAAAAATCCTTATTTATAGCCTTTTATCTTTATTACTATTTATTTATAGCCTTTATGGCTTTTTCATGTACCTCATTCTTAGAGATATTTTGTTTTTTTCCTGTTCTAACAAAAATTTCTCCCTCTGAACATTGTATATTTTCACATTAGAACTTATCTTTATGAGTTATGGTTGGTTATATTTTCTTTTCCTTCCTTTCTGTCATTACATCCCTTTGAAACTTTACTTTCTTGATTAGATCCTTCTCTGGCTACATCTTTATTTTTGTGTTCTTGTGAAAGTTAAATCTGTATGCTTCCAAATGAGTGGATAATTTATATTGAAGGCATTGTTTAACAATGCCAAATCTGAGATGCATGGCCATACGTGTTATCAGTGTCTGTGATATGGTGTAATATTGAAGCCCTAAACAAATTGCGCTTCAAAATGATCATGAAGTGCCTCAAAAAAGTAAAAATCTTTGAGGGACTGGTTTTACCATCCTCATTTTTCCCAGTAGACTGTAGTGTTATAAAAACTGTTGGGAAAACGTTTTTTGAAATTTCAAATTCCAATCATAAATATCTTGATAATCAGACAGGCGATTGGCTTGTACAGTGTGTGTAAACGCCCATGGGATTCCTGACTGACCTAAAGGTTTATAATTATGATTGCAGCATGCGCTAAATCCTGGATTTTGTTTAGAATCTGAGACAAAGATACCAAATCCCTTTAATATAAGACCTCCAATTTACTTAAACAACCAGTGCATTTAACTTTAGAAAATAGTGCATATAAACACATTTTGCAGCCCTATGTGCTCTTAAAAATAGAGAAAGAGAAAGAGAAAGAAGCAATAGATCAAACGAAGGAAAATAGCATGCATGTAAAATTTAATTTTGAACACTACCTGAACCACTAACCCAAATTAGCATTTAGTAAGGTTTATCAATTGTTGTACATGTAGTATGTACACATGCATCTATCAATTTTTTTTGGTATTTTTTTTTTGAGAGTGATACTTTTATTTCCACCATGTTGTTCTCTTCTCTTCTCAGGTCGCAGCCAACAAATCAAAAGGTCAGGTACAGTCATGGTTTCATGACCTTGCTGGGAATAAATCTCTTAATCAACTCACAAAGAAGGTAAATAAGATGCCCCTTCCCCCAAAAAAAAAGGAAACAAGAAAAGAAAGAAAGAAAAAGAATCAACCTGAGGAAAGTTCATTCATCCTGGAAACATCACGTTTTACCTTTAAGAGATGTGATTTATGTCTTATGCACGGTTTCTGCATCCAGTATGGTTTGCCCTTTATTCCACCCTTTATTAAGCGTGTACAGTACATGTATTGTACATCTGTAATAATAATTTTTGATTTCTTCTGAATTTTAGTTTTTTGAACTGCTTTATGAAAAAAATTGGAACGAGGTTCAGAAAATTTCGCGTACTTTGGAACTGAAGTGACTCTTCTGGTCTCATTTTGCACTCTGAAAAACCATGCTAATGGTCATATGCTATAGTACTTCACTTTTAGTCTAATAAAAGAACCGTTATTGTCCTAAGAAATCCTACCCCTCCTTACAATCTCGTCAATATTCTTGATCAGGTGCCGGTGTTCCATCGCAAGGAGGACATCTTTTTGACGCTATGCGAGAACAACATGCCCATGATCAGAGCTGCCTGGTATCTGAAGATGATGGCTGCCAACCAGGCTGCCATCTCGGAAACCAAGATGAAGAAGAGACAACCCAATGATCCCTCGCAAGGTATGTTAATTCTCTAGTCACTGGTGTGGCCATTTCAGGGGTTGGTTGTTGTTGGTATCCATGAGGTTGGGGGTATTGCTAACCAAGCTGCCATATCGGAAACCAAGATGAAGAAGAGATAGCTTAATGATCCCTAATGTAATTGGCATTGTCAATTTGGGGTGGGAGAGGGGACTAGGTGGATGCAAAACTGGAGAACAAGGCATTTGGGAGAGAGAGAGTGTGTGTGTGTGTGTGTGTGTGTGTGTGTGTGGGGGGTTAGCATGTTGTGCATTAAAGAAATTTGACTTTTTTTCGTCCCTTTTTTTTTTAAGGCTGGCAAATTGCCCTACAGTGTGCAGTGTGAAAGTAAAGATTTTTAATATCCTGGTTGTCATTATTTTTTGTGGTGGAAAGTACTTCACTTTGTAGTACCTTCTTTGTTACATGTACTTACATGTACATGTATTTATAGAGCTGTCCATAAAAATCTGAAATCTCTTTGCGTCATGCGTTCTATATTCTAAAAACAGAATAACTAGCTTGCAATTCAAGCAAAAAAATCTAAAGGATTAAACATAGTATGAGGGTTTACATATACATGTACACAACACTAAAGAAAGGTATGACATGTTGTCGTCAAGTGGAGACAAGTTTGCAACTCAGTTTTGAATTTGTAATGTGTCATAACCCTCATTAACTAATTGTATTTTGTACATTTATATCATTTATTCCCCCTTTTTTTCATTAACTGAAACTGAAGTCCTAATATGCCTTAACCCAACTTAATTAAATAAAAACACAGGAAAAATTTGCTGGATTTCAAGTTTTTGGAATGCACTCAAACTTGCATACTAATGTTTGACTTTGTGAGGCAGATGTATCTTTTACTGTTAGTCTAGTGCAATCAAGTTCAGATTGATTTTTTTTTAGCCGAGAATTTATTTTTCATCATTTTGGAAACCTTTGCTTACTTTTAACAACTGTAATACTTGTTTGTTCCCTCCTTTGTGACATTGCATACATGATCTTTTATAAGCATTTCGTGAAGCATTCTTTACAGATTCTGTCACGTCTTTCTTGTCGTAATTGTAAATTTTCAGTACAACCTCAAAGTCATGAAAATGATAATGGCTATGTAGCAATGCATAATTGATTAATATTTCAGTACTCATGTAGTGAATACAGGTATATCATGTTTCAAAAGAGACGCCATGTGGTAGTAAAAAGAGATGTGGCTGTACTAATGTTCCTTAAAGTGACTCAGTAACATTGCCTCAGATTCTGAAATCCTGGATTTAGCTCATGCTGCAATCATTATTACAAATCTTTAGGTCAGTCAGGAATCCCATGACTTTTACAAGCTGATCACCTGTCTGATTATCAAGATATTTATGATTGGAAATCAAAATTTCATTTTACGTTTTCCTACGTTTTTTTTATTACACTACAGTCTATTGGAGAAAATGAGTATGGTAAAATCGGTCACGCAAAGATGTTTACTTTTTTGAGGCACTTCATGATCATTTTGAAGTGCAATATTTTTAGGGTTTCAATGTTACACCATATCACACACACTGATAACACGTACATGTAGGGCCATGCATCTCAGATTTAACATTGTTAAACGATGCCTTTAAGGTTTTTTTTTAGCTATCATTGTCTGGAACATATATTGGGGGGAAGTGTTTCCTGGGATTGTGAGAATATAGAATTGGCTAGATAACCGTATGTTAAAAAAAATTATTTTGTAAGTGCCATACGAGTATGACTGCCGTTCAAAAACATTTGAAACTATGTAAAAAGAACTTAGCTAACAATTCACATGTACTGCCTGTTGTGCATGATGATTAAAGATAAGCTTGAAGTTCTGGTAATGATAGAAAATAAATTCTCACAGAATTCAACAAAACTTAACTGAATGTTTAAGATTACAAAGATATGACATGTTAGCAGTGTCCTAATATTCAAATTATGCAAGGAAACCTGTTTACTTGCTAGACTTCACTGTCAGACACTGTTGACTGACTGACTGGCTTTTTCATCTTTGGTAAAAAACATACATAAAATGATCTGTAAAGGATACATGAGGCGGCTGAGCATTTGTCTACATCAATAACCCACTTCTTGTGCCAACATTAAACTGATCGATTGAATCTTTGCGTAGCATAAATCGTACGACCATTCAGTACAATGGTCTGAAAAATCAGACTATAATACTTACTGGCTCTATAGCTCCAAAGTCGATTCGACATCTAATAGTCGTTATTTTCCCACTTAAAGACATTTTCAAGCCCCCCTTTTTTTAGGGAAGTTCTAAATTAGTATTATCTTTCATATGCTGTTCGAATTTAACCTTTTCATTTTTTTGGCCTGCAAATGGGACATAGTACCTTTAATATACAGTGTACGTCTCAGTGGACTGATGCAGAAATATTTCAGGAATATTTCAGCTTTTTGAATTTTTGGAAGCAGAGCTGTCTACAATTATGCAAACTGTTTATAATTTAGCAATTTTTTTTCATCATTGAATAAGCCTACATGTAGTAACAAGTACATTTGATTAAAAAAAAAAAAAAAAAAATTTAAATCGCAAATCGGCTGTCTACATGTATGTATCTTTATCCAGTTTTTATTCACGATTACATCTTTTGCATACTGGTATTCAGCAATAATATAATTCTTTTATCTTTTAAAATTGTGAAAAATGTCATTTTTTATATGATCTATTCACAGAGTTCTCCTTTGATATTTTTTTCTCTCTGTTATAACAGCTTGGTGTGTTATAAGAGCCAAATTTACTAGATTATCAATGATTGATGAAAAGAGTCAAAACTGTTCTTCATTGAGAATGATAGTCTACAACTTTTCTTTTTCCTTTATTTATTTATTTATTTTCATTCTGTAATTACAGATTGGAATCTCATCTACTTCAGTTCGTCAACTAAGCAAGATTATCAATGAATATGGTTAATGAAAATGTATACCTTTCTTACTTTACAGCCTTGGTGATGATCATTGATGATGTTTTGTTAAAGATGAAGTTGAGTTCTGTTCATGCGATTGCATTGTGAAAGAAACGGTGTGGAATCGATCAGAAAAAGTTGATCTTGAAGCATATAAGTATTGGTGTGTACTGCAAGGTTCTGGAATCATCAAAATGATAAGAAATTTGGCCCAGTCTTGGTAAAAGTAACAAGCACTGTACACAGAAAAATGTATATGGGACTACACAAACATGTGGCATAAAAATGTGGTCCTCATTTTTAAGCTGTTGCATGTCATATTTAGAATATGAGGGCATTGGAAGAGCCATGCTTTTCAGGGAACATTTTTTTCTCTAATGTTCTTCAACACTTGCATAATAACAATGAAAACGCTCACAAATTATTTTTCACCTCCCCAGAACTCAACCTTCTCTTTTTAAAGTATTTCTTTTTTTTGCTCTCATTACAGACTGGTGTCTGATCATCACCAAGTTCTTGAAGAGCCAGCTGGACAAGATCGTGGAGTACAACAACACAGCCTCCCTGGTCTCTGCTCAGCAGGCGGCATCGTCGACCACCAAGCAGTCCTCGTCGTCGACCAACTCGTCCATGCTAGGGGGCGGGATGGGGTCCATGGGCATGGGGTCGGGCGCCATGGGGGGAAGCACCATCGAGCTGGAGAAGTGCGTCAAGTTGTGGCAGTACACCACAGAGTTGGCCAGATACCTGTATCAGGTAGGTGTAGGACGGCTATTACTTTCCCTGATGGCTCATTCACATATGGTGCTAGAAACGGGGTGATTTGCTGTGCCCTTATTTGATTTTGTTTAATATGTGTAAAGTGAGTAGAAAGCGGAGGGTGGAAAAAAAAGAAGTCACATGGTTTCTCACCATCTCTGTTAATACGATATAGAAATGTTTTAGATTACCCATAAAAACCAAATTGGATCAGTTTCACAAGGTAAATTTGCACTTGATACTATGAAATTTCAGTTTCCGTTAAATAATTCATTTGTACCAGGAACAAAAGGCTTTCATGAAATCAACTTAAAGGCATTTCAATACCCAATTGCATAATCCACAGAAACCGTGTTCCGATTATGCAATATATCATTGTTATGTTTGTACATTTCAATAACTCTTGGACAAGGGCATTGGAATTGCTTAAGGGATGATTTTTCATTAGTGTGTGCAATCGTGTTTTGTGAGGAAAAATCTGGCATACGTATTTTCATCGGTCATGCCCACTCTGTCATGTGACATCTCAATTTTCTTTTAAAAGTTATGGAAATTCTTGATTTCAATGCATGTGTACCTCCCATCATGGATGTTCCATTGTTTCAGCTTGGGATTCCTAACCAACACTTAAACACAAGTCAGAAGTACATGCAATTATCAAGTTTGAGGACTTTGTTTGTTTTCCTTGTGTTTTGAATGACCTCTCAACTAAGTTATTCATTTCACAAGGCAATTGACGGCCAAAACAGGAAATGATGCTTGAAGCTTTCATTCAAGAAAGATGGATTTAAATACATGGATGCGTCATTATTAAGATATCAATGATTACACACAAACAAAAATCAATAACTACCAAAGTTCAAACACGGCTATAGTTTGTAAAATGCGATTACATACATGTAGCTTCATAATAATCAGCAAAATAATAAGGAATGCGTAAGTTATTATAAATTTATCATCCCCTAAATTGCTAGACAATAATGATGACAGCGTAAATGGTCAACTACGAAAGTCGAGAAGTGCAAGATTGCCTAGATTTTACGGAAGTTAATTTCATACACTGTAGTAATAATCAGTGCTACCAATAAATGCATAGGATATTGTCAAAATAAGTACATCCAACTAAACAGAAATCATGGCAAATAAAATAAATGTGTACAATAAGTTGTCAATGCAAGAATTTTAACCTGTGAAATTGCCAGGGTCAATTTAAACCATCCCTGGGATGCTGCAAGGCTGTATTCCTCTCAATTTGGACTATTAAACACCAATAGATACTGTCTGCTTAGGGCAAGAGGGATGTAAATCCATACCCTTTAACACAGACTTAACGCCCTTCTGGCTCTCAACAGACGATACGCCAGTGCATACTGTAATTTCAGTGTGGAAAACTACTCTGGTCCCCTCAGACCACCCCCATTGCATTTTGCAAGACCATTTTTCACTTCAGTTGTTCAAAGGGTGAACAAATTCCTGCTGAGCAGCCTAAATATATACAGTTAAGAACTAAATTATTCATACCCCTTGTAAATTTGGTACTTTTTGTGTTTTTTGTAACTCTAGAAGGAAAGGTGAACTGGTTGAATTAGGGCCTTTGTTGAATACTTTTAGATGTAAGCTTCAATATGTCACATTCTCAAGAAACATTATCAGGACAAATAATTTTTTCACATACTTAAAAAATTACAAAACTTGGTAAAGGTATGATTAATTTAGTTGTTAACTGTATATAGTACTCAGTGTGAGCTACTGTACATTGTCCATGATTGTCTGTGATTGATGTAACAGAATTGACACATCCTGTGCAGCCGGGAAAAGTCCATGGGACTGTATTTTGAAAACGATGTGATCTTTAATGTTAGGGAAAATGACGTGAATTGTCATAACAAATTGATTTTGTGCGGAACTAACACTTACCATTGTTTGGTGCTTGCCCAGATATCTCTTTTAACTTTAAGCGAAACACAGCCAGCTTTGTGCAAACATTAACCTATCACTCGTTCTGATTTTGATTTGTTATGACAAATAACATTGTTTTACTAAATTTAAGATGACATCGTTTTTAGAATAGCACCCCTGGTCCACATTTAAGTAACTTTGACAAAGAATATTCTTTTCTTTTCATCCTTTGTTGTTTTTTAGGAAGGGATGTTGGAATGTCATGACTATCTCTCTTGGCTGGTCGACACTTTGGAGAAAGTTAACACCAACGATGACAGCACTCTGCGATTCCTCCTCCCATTTGTTGTCCAGGTATGTAGCTCATTCCTAAAAAGGTTTCACATCAGAATCTTAGTTTTCAAAATATACATATATAAATAGAAACTGCAGTCCCCAAAATTGCATGCATTTTGAAATTCAAGTGTTACAAACCGACAGACAACCCTGCACTCCATTTGCGATGTAAACAATATGATCTTGCATATAGGATAATTTAAAGAATTTCATGTTGTACATACTACACACATAGATTTGCACACCATTAACAGGGTTTCATGAACCGACGGAGTGATATTTAAGCTGATTCTGTAATGATTCCATTGTGTTATACTAAAATTTATCAATTTCATCATTATATGAAAAATGTTAGAAAAAAAAATCTACGAAAAGCACTTTTGTTGAAATATAACAAAACTTTAAAAATGCAAATTCTGTGAATATGGATTTAACTTTGGGCACATCATTGTGCCAGGCCGTAAACCGGCAACGATTATATATAGTATAAGGAATGCAATGTGTCTTGTAATGATCCTTGCTATTTGAAAATTTGTCTTTTACCTAGTATTTGGAAGAGTTTCTGAAGAGTCAGATGCTATCCCGCCGTCTTGCCTACGTCTGTGCTCGTCGTCTAATGTCCATGTGCTCTGAAACTAGACCGCATTCACCTCACCTCAATACTTCTAGCAAGTAAGTCCTCTCAATATATATATTTTTTCAGTTCACTACACATCATTTAATACTTTCGTTAAAAAATACAAAGGTAAACAAACATATAAAAGCTACAAAATGATATCAATATATAACATGATAATAACATAAGTGGAGAAGACAAGAAGAACAAGAAAAAAAATCCAAACATGTACATCAATGAATTCAATTAAGTATTTGGAGACAAGACAGGGTGGCCGGGCATTATGTAAAAGTCAGTCTCCAGTGATTGTTGCTATGTACATTATTTAAATTAGTACTTATTTAATAGAAAGAGAAAAAAGGAAATAATTTACTTACATATGTATACAATAGATATGTCACATAGATCTGCTATGGATGAACAAAGAGTGTTATTAATCAGTAGTCACGTCTCTATCACCACAGCTTCTAGTTGGTTGAAGGAAATAATCACTGACTTTATTAGATGCACCTGTACTAATTACCAGATTATGAGAAACCCATGACTACTGTGATGTCCATATTTGATGATCCGTCATTTACTCCGGCAACATTCCCATCAGGGTTTGTTTTTCCAAAGATATAGGTTGGGTTTTAGGTTAGGTTTAGGCTTAGGATTTGGTGTAGTGTTTGTCTCAATGTTTGCCGGAGCAAGTGTCATATAACTGCCTTCTATTTGCCCCTGTTTCTGATTCCCCAGTGTCCAGTTACCACCGAACACTCCGCCTCATTCCCAGCACGCCCTGGCCAGCATTCTGGCAGAATTCCGCAGCTGTCCTCAACACCACTCCATCATCCTTGGTCTCAGCTGCGTCCTGCAAGCCATCACCTTGCGCTGCCCCAGTGCCTTGGTGTGGATCAACCTGGGTGAGAGCAAGAACTACAGTGTACCTGGTTCACCCTTGGATATCCTGCCGTGTCCCCCGTCCCTCCTGCCCCTTCCCGGCAGTGTGTCAATGCAGAACCACCAGGTGAGAGTCTACTTGTGTTTGTGTCTGTCTGTCAGTCTGTATGTCTGTTTTTTGGGCCGTGTGTCTGCATGTCTGTCTGTCTATCAGTCTGTCTTTGTGTCAGACTTTCTCTGTGTCTGTCCCCAGGATATATTGCTGTGTCCACCATCCCTGCTGCCATTACCAGGTAGCATGTCCATGCAGAACCACTGAGTAAGTCTGTTTGTCTTTCTGTCTGTCTGACTGTCTGTCTGTTAGGTCTGACAGTTAGGTCTGACAGGCTGGCTTCAAATCCTTTCAATACGTTGCCCCTCGCCTATGGAACAAACACGCTGCATTTCTGAGAAATAGTACGACACCTGACTTCTTCAAAAACATCTGAAAAATACCTCTACAATTCTCAATTTTTCCTGGACTAAGGGATAGTGCCTTGTATCCTCTGGAAAAGGCACAATATATATCCAATTATTATTATTATTATTATTAGATAGCCAGCTACTCATTGTTGTGGTCAGTGTGGGATATGCAGTCAGTCTACAAGTGCTCGAGTCCAGTGCACCTTTAGTTTCTTATTTCTGCAGTGGTGGGGGAGATGGGTAAAGGATATACATAGAACATGTTGTTCATTTTTATTTGAGTCTGTGGGAGTACCTGAAGCAATTTAAAACAAACTTGATGATTAGATGAAGAATGTTATATCCTCCAAATCTAGTTTAAGAGTTTAAGAGTGTGCTGCATACACTAATACATTGTCAGCTACCACAGTTATTCCTAATTTGCATACAATCAATCCATAAATTACCATACATTATGTTCCTCCTAATCCGTACACCAACGTTAAAACTAAATTTCTTTCCATATTCCTAATGACATTGTAATCTGTCTCAGATTTACTAGGATCTGGTTGCTGGATTTGTATTAATCCTAATGTAGGCTTAATGTTGGTAAGGATCCAAGGGGATTATATTGTCTGTGGGTATACAGGGAATACAAAAATACATTTTAATGAGATTTAGCAGAAATAACATGTGTACGAACAGCATTGATTGAGTTTTGTGGCTTCTATCATAGAATATAGTTGGGATAAGTCGAGATGTTGCGTAGTTGTGTAAGATATATACAAAACCAGGAACTTTTGCATTAATATCAGCTGTTTTCACAGCAAGAACTCTAAAAAAATGCAAAAAATTCCATGTTTTGATTAAATTAATACCCAGCTTTAAACTTTCACTAATTTTCAACAACTTGTGCAATTTGGTACTGTTTTATGTCATAAAATGTACAGGTATTTAAAATTTTTTTAGTTTTGCAGTACACTGTTGTTGAATGTTTTCTGATCTTCTCTCTTTTTCATACTTTCTTGCCTTTTCTCTTACTGCTATGTTTTTTCTGAATCCTCTCGTATTTCTGCTTATTCTAATGATTTGCCTTAAAATACCAAAATGAATTCTGATTATCATTCAATATTCTTTATGTCTAGACCTAATTTTTGAAATTCAGTGAGGACTTGGGCAGGGGAATCACATGTTATACTTATACTTGAAGTAATTGTGTCAGCTGGGTTATATAACACAGTCCTTTTGTCTGCTTAAAGCCCCACTGCACTACTTATAGCTACTTGCACCCTCTATATAGCAAACAATGCCTTAAGCGGTACCCGTTGGTCCCCCATGCTCCCACTTTCCATATGTTAAATGAGAGCTGATTTGATGAGATAACCACCTGTCAGTGAACACACAGGGAGGTCTAATCCCTCCTGGCCCAACTAGTGCAGACAGGCTTTAAAGCCCATGGTTTATGTTAAATCTGAAGAGTTATCATATCCACTAAAGCATTCAGCAGCTCTTCATGATCATGTATTCAGTCATGAAAATGATATTATGTGGAAATCACACCCCATGACCAAGCAAGATCATCATTTGCTGATTCCTCCTTTGATTGTCTGTCTCTACACTAGATTCGGAGCAGCATTCGGCAGGCAGAAAACCAGATCAAAATGAGAAGTAGGAGAGCGGAAGTGAGGTGGTCTTCAGATAAATGCCAAGAATCTGCAGCTGGTAAGCTGAAAAGAAAATTGATTTAGAGAGATATATATATATATATATATATATATATATATATATATATATATATATATATATATATATATATACACACAGTTAACAACTAAATTATTCATACGCCTTCTAAATTTGATGTTTTTTGTTCTCTTCGTAACTCAAGAATGAAAGGTAGACTGGTTGAATTTGAGCCTGTGTTGAATGCTTTTAGATGTAAGCTTTAATATGTCAGATTCTCAAGAAACGCAATTCGAGACAAATAATTTGTTTACATCTTTGAAAAATTACAAATGAATAATTTAGTTGTTAACTGTATATATATATATATGTTGGATCTAGGAATATGAAAGTCAAAATTTAGTTTCTTTAGGTAGCTAAGCGAAATGATGTGGCCAAAAGAGACGTGTTTGGAACGCAAAAAAGACATGATAGTTAGTGATTTTAATGATTTAATTAACATCCTGTTATGACATATGAAAGCAGAAAAATAACAGAAACAGATTGGCAAAAGTTTGAAATGAATCGGACCAATAGTAAGGAAGTTATGAATGTTTGAAATATGAGATCACTAAGTCTATGCGAATCTCAAATTGGTAGTTCGGTCAGTGGATTGTGACGTAGGACGTGGATAACTCTTCCATTTGCCGTGTACAAAAATATCATTAGTTTCTGTTTTCTCGTAATTTCCTTCTCCCTTGGGGCACCCTTGAAGTGTTGAAAATTTTTAATTTTAGTCATTTTATATGTTGAAGTAGTCCGGCACTACATCACATTGACATTACCGCTTCAGCCAATTTGAAATGCCCATACGTATAGTGATTACAACTTTCAACAATTCATAACTTTCTTATATTTAGTCAGATTTAATTGAAACTTTCATCAGTTTGCTTCTCTGATTTTTCTGCTTTCTTTAGAGAAGTTGTCTATTTGGGTTGGATTTCCCTTTAAGCTTGGTTATAATATGCACAAGCACAACAAAAAGAGAGCTTGATTAGATTTTGGGTTTAAAAAGTCAAAGATCAAAGGTCATTATGTCATCAAAATGTAATAAAAGAAAGATTTTAAAATGTCTTGCTAAACTCGAAGCGTTAACCAGGCAAGACGATACATGAGCACATAGAGATTAATTGATTCAATATGGGGTTTAAAAGGTCTAATGTCAGATATCACGAGGTCATTCATTAATTGATGAGGGTGGAAGCAATATTGGAGTAGCTCTCACATTCATCTAGTATTTATTCTGTTATTTTGGTTAAGTATGCATAATCAAGATTATCAAAACTATTCTTTTTGTCTTTTCCAGGTCACACAATATCAAGAGTGCTACAGACCCTGGAAGTATTAGACAGACATTGTTTTGATCGCTGCGATGCTAGCAACTCAATCGATGCTCTCTACAACAAGATATTTCTCAATAATCAGAAGCAAGAAGCACCTGAGGTATGCCTCACTCATCCATCCTTTTTTTTGGGGGGGGGAGGAGGGGGAGGGGCACTGCGTGTGTAATAAGAATATTAAGAATAATATGTCTTGTTTACCCAGGGTAGCCTCATCAGTATTAATACTGTTCTCCATGAGGGTCCTGCAATCATATCATTACCACAGATTTAGCCAAGCTACTATGAAAAGCCGCTCAAGCATGAAGCACAAGCTACAAAACACAAATGCATTCCTTAGTTATCAAAAGCAGGAGACACCCAAGGTATTCATAACCCATTTAACTTGCTTTTTTTTTGGGGGGGGGCATTGGGTACACAGTACTAACCTTTTTCCCCATAACCCACATTGAAGGCAGTAGCAGCAAGTTTGTAGTGTTTTCTGACAGCATTATCATATTAGGAGAATATGTAACACAAGCAAAAGGAGATAAAATCCTCTTTTCACACTTCTGTGATAATCATTAGAATTTGAATGTGTTTAAGTTTTTATTCTATCATCATGAATGAGATGGATGCACAGTTAAGTCACAGTAGACTTTCAAAATGTATATCTGTTTGCATATGCAGCCTCTCCAGAATGATGATCCCATGATAGTGCTATTACTTTAGCATTAGGATGGTGTTGTAGGCCCCTGTAGCATCCCCTAGGATTGGTTTACTGCATTCTTAAAATACAGCTATTATTATTCTTACTATTTACAATGACTTGGTATTCATCTGTGACCTATGTCTTTATGTTTACAGCCTCTGCAGAGTGATGATCCCATAGTGCTACTGCTTTGCCAGTGGGCAGTGTGTCCAGAGAGGACCAGCGAACACAGAGCTCTGGTTGTGGCCCAGCTTCTGGAGAAATATGTCATTGACATGGAGGCAGAGGTCAGTGGGTCAACAGCAACAAAAATAAACAAACAAACAAACAAAACTAGAAATATTACCTGTTTTTACATCCTTGTCAAATTTCTAAATCGATAATTCTGGACATAAAGGTCTGTGTTCTAGTGATGGGATTTATGCGATAGTGAAATCTCAATTCTAAGTTAGCTCAACAACATGAAGTGTCAGATAAAGATGTGGCATGCAGAGAACATGATTTTTGAAATTAATTTTCTCTTTAATATACTCTGTTGGTTTACATGGTGAGTGAGTATTCACAATTTATAGTTTTTTTCAAAATATCTGTTAGCCATCGGGAAAAGGCTGTTGATTCGTTCTTTTGTCAAAATAACGGGTTATAGGGGCATTTAGAGAAATGAAGGGAATATAATATCATCATTATGATGTACTTCGTGTATGACAGTTATTCAATAGTTATAATGTACATGACCATTGAGTAAAGTGGCCATGATCAAATAAATAAAAATTTGATCCCATCTTCCCTTTAGAAAATGGCTGAAATGGAGGGAATGGAAGACAAAGAGATGGCACCCATCTCCCCCATGCCTACTGCGTCAACTATCCCAGTGTTTCAGGTCCTCCTTCAACATTTCCTGGATATAAGAGCTCCTGTGATTGGTAAGTCTAGAGTATCTTGTAATGTCTCTTTGTGCAAATAAGGTGTCCATGTGTATACAGACAAACTCCCTTTAGTAACCACTGACATGGGAAAGAAAAATCCACCTGTCTGTAGGTAGTACTCTTGTTTTTCTCTCGAACAATGTTTCTCTCGGAAAATGTTTCTTATTGAAACCTGTTTAAAAGGGAATCCTGTATATAAAGACCACCTCTTTGTGCAAATAAGGTATCTACGTGTATACAAACATACTTCCTTTGGTGACCACTAATATGCAAAAGAAAAATCCACCTGTCTGTAAGTAGTATTATGTTTTTCTCTTGAACATTGTTTCTTATAGAAACCTGTTTAAAAGAGAATCCTTTATATAAAGACCACCTGAATTTGTGTGGTCTTTAAAAATGTTTGACAATTTATATATGTAGAGATGTTATAGTCTAGTGAATAAGGACTGTTGACCATATGGTACAGGCAAATATCTGCCACAGCTCCACGGTCCTTTACCAAGACATTAATCTACATTTGCTACTCTCTACCCAGGTGAAGCAAATGGGTACCTAGTGGGAAGAAATTCCATGAATGCTTGAATACCCTCATCAGGGTGTAGCTTGGCTGATTGAAGCTCAGTATTCCATGCTTTGTATCCTCCAGAAAAAGCACTTTATAAATCAAACTACATGTACATTTTAATCTGTATACAAAGATCATTCAAGGTAGGCATGGAAAGCAGTCTTTATTGATTATTGACAGATAGTCTTTATGAACAGGTGGTCACTAAAGCAGGTTTCACTGTATTGTGATTATAGTGGATGCAATGAATGCACTTTAATTTACCTCGATATCAAACTCTTCTCCAGATGACAACTCCTCAGCTGACGACAAGAAGGCCTTTGCCAACCTCATCCTTCTCTTCGGTGAGCTGATCCGATGCGAGGTCTTCTCCCATGACTCCTACATGTGCACTCTCATCTCCAGGGGTGACCTGACTACTGCCCCTACCCCTCAGACAGGGGCGTTTGTTGGGGGTCCAGGCAGCCAGCGTAACGATAGGGGTGCCGGAGATAAGAGCGAGGTGAGACTGGTTTTTATTGGATATCACATTGTAAGAGGCAAAAGAAAGTCTTGAACAAGTTTTGAGATCAACTTTGCCAAAATCAGAAAATCTGTTATGAGGTCATGTTAAATTTAGTAGTTGCATGGAAGGCAAAACTAAGCTAGATTATGATTAAGGTGCAGCTTGTTGAAAGTCCTCCCAAAATAAGATATGAAGAAAATAAATCTATTTCATTGAGAATACCTGTCATATCACATTTATGTTTCTCTGCATGTACACGTAGCTCTGAATCTTGCTTTTTGTTTTCTTGTGCATTATCACTGATGGTTGGAGTTGACCTCAAATTTGTCTTCAAATGATTTTGTTTCATATTTTTTGACTTATTTTTTGTTGATAGGCCAAGGATGATGGAGAAGAGAAACAGGATTCCTCTGACAATGAGGACTATGGTTACCTTGATGACAAACCCCCTCCTGCACCAGCCCCGCCCCCTCGCAAGGAGTCTACCTCCTTCCAGGAAAAATTCCTCGAGTCCATCCAATCAAAGTCAGACTCTCAGTCGGACATCTCTGACGACGAGAAGGACAGTCCCATGGATGGTGAGAAGAGCGACGAGGAGAAGAAATCGGACATGGACTACAGGTCTCCGTCTCCAGAGGCACCCCGTGTCAATCGCCATCAACTCTACGTGAAGCACTTCCCCATCTCGACTGAAGACAGCTCTGCATACCACGAGAGCAACCAGCGCTCGGTGCTCCTCTACGGATTTGGTCGTGCCCGCACAGAGGCAAGGCAACAGGTCAAACACGTCCAGAAGGACTTGCTGAAGATTCTCACCCAAGGAGGGGGCAAGGGGGAAGTGTCAAAGGGCAAGAAGGTGTCCAAGTTGGACGAGCCGACGGTCAACAAGGAGGAGACGATGCAGAGGTTTCTTGCGCTGTGTTATTTTGATCAGCACATGGTGACAGGGTCTTGTGCAAACGGGGTCCTGGATCAGGTTCAGGCGTTCAGTATGGGCAATAGGGACACGCCACCCACCTTTGACCAGGTTACGCTTGTCTTTGAACTCTTGGAGAATGCACTTAACATCAATGGCTTGCTGGAATTTGCTGTCAAGGTTCGTTGGTTTATGCAAATTTTAAAGTCCTTTGATTTAAGAGTGACATCAGCAATTATGGAACTTTATTATTTGCATTTTGATGAGTCAACACAGTGTCAGCTGTACAAATACGAATACTGGTAATACAAACATATTAGATTATTGATAACATTACTTTAGATTAAAAAATTCAAACCTCTTATCATGCATGTTATCAGGGCTCGAATTTAGCGGTGGCCCGGTGCCAATGGCCACCTGAAATGCTGTCGGGCCACCTGAAATCACCGACTAGATGGCCCGGCTGGCCACCCAAATATTTGGACAGTAATATATAAATTATTTATCAACAACTTGTTTAAAACTCATTCGCGACAATTGACCACATTGTGTGGTTTGCCGTGATTACCAAAAACTAGAACAGCTGGTGACCTCAGAGTTCGTCAGACTCTGCAGAAAAATATTAGCCAATCAGAGCACTCTTTACTTCGTCTTAGAAAAATCGCAGCCCAAGTTATGAATTTTAGAAGACCCATTATTGGTGGTTTCAGTCAAAAACCGCACGAGCCTACATGAATATTCATAGAGCTATTGTTACCCGCCAATTCTGCCCAGCAACAAGGGCGTGTTCGCGCGCGTTCGTGAGACAGATTACAGCTATCGCGATACCTTGCCCTCCATGCGATACACACGTATTTGTGCGACAACGAACCGTCTATTTTTATCCTTTATTTCTTCTTTTTTTGGCATTTCTGTTCGCTGTCTCTATTTTGTTTAACTTTATTTCGAAAACTTTGTGATTTTGTTTCATTTTGGTGGACATATATTGCGTGTAATATTTGTTTCCGCTAAATTATGGTAAGTTTTGTTCGACGTGAGCCGGTTTATTGCAAACGGCTATTGACTTGTGTGTACAATGTGAATGTGCTGTGTGAGTAGCTGTGTGAGCCGTGCGAGTCTGTGTACGTCGCTGATGTGTGTTCATGTCATTCATAAATATACAAACGTTGAACTTATTTGCTCCGTCCGTCCTTGTCTGAGACTTTGTAGGTGTTTTCATTTTCCTTCTTTCCTTCTCTTTCTTTCATAATATCTGCCTTTTTGGCCCGATGATGAAAAAATAACAACAAACTAATTGCTATGCCTATGCAAAAGAAAGAACATAAATACATCAATCTAACCGTAAAAACTAGACCTAGATTCTAGATCTTGGTTCTTGGTTGGTTGGTCCTCCAAAATACTCGTCTGAGTTTTTTTTTTTTTATCGAGTCTAGATCTATTCTACTACGGAGGTAGAATCTACTAAGCTAACATATTTTTTTTAACATCATTAGTCAGAAAAAGAAATGCTCCCCCCCCCTCCCCCCATAAAAAAAATTATTCTTGTCCTATGAAATAATTTAGCAAAAATTTCATCAAAGGACAAAGAACAAATATCACATTCATATAATTTCTTTCTACATTGACTAAAGTAAATAAATACAATGGAAATAAGGGAGAAAGTTAAATTCAGTAATCGAGCCAAAGAAAGACGTTCTTCAGAAGAAGATTAGATTTGTTTTATGTATTTATATTCAACAATATATAAAGGAAAACTCCACTCCATTATTTGTTTACATAAACTCTGGGAAGGGGCCTCGCGTGTCTGTCATCAATGAACTGACCTACAACCATTCCTTTTGTCTTTGGTTACTAGGAAACTAAGGCCACACGGACTGTACTAGTCTAAGTAACCAGCCCATTATGATGTTCAATGTATTTGTGGCTGCTTTTACATGTTGAAATAAAGGCTCATCGTGATTCAGATATTCAACAATTATTTATGAAATAATTATGATAATGTGAAATCCTACCAAAACTCGTTATATCTCATTATCAAAGAACATTTTCTCAGCTAATTACAAACGATGCCTGGTTGGCAAGCCTACTGCTTAGCATTCATCAACGATGAGTCATCCTGTTCAGACGTTCCTGCGCCTAGCCCAGCTGGCCCAGCGCTATCGATAGGATCGTATAATTTTGAGACATTCCATTTTGAGACAAGGGAAATTATGAACTCGAAGATAGATGAAATACTAGCAGAAAATTTGAGTACCGCAATTTAGGTCAAAAAAGCAATGTAATATTTTATCAATACAAGGAAATATAATCACAAAGAAGAAATTCCGACTTAAATTATTTTGAATGACTTGGTGCTAATCTTTCCGTGTGTGGTCCTCTTTAACTGCATGTATTTTTGCATGATTATTGACTGATTATCCAATCCAGAATAACCAGAAAATATCAAAATAATAAATTACAAAAATACCATTTATTCAGTTCAGAATAGAAGTACAACGTCAAGTAAATATACAATCAATTTTATATCTTCCAACAGAACTTGGAGCTCAAAGAAAAGCAGAAGTTTGGCGCCTTGTGTGCCCTGTACAATCCCAACTTAAGGGGGGGGTCCTTGTGATGCATGATAGTCAAGGAGAAAGGGAGAAAAACATTGAAGTGAAGTTGAGACAGAAGTATAGAAACAAAAGAGAGGATTTGGAATGAGAGTCTAAAGAGTCACTCACCTTTCATTATTAAATGCAGCTCATGCTGCTTTTAACACGTATAATTTATGCATTTTTTATTAAACATTTGCATTATTTAATAACGCATAAAAGTGGGGCCACCTGAAAATCCATTTGGCCACCCAGATCTCCTACCCAAGTGGCCCTGCTGGCCACCTCAAAAAAAAGTTAAGGGCAAGCCCTGGTTATGTACTGTATGTTAAAAACCATATTGCAGTAATATGACTTCTGTGAATGTGAAGTATTTTGAATCTTGTTTGGATAAATGTTCTCTATTGAAAAAAATACAAAACCTAAGCATTGTTCAAGTTTGCTCTTACTCTAAAAATGTTAACCTATGTAAAACCACAATGTTTATAGTGCCACAGGCTTAAAAGATTCATTCAAATGTTGGAAGCCATTTTATCCTTTGCCCTTTTAAAGCACTCTCTTTTAAGTCAACATCATCACTGTTGTAAAGGATCATCTAAACCTACAAAGACATTTGTTAAGTTCTTATATATTTGTTTTAATTTCCTTCTTTCAGATGTTGTCCCACATGGGTCGTGTGGAGCATGAGCTGATGAGGAGGAAATCACCGCAGAGTGGGACGTACTGCACTAACCTCTGTCTAACCATTGTAGCCGTGCTACGTCGCTTCCAGGCATGCTTGCTGGTGTTCCCTGAACAGACAGCAACGGTCTTTGAGCTGTAAGTTTGTCCAACAAACCAGCTAAGGTGTAATTTGATAGATAGGATGGTATTAGGAATTTGTTTTTTTCTCTTAGTATATGTACACTGTCAACTCCTGAACATAGTAAACCATTGCAAATCTAAAATATAATGTATACATAGAAGTGTTATAATATAAAGCTTGGTGATCTTTTCAGTCAGTAGCAAGATTAACTTGATCTTAAACAGCTTTTCCTAAATCCAGAATTTTTAACCGTGAACACAAAGTAAATAATGAGACAGAAGGGGTAGGAGTAGGGAATATGAGCCAAATGAATCTAGTTAAAAGCAGTCAAATTTGTTTGCATCCCTTATGAAGAAAAATAGAAAAAATACATTTAAGAGATGTGAGAAAAAATGCAAATGCATTCTTGTAAGGATGTTGTTGCTAATGTTTTCGACCATGGCCATTTGTCATGATTTGTAAGTGATTAAGAGAATGCTGTTGCAGTCCTTCATGTATATATCTTCTGGATCCAGAAGGGCGTTAACTCATATTCTTTAATACAGAGATAACGCCTTGCTGGCCCTGGACAGATTATATGATTCTCTGTAATTGTCTTTCACAGGTTATGTGGTGTTGTCAAGCATGTGAGTAACGTGACCAACTGCACGTCAGCAGAGCGCTGTATCCTGGCCTACCTGTATGACCTCTACACATCATGCAGTCATCTCAAGGTTAGTTACATGTATCCTCTGTAGAAACCGTTTAACCAGGACAACATTCAAAAAAAGTTGCGTGTGTGCAGGGCTTGATTCTGGATTTTGTAAAGGGAGGGATGGGCCAAAACATTCTGAAAATACCTTGGAAAGCAAAAAAACAAAAACATTGAGTGACAATTTCTTATCTGTGTGCTGTAAGATACTAAAGTGTAAAGTGCACTGTATTTTGCCGCAGGAGAAACTGTTAATTTGCTCTGTACTCCACTTTCACGTGAGGAGACAATGTAAGCATGTCAGATGAGAATTGTGAATATCTTACTTTTCATTGACTATCATCAAAGAGATCTGATGAAATACTTTTTAAAGCTAATAAGAGATTGTACTGTAATGTAGAAATAGACTAGAACATGTATGGGTTAATAATTGAACTTCGTGTAATATATTTAGGTCAGACTGCATGTACAGAGCTGCCAACCATTACATTTTTCTCGGAATTGTTCCATTTTATTCTCCAAATTACGGTATTACTTTTTTCTTCATAAAATACGTTTTTAAAAATAATTTTGTTGTTGTTGTTGTTGTTGTTGTTGTTGCACATACTGCACGCGAACCAAATACCCTAAAATGTTGATCACTACTTCAATAGAAAGACTTCAATAGAGATTTATGATTTACAAATAGTAAACCAAAAAGAGAGAAAAAAAAAGTGAAAGGCATAAATATTCTCAAAAAGAATGGAAAAAATACCTACTTGTAAATATGCTATTGATATTTCTGCATTGGAAGTGTGTCGCGCGTGGTTGTAAGTTTCGTTTTAA
The DNA here is from genome assembly GCA_037976565.1 of Mesocentrotus franciscanus. Classification (NCBI taxonomy): domain Eukaryota; kingdom Metazoa; phylum Echinodermata; class Echinoidea; order Camarodonta; family Strongylocentrotidae; genus Mesocentrotus; species Mesocentrotus franciscanus. Next base: position 14,032,333 of record CP137686.1, read on the forward strand.
TGAATTCCTTTTTTTTTTGCTTGAAATTCCCTTTTTTTGCCATAATGGTTCCTTTTTTGGGTTGCACAAGGTTGGCAGCTATACATGTACCGTTGTTCCACATTGATCTAATCTTTGTTTTCTCTTTGTTTCAGTCCAAGTTTTCAGACTTGTTCAGCAGCGTTGCTAACAAGGTCAAGCAGGCTCTCTACACCAGCATCACACCCTCCGAATCTAACTCACGCTGGAACCAAGACTTCATGCTGGAGTACATAGATAGCCCTAGGTAAAGATGATGATGATGGTGTTGATGATGATGATCGGTCTCAGAGGACAAGGTCTGGTGCCCGGTGAGGGCGCTTAAGTGTAATGATGATGATGGTCAAGGTGGTGTTAATGATGATGCTAGTATTGATGGGGATAGTGATGATGATGATGATGTTGATGATGATGATGGTGATGGTGATGATGATGATGGTGAAGGTGGTGATGATGATGGGGATGATGATGGTAATAGTGATGATGATTTCGATGATGTTGATGGTGATGATGATGCAGATGGTGGTGATGATGCAGATGGTGGTCATGCTGGTGATGGTGGTGATGATGATGAGGATGATGATGGTGATGATGATGATGGTGATGATGATGATGATGATGGTGATGTAGATGATGCAGATGATGTTGGTGATGATGGTGATGGTGATGATGCAGATGATGATGTTGATGATGATGGTGATGGTGGTGATGATGATGATGATGGTGATGATGCAGATGATGTTGATGATGTTGATGATGAATGTGATAGTGATACATGTAGATGTATTTATTGTGAATAGATCTATCTGTATATACTGTATGGTGATTATCTCGGTCACACATTGACACTCATAGCACTCATTACCTAGTTTTGCAGAGCTAGAAATGTTTGGTATTCTGAGCAATTAATCGTCTCTTCCTACCAAGTGGGTCATTCACCAATTTAGATAGAGAGAAATAAATGTTGATGAATTTCCATCCAGAGTGGCATGTGTTCAGTTAAAATATAATTTCAATCAATGTTGCCAATTTAAATTGTTCATTCTTATATTTTATGTCAACCCAGGGGTCGTGAGTTCAAGCAATCATCGCTGGGTCGTCAGCTGAATGATAACCCAGGAGATAGATACAGCTTTGTGTGCAACGCCCTTCTTGCCATTTGCAATGCCAATCCAGAAAAGTAAGTCAAACAGCAGTCTTCCTGATCACCCAAAGATACTGGTTAGAATTTGCGACCCATAGGCTCAAAACCAACAATGTTTTATCATTATTAGTATTTATCATCACCTTTGCCGGGGAGGGGAAAAGCAACCTAAAAGCACTTAGGTCTCTCCTTGCGGCTATTATTGATTGGGATTTGCAGGTGTACTATTACCCTGGGGTTTCAACCTTCTCTTTAACTATGAATACCGTGGGTTCTTAAAGGGCAAGTCCACTCCAAAAATAACTTACTTTCAATAAAAGCAGAAAAATCAGACAAACCAATCAAAAAAAGTTTGAGCAAAATCGGATAACTAATAAGAAAGTTATGAATTTTTGAAAAAGTATGTAAAACTATGGAACAATGAGAATCACAACACAAATTGCCAAGATGGTTATCAGTTTGTGACGTCATGTCCTCACAACTTATCAATTGCTTTATATAGTTTAATCCCATTAATTTCCTTTTATCCCCAAAACTTGATTTCCCATGCCTTTGCCCAGGTTATATGATTTGTATCATATTGCGTGCATGACATTTCCCAAAACTTTTATGAATTTTGAAGAATTGATACTATTTTCTGAATATTGTATTTCATAATTATTGATTTTTATATAAATAGTTTATCAAAATTCAATTTTTCATGATTTAACTGGACAAAAATTACTCTTTATTTGTGCATCCACACACAAACATATTACTAACAATCTAACTTGGATGCTGGTGTGAAGAAATAAGATTCTTAGGGTGAAAATAGGAAATTTATATTATCAATATAAAGAAAATAATTAGTGGATAGTGAGGACCATACGTCACAGACTCATGAGTGAGTTGCCAATTTGTGTAGTGATTTTCAAAGTTTTTCATGTCATTAAAAATTCATAACTTTCTTATTAGTTATCCGATTTTGCTCAAACTTTTTTTATTGGTTTGTCTGATTTTTCTGGTTCTATCGAAAGTAAGTTATTTTTGGAGTGGACTTGGGCTTTAACAAGCAGAGGGGTTGTCTCTCCTACACTTCCATTAAATATCCCTTCCAAGGGATAGAGTTTTTTTCACTGTAACCTAGGTTGCATCTATGAAACCGGGAAGGAGCGTAGAAGCACAACAAGGCTCTTGCAATTGCAGTGTCTGTCACCGGTGTACCTGTGCAATGAAATAACGATTTTTTCCTCCTGAACCTTTGTTCCATAGGTTGAATAACCTATCTATCATGTGTGCTGAGTTGACTGCTAGCTGTACTACACTGAGTTCTGAGTGGCTAGGAGTACTCAAAGCCCTATGCTGCTCCTCCATACACAGCTGTGGGTTCAACGACCTTCTCTGCAATGTTGATGTAAGCTTCACCTTTATACTTAAAGAAACAAAAAACAAAACATATAAGATAAGTCCCCATAGCTGGCTTTCCTCACCATATAAATTGCTTTTATTGTATATATGCTCCAATGAAGTGTTTAAAATCTACAATGTGAATTGAGCATTGGAGGGGAAGGAATTTTATGTTCTCTTCTTGACTTTGGAATATGCTGTTTTCTACCCAAAACATGTCCATTACAAGTTTCATTGAAGACCAGTCTCGAAATGTACTAATTTTTTTCCTTTTCTGTATACATGGCATTGGAATAGTGGTAGTATTCTATCTGTTCCTCTAAAAAATAGGTTAGACATTATAACCCCTCAGTTTTCTTGAGATGATGTCAAGGGGCAGAGTGTTGACGCCTCATTGGCCATTGAAAGCAGTCAATATATCATTTTGTGAATGGATGTATGAATCAGTGATTCTTGTGACATGTGGCTTAAAAGCTCTTAAATTTTGATGTACAATGTTATGCCCTCTTTTTTCCAGGTAAGTGATCTATCGATCCACGACAACATTGCAGTCTTCACTGCCATCTTGATTGCCAGACATTGCTTCTCTCTTGAAGATGTCGTAGACCACGTCGCCCTTGCTTCCCTCATCGCTGCCAACCCTGGCATCTCTGGTAAGCCGCGATGTGAAAGGCACACATATGCACACTAAAGCCAAGTGGGGGTTCTTGGAGCACATATTCTTCTGCATTAAAATGAGACACCTAAATGGTTGCTGGATGACTCAATTTGCATTCTTTTAAAAAATACTCTGCTACAAATTAGGGTTACCAAGATGAAAATTAAGTTTTGAAGTGCTATTTTTTCATATCTTCATGTACATGTATGATCTACCCTAGACCAATCTCTGATAATCCACAAATCACAAAATTCCTTCTCTTATCCATTTACCTCCTTGGTTGAGTTTGGCAAATGTAGATTAAAGATCAAGAAATTAACAACCATCCTTCATTTAACACATTATTTCTTACTTTTCTAACAATTGAAATGATATAGGCTTTTGTGCACATGCAATAGCGGAAGAATCCCTCCTCTTTAATTTTGGATCTTGGAGGCAATAGCAAGAGAGATATTTTTGCTGAAAAGCCAACAATATTTTACGTTTAATGTTGATTTGAGTGTTCTATGAATTTTACAGGTCTACTTACTAAATCTTGTTTGACTTCACAGGTGCATCAATAGCCGATCCTGATGCCGAGCCAGGGGCGCGGCTCATGTGCCACCTGCTCCTCTGCCTCTTTTGCACCTCTCAAGAGACCCCTACCTTACCCTCCACCGGCTCCTCAAGCACCAGCGGGGGTAATAACTCCAACCCCGCCCCTGGAGAAGGGGGAAGAGGCGTTGGAGGAGGAGGAGGGGGTGGAGCGGTTAGATTCATCAAGACAACGTGTGATCGTCATATGCTGGACTCGTCCCATAGCAGCATCACAGTGGATGCTTTGGTTGGAGTCTTGAAGGCTATTCTGCTGCTAGGTCAGTATTGCAAAATGCTCTCCTGTTAACCTCGGTCATGCTTTGCATTATTCATGTAAATGTACAAGCTGTTCTCTGAAGGCTATTCGTCCAAGACACTTTCCTTTTTCACTGGTCGTATTATTTCTACCCGTGTTAATTAGAGGTATATATCGTGTCCAAAAGTCTCAAGTTCTCCCAATAGATGTTAAACGGGACTCAAAATTTGTGGCTTCTAGGTGCCATTGACCTTTTGAAATTCAGTCATTCAACCCCTAAATATTACCTTTGTGACCCAAATGGTGATTATAAATCATAAGATTGTTATTGGGCAACTATAAAGTGTTTGACCCAACGAATGGCTTACTACAGTCATGGTTAAAATTTGACATCAAATATTCAATTTTGCTTCATATTATATTTGCATCGGGAGAATCGTAAATGCGTTCATGAACAGCTCCATCTTAGAAGTTGGCATATATTTTCAATACAATGCTAAAGCGTCTTATTGGATTATAGCTGCAGTAACTGTCATACCCTTATTGATTGATATATACGGATGTTTCTTCTCACAGGTGATGCTGCTGTTGGGGGTGGTTCATCCTCCAGCCTCTTCGGCTCCTTTGACGACTTCGGAGGCAGCGGCCGAGAAGGGGGCAACCAGGAAGAAGGGTTCGTCCAGGGGGGCAGGTCCTCGGGGAACATGTCGACAGCCAGCCTTAGCAACTACGCCAAGTACACCCTCAAGACCATCTGCAGTCAGAACTGGGTCAGAGAGACTTTCCTGAAGGACCAGGAGAATCTGTGGACCAATGAAGTGCTCCTTGATCAGTATCTCTCACACAAACAGGTATTATGCAAAGAGCTTGTCCCAGAGTAGTCGTCCCATCAAACCTGGAAGATTTTTCCTCCTAAAGTTACCTAAATCATCTAAGTCATGAATAAAAGGATTAGGTTAACCTAGATCCCCTAGAGATCCCCTAATAATTTAAAATATTTACTCCGATCAAGCAAATAAAAATTTGTCCCTTAATGTTACCCAGTTATGAAAGGTACAGACAAAAGGTTGTCAGCTTAACCATAGCCATGAGGTTTAGCCCCCAGTACCCTCTAAACCTAACCCCTAATTTGGTGAAGGAGACTTTGCTTAATGACCAAGAAAATCTCTGGGCCGATGAAGTGCTTCTTGATCAGTATCTCTCATATAAACAGGTATGAGAGACCTATTTGGCAATGCTTCCGATGAAAGTGTGCTCCGAGCTGTATTTCCTTCACGGTATAGGGATAGGGTTAGTTGCCTTAGGGCTTATGTTAGCTTTAGGGTTAGTGATAGGGTAAGGTATACACGTACATGTAATTACTTGTTCTAGGGTTGAAGTCATGTGCTTGAACATCAGCTAAATTTTCCCTAATAAACTGCAATAGTGGTGTGATTTACTAGTGATCTATAGAAGCTATCATGTACGGCCTTTGAAATGGCAGTTAGAACAAATGCCTGTAGCAAGAGTCTAATTTTCATATTCTCTCTTCTTGTTTGTTTGTAGATTCACTACCTTCTTCAGCTGATCTGCTACCCAAGTGGGACGTCCACCATCGGAGATGGAGGCTCAGACGCTGATCAGAAGACAATCATCACCCGCATACTCAAGGTAACCTCTTTCTTCTTACTTTATCTTTCTCCCCCTTTCTCTCCCATCCTCACTTTCTCTACTATCTTCTACTTCTCTCCCATCCTCCTCCTCTCTCCATCTCTGTCTCTCTCTCTCATGTTTTTTTTTATTCAAAGAACACATATTTTTTTAATGGAAATTTAAAACATCGCAAAATTTTGTGCATTTGCATACCTTGTGGTAAACATTGATATCTTGGAAAAAAAGAAACATGATTGAATATTAGAAATATTATGTCAAAGCAATTAAGCATAACAACTGGTATGTCTTAGTTGTGTAGATTTCTTGGACACCATACTGTTGATAACATATTCTATCAGGAGACATAAATTGTGTCAATGCAGTAGCTGATGAGGATGTACCACTTAATAGCAGCAGTCAAATTGAACATTTTCAGGGCATGCCTTGTTTTTTTAATGAAATAGCACTGCATCAACTCATGTAGGATTAAAGTGTCATCTTTTTATCAGACATAATTGGTTGTGTCGTACTTGTAGTCTACTGTAGGTTGATTCGTATGAAGTAAAAAATCTATTTGATCTGTCTTTTATGCTTTCATCCTGCCCTTAGAATCTGAATCAGTGGACGTTACGGGTCTCCTGGCTGGAGCTCCAGCTCATGCTCAAGCAGTGCCCCTCCGCCTCCGAGAACAACGCCCTCCTGGAGAACATCGCCAAGGCAACCATCGAGGTGTTCCAATTGACCCCAGAGGAGGAACAGAGCTCAAGCAAAGGTGGATCAAGTAGTGGTAATAGTAGCAGGCGGAGCTCAGGAGCAAACCAGAAAGGGACGCAGGATTCAAAGTAAGCTCACAACAATGTTGAAGTGTGGTATACACCCTTTCACGGTTACAAGAGTGCGCATGCGCTGACGTTAAATTACGAGTAAACAAAGTTGTTTACTCGTAATTTAAGATGGCGCCCATGTCAATATGATGTGAGTGCCCAGCGCAGGCAGTGACGCAACAATACATGCGCATCTGAAAACATTGATGACGCAATGTTTACTCGCAAATTAAAATGGCGTCCTTAACCGTGAAAGGGTGTATTGTTTCTGTGAGATTTGAAAAAAAACAATATGTAAAAAAGGTGAATTTTGTGGTACCAGTCTTTATATTCTCTTTTTTCTCCCAGAGCTCCCTTTGAGTTTTTAACTATTTATTAAAGGTCAGGGCAGCGTTTTATGAACCATCATGAGTTAAAGTTTGCCGACAACCTATTGAAATGCGTGCTTTAAAAGTAATGGGTCTTTCAATGGGATGTCGGTGAACTTGTACTTACATGTATGACGAATTCGTGAAACAATGCCCTGATATCAAATCCTTAATTTTTGATAGATTACTGTAATTATGTAACAGAATAGGGAACAAAATGATTCTGGTCATGGAAATTAAAAAGAGAAATCAATTTCATTGATTTAATGTCTTCTATCTCTATTTAACTTCAGGAAATCATGGTATTTTTTTTTAAAACAGAAAGGGTTGCCATTTTGCTCTCAATGAATCAGTGGGCTTACAATTGCATTCTACCCTTTAAGGCAGGAACAAGGACCATTTTCTCAAAATAATGAACCAATGTCTTGGAATGACCTGTAATTTCTCAATTTGTAAAATCTGTTGCAGATCTGACCCAGCTAACAGCAGTGTCTGGTTAGTAGCCCCTCTGATCTCCAAGCTTCCCAGCTCAGTCCAGGGACGGGTCTTGAAGCAAGCCGGGAACATCCTGGAGAGCGTCGGTCAGACCTGGACCTCCAAGCCATCGAGCAAAGATAAGGACAAACAGGGCCAAAGAAGGTAGGATTGTTTGTGATATTGGTGGATTAAAACGGGTAGAGATTCAGACTGAAATGTCATACAGTGAATCCTGTATAAAAAGATCACTCAAGAGAGACAAGAAAAGTGGTCTTTATGTACAAGTCCCTTTAGTACAGGTATCACTGAGAACTGATTTTCAAGGGAAACAAAAGTTGTGGTCTTTAGACACAGTTGGTCTTTCTATAGGCAGGTGGTCTTCATGTACAGAATCCTTTATTGCAGGTTTCACTGAGAAATGATATCCAAAGGAAACATAAAATGTGGTCTTTCTATACAGGTGGTCGCTAAACCAAGTTTGACTGTATCGAATGGTAATTTTGGTTCTGTTTAGTCGAATCAAGGTAGTAGAAGTATTTGCTCACTTCTTACCTATCGATATGGTTTCACATGTACCTCTATGCAGGAAAATAGGTGAATTTGTAAATATACCACTTACTTTTACTAAGCTAAGATCATTGCTACATGTATATGTAATTGAGACAGATAGTCACGTCACAGGAAGTTGTTTCTTATTGGTCATCCATGTCATAGAGCTCAAAATGGTTCTCTCCTATAGAGATTGTACATGGAGGGAACTATTTGGAGCTCCATGACTGAACTATGACCACACTCGCCTTTGCATATATGCGTGAGTCACAACTATCTCTCTCAGTACGCTATGGCTAAGACCACATTAGAGTTGGATGTCAACCACTATGTAACACCACAGATAGAAACTGAAATTAGAGATTTTTGTCATTATTTTGACCCGTTTACAGCCAAGCATCGACAGTGAGTCATCAGCCGTTGCTCTCTCTGGTGTTGACCTGCCTCAAGGGTCAAGACGAACAGAGGGAAGGTCTCCTCACATCCCTGCAGACTCAGCTAACACAGTTCTTACAGTCACCCAAAGATGTGAGTTAAATGGAAGTACCAAGTCGAGTGACAACTGCTCACCAGCCAATTTATAACACCAGTCAAATTCCAAAATTTAGAGAGAAGGTTGAGTGCTGGTAAAGATGACAAATGGTTAATGAATTTTCTCATTTATTTGCATGTCAGTTTGGAAGAATAACATATTTGTACTGTCCCCTGAAAAGTCTTGCTCATCAAATGCCCTCATATTTGAGTTGTGATGAGAAATAGCTGAAAAATTTGGACCAAACTTTCATACCACATGTAAACCCATATGCCCATTTCTATGTGTAGTGCATCTGATTTTCAGCTAGATTGAGTCAATTTTTAATTTTGCTAATTATTATGTACTACATAATCAACTTTTCCCAATTGCTTATATTTACTTTCACAATGTAATTGCATGACCAGTACTAAACTTCATCTTTGCAGAGTAACTACGACCCAACACATTACTTAACTTTAATAACCCTAACCCTAGTTTTGTGTATTTTACTTGTCTTTCAGGACCGCTGGGAGGATCCTAAAAGCAGAAGATTAATGCATGAAGCTCTACAACTCAGACTCAGTTTGGTAAGGCTTGACAGCTTTATTGTCTGTAGTTAAAACATGTTAATTACTAGTATAAGTGTTTTTCTTTGTGGATGCTTTTGATTTTGAATGTTACTTTGTTTCTACACTGTTTGTTTCTGCCTTTCATATTTTATTGGTACTATCATACATGTATTATTTTTCACTGTCATTTTGATTTTATTGAAATGTGTCTAAAATGTCTATATTTTGCTTCCAATATTGATCTGATCAGGTTGGGAATATGTTTGACACCATCATGAGGAGTAGTCTTACATGGACCACAGAGTTTGCTCTTCTGCTACTCCAACTCATCACCACGGGAACAGTGGATCCACATACCAACAAGTAAGTTTTTAACCTTCATTGATATCAACATCATCACCACCAGCAATATTGATTATCATCATTACTATCGTCAACACTACCAGCACCACCACAACAAATTGTATTGTCAATATACATGTACAGGTTAAAAAGCCTCATCATTTTTATGAACACTGCCATCATCGTCGTCGTCGTCGTCGTCGTCATCACCATTATCATTGTCAGTTTTATCTTCAACATCATCCTTATCAATATAATTAATGTCAACAATATAAACATTGACATCATTTTCATTGTCGTCTTTTTCATGATCGTCATCATTACCATCAAAATCATGATTATGTACTTTAATAACTTCACTGTCTACTCCAGCTTATCAGTGAACATACCGGTAGTAACTGCACCATATATATATATATATATCTGCCAACCATTCCAATTTGTCAGCCTTCAAACTAATGTTCCAAACCTTTTGGCTCCTAATTTTTTTTCTAAAAACATCCATGTAAAATGCATATAAAGTACACTATATTCCTAATTTTCTCTTGAGAAATTCCTAATTTCAGCTTTGAAAGGTTGGCAGATATGTATATGAAACGTATCATTAGAATCAACATCAGCATCGATATCAGCATCAAATACTAATGATCTATCATGATTATCATTGTTATATTTTTCCTACAGTGAGCTGTTCACTACCGTGCTGGACATGTTATCAGTTCTCATCAATAGTACCTTGTCATCCGATGCTAGCGGGAGTCCAGGGGCAGGGGAGGAGAAGGGACGATCACATCAGGCTCTTATCAAGAAACTCAAGGTAACTTTATAATTTCTCTCATATGGTGTTGCCCATGAAAGAACCATGAAATACCATTAGGCGTAATATGCTTTATCAGGTTTGGGAAAGAAGTCCCCAGCACCATGGTCGGGTGGACAAGCATTTATAAACTTGTCAATGTAAAGCCGAATATATTTACATTGTATATGGTCTGTTAATGATTTTAAAGTGCTAAATAAACACAATAACTATTACGATAATGATAAGAACAGTAAGGATAAAGCTCTTGTGACTGTAAGATGTGTGTGTATGACAATGCCCTTTTGTTATCCTTTACAAAGTAAATGTATTTGATATTTGTTGAGTTTAAATTCCCAAGGTTTTACTCAATCTCAATCTCTCATTCTTGACATATAGAAAGAGGTTGGTGACAAGCATTCTGATGGGATCAACCTGGTACGTCAGCTCCTACCTGTCCCTAGGAAGACCATTGAGGTCATCACCTGTGAACCCATGGGAAGCTTGATTGATACCAAAGGCAATAAGATCACTGGCTTTGACTCCATTGATAAGAAGCAGGTATGTGTACCAGGAATTAGTCACGCTGAACATTTAAAAGTTATATGAATATTGGGGCATCATGAAATAAACTGCTTCGTAGCTATATATTATGAAAATCTACTAGATTCTGATAAAGCTCACAAACACTAAAATGTCCTTTACACAGATAAGGGCATCTTAAGGCCACCACACATTGTACAGTCCTTCTGAAATCTGATTTTCTAAGAAATCGCAATTAAATTAGACATGGAAATTTAAACACTTATATTCCAGATTGATGTTCTGATTAATGATATGATATGAATACTAACAATAAAAATAGTAGTCCATTTTATGCCTTCTGGTACTTGTTAAAACCAAATTGTCTTCAAGTCGTAGACAATTGCACAACTGAAATGACATTACTTATCTTTAAAGCCAAAATGAGTTTCCTCTTTCAAGGAAGCTTGCAGTCCATGGACAATGGTACTTTATTATTCATATGTATAAATATCCCAAATGGTGATTATTAAGATTTTACATGGTTGAATGTTCATGATGAATGCTTTTGCGAATTCTTCCAAAATGGGATGATAGTAGTACTAGATGATAGTCAGGTCATATAGTTTTCTTTATAAAGACTAAGATTCCCAAACTGAAATAATTTTTGTGTATAGTGATGTTGATGAAGTGATCCCAATATTTGAGAATACTTTGGGAATTAGATTGTATTTACTTCTCAAGAATGAGATCAGCCTCAAGTCATTACATGGGAACCATGTTGTTTACTATTATCCTGTCTTTCTCTCTTACGAAGGGCTTGCAAGTATCAGCCAAGCAGAAGATCAATCCCTGGGACACCCTAGAGATCCTCAAGAACCCCGCCCCTCTCTCGTGGGCGTGGTTCGGTGGTATCCGGATGGAGAGGAAACCGCTGATGTACCAGGAGCAGTACCGCCTAACACTCTACCACTCTCATAACCAGGTAAGAATACCACGAGCAGGCTTCTCCACTTCTACAACTAACTTGCAGAACCTACTGTACTCTTTGTAATAGAGTAGGGGGAAACCCTAGTGTAGTGGTACACCTGCACACTTCAATCAAATATACTTGGAGGAAGGACATGTTGGTTGGAATGAAAGTAATATTCAGTTCTTGTATAGTGCATATTGTATTATAATATAATGTCTCTATGCGCTTCCAAAGGACTTTGGATAATATTAACACTGCTTTAGCTCCGGCAACTGTAGCGCTCAGTGCATTCAAGGAATAAGTCCTCCAGGTGTACCCACGAACTACACCTGGGTCAAGTGTGGCAAATGTAGATTGATATCTTGCCAAAGGACGTTAGTACTGCAACAGAGATGTGAACCCTGTACCTTGTAGTTAACAGTCTGGAGACATATCCCCTAAACCACAATATCTCTACAGTGATTAAGTTCATGTTTCCTAATCCTAGGCTTAGGTGAAACCAAAGAAAAGAAATGATGATACTCCTTCCTGTTCCCTCACCCTTCCCAGGTCAAACCCGACAGCCACTACTTCGATCCGCCCCAAGTCCCGCCCGACGAGGAGGAGCCTCCGCCCCAATCAATCAGGAGGCAGAGAAACCCGCACAGGAGATGGACACCAGCCAATCAGAGATCAAGGTTGGCGTGGTTATACCAGTAGAGGGCTCCAAGGAGACAACCAACAAGAAGGGGAAGAAGAGGACGAACAGGAAGAGACCGGCACCTACCCCAGCCCAAGCTCCCATGAGGGAGGTAAGAAACCCTAAGCTTTATGCCATTCGCTTCGTCTAATGAAAACCAGCTGCAGATGCCACATTTCTAGGTATCTTCACTGAGAAATTGCGGGTGTTTCTGACATTTTCATGTACCTTTTTATGTTTGTGTTCTTCTACTCTCTTCTAGTTTTCAGCTGTAGACTGAGAGTTGGAAACTTTTTCTTTCAAGAATTGTACAATTTTGCATCATTTTATTGACAAGAAGAAAGCTGTGAAGTCTGCATTATAATTTATCTTGCCATTTAAGTATCTTGCAATCTGTAGTACATGTATATACATTCTTAGTATTGAGCAGCTGTAAATAAGCTTCAATTTGCACTAAAATTATCTCTTCCTTTCAGAATTTTTTTATCCCATTTTGCCCCCTATGTATTATTTTGATTCATAGTATCCTCAATTTCTCATTGCCACCACCTTAACCCTCTCTGCTCTCTCTCTCTTTTCACTGTTCAATTTTCTCTCTGCTCTTTACTCATCCTCTCTTCTCTTTTTATTCCTTATCTCCTCTCCCTCTCTTTTCTTTGTCTTCCCTCACATTTTTTTTGTCTTCTTTCTATTTTTATGCCTCCGCCACCGAAGGTGGTGCCGGAGGCATCATGTTTTCGGGTTGTCCGTCCGTACGTCCGTACGTCCGTACGTCCGTACGTCCGTCCCGTTTGACCGTTATCACAATATCTCAAGAACCATTTAAGATTTAAACTTAAGACTCGGGAATAGTATTTATCACCATAGGAAGACGATCTGATTAGATTTTGGAGTACGTAGGTCAAAGGTCACAGGTCACAGAGGTCAACTTATGAAATTCCTTGTATTGAGTTTGTTAGCGATATCTCAAGAACCATTTGAGATTTAAACTTCAAACTTAAGGATAGTATGTATCACCATAGGAAGACGATCTGATTAGATTTTGGAGCACGTATGTCAAAGGTCAAGGGTCACAGAGGTCAACTTATGAAATTCCATACATTGAGATTGTTATCATGATATCTCAAGAACCACTGGAGATTTAAACTTCAAACTTAGTGATAGTGTGTATCACTATAGGAAAACAATCTGATTATATTTTGGAGCACGTAGGTCAAAGGTCAAGGGTCATAGAGGTCAACTTATGAAATTCCATACATTGAGATTGTTATCATGATATCTCAAGAACCACTGGAGATGTAAAACTTCAAACTTAAGGATAGTATGTATCACCATAGGAAGACGATCTGATTAGATTTTGGAGCACGTAGGCCAAAGGTCAAGGGTCACAGAGGTCAACTTATGAAATTCCATACATTGAGATTGTTATCATAATATCTCAAGAACCACTGGAGATTTAAACTTCAAACTTAATGATAGTGTGTATCACCATAGGAAGACAATCTGATTAGATTTTGGAGCACGTAGGTCAAAGGTCAAGGGTCACAGAGGTCAACTTATGAAATTCCATACATTGAGATCGTTATCGCGATATCTCAAGAACCACTGGAGAATTTTCACTTCAAACTTAATGATAGTATGTATCACCATAGGAAGACGATCTGTTTAGATTTTGGAGCATGTAGGTCAAGGGTCACAGAGGTCAACTTGTGAAATTCCATGTCTTCAGCTCGTTTAATATGACTTTACATTTGATATTCGATATGATGTAATTTTAATGGAATTTCTGAAAGGATTATGCTTTATTGCAAGACTTTTCGCCTGTAGAGTATGACGTCACTCGGTGTTGAGGCTGGTGTTGAGCTATCGATAACGTGATCGGTATCGTCCTTCTAAACTGACCGTCGGTGTTGGAGCTCGGTTTAGCAGCCTTTCCATGCTCTCAACACCAACACCAACACCGAACACCGTACTTGAAATCACTCAATGTCTTATGGGTACACAGTTCATGAGAAAAAGCAAAAGGCACTGACAATTGAATTTCATATGCAGCGCATGTCATTCTTTAAAAAAATCAAATGAAAACGAGCTTTAATTCTTTATAATGGCAATACATGGTTACTTTTTATGCCTCCGCTACAAAGTAGCCGGGAATTATGTTTTCTGGTTGTCAGTCCGTGCGTACATACGTGCGTGCGCACGTCTGTGCGCACGTCCCGTTCTCGTGATCGCGTTATCTCAAGAACCAATTGATGGATTACCGCCAAACTCAGGTCATGTATGTATCTTGCAGAGCTAATGAACTGATTAGATTTTGGGGTCACGAGGTCAAAGGTCACAGGGTCCATTATGTATGCAAAAATAGCTCGTGATCGCGTTATCTCAACCGATTGATGGATTACCGCCAAACTTGGGTCCTGTATGTATCTTGCAGAGCTAATGAACTGATTAGATTTTGGGGTCACAAGGTCAAAGGTCACAGGGCTCATTATGTATGCAAAAATAGCTCGTGATCGCGTTATCTCAAGAACCGATTGATGGATTACCGCCAAACTTGGGTCATGTATGTATCTTGCAGAGCTAATGAACTGATTAGATTTTGGGGTCACGAGGTCAAAGGTCACAGGGCTCGTTATGTATGCAAAATAGCTTGTGATCACGTTATCTCAAGAACCGATTGATGGATTACCGCCAAACTTGGGTCATGTATGTATCTTGCAGAGTCAATGAACTGATTAGAATTGGGGTCACGAGGTCAAAGGTCACAGGGCTCATTATGTATCCTAAAATAGCTCGTGATCGTGTTATCATTAGAACCAACAGATGGATTACAATCAAACTTGAATTTTAAAAATTGCTTCCATTTTGGTTTGTAAAATTGCTCTATGGCGGAGGCATTTTTCGACTGCGCGCAGTTGAAGTTCCATCTAGTTTAATTATGTCTTTCTCTCTCTCTCTCTTTCTTAACCATATCATTTATTTTACTAGCCAAACATTGATTTGATTTTATGTTATTCTCATATAATTTTCTTACTAACCACCTTGTTACTTTTTGTTTTCCACACCTACCCTCCCCCATGCCTTTCATACCAGAAGCCTTTTTATTTTGCTCCCCCTAACCTATGCTGCCCACCGCCCAGGGGGTATACCATAGAACAGGTACCATGTACCCTAGCTGTACTCTAATAGCTCTTGCCTGCTTTATTGCACTAGAGAGTAGAGCTAGCTTATACACAACTTCACTTGAAGTTTAAATTATTGATGTCTGATTTAGTTGTAATTTTCATTGAAGGCCATTCTCTGTTGAACTAACTTGAGGCTTCATGACCGGAAGCTTTCGGTAACACCATGTGGTAGTCTTACTGTAAAGGCTGTTGGTATATCCTTTCGCAAGGCTACCAAAAGGTGTTACTAAAATCCTTTAATCTTGAATACTCACTCGCCATGGAAACCTACTGAGAACATCTAAAATTGAGGCTTTTGAACATCAACTTTATCTTGCTGCATTCAGAAAGACTGTTCCTTAACCATGGTTTTAACTCCTTATCTGATATGGATGGCCAAAGCTGGTAAAATAAAGCTGTAAGAATGAAGGCATTTCCAGGAAGAAAAAGTCCTGACAAGTTTTCAGATCTACAAAATAATACATGGCACTGCGATGCCTCTTATACTACCAACAAGTTATCTAGGAATTTGTATTTGTCTACAAATTGTATTAGGTTTTTTGGAAGTTAAATCTTGAGTTCCTGAGGAAGGAATGGGTAATTAGACCAGACATTTGCACACTGAGCATGGGGATATAGTTTGGTGCATAGCATATTGAGAGAGATAGTTGTGACACGGGCATCTACATGGAGCTCCAAATAGTTCCCCCACATACAATCTCAATGAGAGAAACTATTTTGGAGCTTCATGAAATGCCTGACCAATCAGAAGCAACTTCCAGTAATGTAACTATCTCTCTCAAGTAGCTATGATTTGATGTGAGGGTTTATGAAGGTGGTAGAAGGATATATCTCAGGTGTGCCAGTTTTCAGGATCTGGGTTGAATTCAGGCCCTATCACCTCTCTGTTTTATTAGACTTTTTCAGGTTTCATTGTGTACAGAATCTATGGGGCTCTAATATGACTGGTCTCTTCTTTTCTGGACAATTGAGTAAACGCAACTTGTATCCAAGATATCTTTATTATGTAATTTGAACATATAACTTTCACTACCTACATATATAAGTACAGGGGGCATGTAGATGATATTTGAGGTCCCATTTAGACATGATGTCGTAAACTGACTTGAACATCGTGCAAGTGAAGGTTCTGTGTGTAGATTAAAGGCAATAGGCAACTTTAATAGGGCTAACAGAGCATACTTTAGGCATCAGTGGGTCCTATGCAAATTCTATGCGTGGTTTACTGCTCATGCCTCAATGGATCTTTAATCCATACAGAGTATTATTTAATTACCCTAGGTTATGGTTGTTCAATCCCAGTCACATAATTACCATTCTTTACACGTGAACATGTATTTACGACATACAGTATCATCCTTGATAGAGGAAAATTCCTTGCACTGCGCTGCACCCTTGTACATATAATGTACTAAGTACCTGATCAGTTCCCTATTAAAGCCCGTCTGCACTAGTTTGGCCAGGAGGGATTAGACCTCCCAGCATGGTCACTGACAAGTGGTTATCTCATCAACTTAGCTCTCAATTAACATAAGAAAAATAGGATCATGGGGGACCAACGGGCACCGCTTAGGCATTATTTTCTATATAGAGAGAGCAAGTACTGTATAAGCTGATATTTTCGCGTACAGATATTTTCGCGAATGACAGGATAAGAGGCATTTTCGCGAGTCGTTGCTTTCGCGAATAGCACACAGCAGAATTAATGAATGGGCATGAAGTATTCACAAACTCTCTCACGCGTACACCAACACAGTTCGAGGATTACGTGCGTGCGTCGTGCAGTCTGTGCAATATACATGTACGCGCTGTGCAGGAGGCTACAGCATTGCATTACGAACATAAGGCAGTTACTAGTATAGTAGCTAGCGATTGAGAGGACGCAAGCAAATAATTTCATGCTGATATTTTCGCGCTCGGGAATGATGAGTTGCCAATATTTTCGCGTGTTGATAAATTCGCGATAATATGCAATTCGCGAAATTCGCGAAAATAAAACCCTCGCGAAAATAACAGCTTATACAGTAGTTACAAGTAGTGCAGTGGGGCTTTAAAATAAGAATTCACCCGCACCATCAACACTTCACATAAATTTGCAATTACATGACTTTATTGTACACTGCCTGCATTAGTCTGCTGGTAACTTCACATAGACATGTATTATATAAGACAATTTATTACCTTTTCTCACTTTTTCTCACTTTTTTTCACTTTTTTTCACTTTTTTTCACTTTTTTTCACTGTCGGGTAACTGAAGTTGTATTTCCCTTTAAAGTTTACTCAAGGAATAGTAGTGGACAAGCATACCTTCCTTCACAAATCATTCTATTCATAATTTTACTGCACTTTGCCTTACAATATATAACTGTAAAAAGCATTTTTGAACATGTACAGTGTATATGGAAAATGCGATATATAAATACATTATTATTATTATTATCATTATTACATGTACTTCTCTTAACTTCACTTTATTTCACTGAACTTTCTTTGTTTCACTATCTTTGCTTTACTTCAATTTACATTATTTAACTTCACTTGACTTACCTTACTTAATTTCCTGTACTTCGCTTAAACCCACTTAAAGAGAAGGTTGAGTTCTGGGAAGAGGTGAAAAATAATTTGTGAGCGTTTTCATTGTTATTATGCAAGTGTGGAAGAACATCAGATAAAAAATGTTCCCTGAAAAGCATGGCTCTTCAAATGCCTTCATATTCTAAATATGGCATGTAACAGCAACAAAAATCGGGACGGATTTTTATGCCACATGTTCGTGTAGTCCCATATACATCTTTCTGTGTACAGTGCTTGTAACTTTACCAAGACTGGGCCAAATTTCTTATCATTTTGATGATTCCAGAACCTTGCAGTACACACGAATACTTATATGCTAGATGATCAACCTCTCTGATCATTTCCACACCGTTTCTTTCACAATGCAATCGCATGACCAGAACTCAACCTTCTCTTTAACACTGCCAACTTACTTCACTAAAATTTTGCTTCACTCAACTTCACTTGAATTTCACTTAACCTCACCAACCTTTACTTGACTTCACTTAAACTTCACTTAACTTTACTTATTTTACTTCCCTTAACTTCAGTTAACTTTATACTTCAGTTCACTATACTTAAAATCACTTTTAACTTCACTACATTTTCACTTAATTTTGTGGTTTACTTCACTTAACTTCTCTTTACCTCACTTAACTTGCTTCTTTACCTCACTTAACTTGCTTCTTTAATATAATAAGTTAACTTCACCTTACGTCACTTGAAAAAGTAGCAGTAATAAATCCTGTCCCTATGCAACTAAAAGATGGGGGGTTGCAGTATAGTCGAGACTTTTGTATTGATATGTTCATACAATTATTTGGGTTCATATGATAAGAAATGACACTCTTGAAAAAAGTCACTAATATTAAAATTGTTGGCATGCACTAGATGTATATATTATGTACATTATACATCACCCAAAGTGGACATTTTACCAGTGTCGTTATGACTATATATTTTTGTTTTTTCTTTCACTAGCAACCTTATTCTTTCAACTCTGGAATGAGTGGCTATCCTGATCGGAACTTTGTCCAATCAGCCATGTTACCACAGGGACAAGTGCCTTTCCAGCAGCCTCTGCCGCCAGGTAAGTGTCCATTGCTCCCACATTTGCTTCGGCGACAACTGCTTTGAGCTTTAGGGTTAGGGTTGCAGTTGGGTCTTTAGGGTAGGTTTAGTGTTAGGGTTAAGATTGGTGTTTGGTTTGTTGTTAGGGTTTATGATTAGGTGTTAGGGTAAGAGTTGGCGTTAGGTTTGGTGTTAGGGTTAGGGATAGGTTTGGTGTTAGGGTTAGGTGTAGTGTTAAGTTTAGGGTTAGGTTCGGTGTTAGTGTTAGGGTTGGATGTAGTGTTTGGTCCAGGTTTGAAGTGTGGAACTTCATTAGTGTAGGATATTGACCGCGGAGGAACTTTTGCCAGAGCATTCATCGTGCAACCGACTTGCCATACCCCTGGACAATTGGTCGGGGATTTATTTTGTTAGAGATACCGGGTCAGGGTTAGGCAGTTGGGCTTTAGGTTGGGTTTAGAGTAAGGATTGGGGTTACACTGTAGGTACATGTTAAGGGTTTATTCCTGTGTAGAAATTGGGAGTTGGGTTGTTTCGGATATTGACCGTGGAGCAATTTTTGCCAGAGCATGTGTTGTGCAGCTGAGTATTAAACCATGCATGTTTCATGTACTTCAGAACCCCCGCTTGCCTCTCGTACTAACACACCCTACCAACCTTTCTTACCAGCTCTGCCTTCTCATGAAGAGGATTACAAGTACTTGTCATGCTTACTGAAAATCACAAGCATTTAAAACTTCTGAACACAGATTTGGGGTATGGGATTAAAGAAATACGCCTATCATCCCTGCCTCGCCTCTTGTTCATGTTACCCAGCAAGTTATTTCTTTTCTTTTCTTCTCTTTCTTGGTTCCATAGCTGGTCCAATCCGTCCCGAGAGGCCTCACATGATGCCGGGCAGTTCCAAGATGGTCCTCAAAAATCACCTCATCGGGGCTAGTAGGACTGCAGGACCGACAGCACAGAGTCAGGTATGACACATCCCCTTTTCCCCCTCCCCCTCCCTATCCCCCTCCTTCTTCTCCTTCCCCTTCCATCCTCCAACCCCCTTGTGAAAATGACTTCATCTTTAAATAAATTCTTCTGGATGATTCAATCGCGTAGAAATCGGTTTCATGACTGGCAAATCAAAAAGGTACATTGATTTGAAGTTAGTTGCCAGTTTTACGATCGGGAGAAGATCAAATTGAAAAGAACCTAATCTGTGATGTACTGAGTTTGGCAACATTCATCGCATGCAAGATATTCGGTAAAATGGTCAACAGGTAAAACACGGGACGGTTCTTGTAAATGCAGAAACTGCTGGCATTCAAAAGCGATCTTGTATGGTAGATTGTCTTTTACTGTCATAGAAAAACTATTAAAGGAACCTATTTCTATCCCCTGCGCCTCTTACAAACATTTCTGCATTATATATCTTTATCTGCTTCAACTTTGAGCAGTATCTATACCAACTTTTCCTTTTTACAAAATAAATTCAAATTATTTATTTTGAGTTTTACAACCGTGTGGATGCATTTTAAAGGTTCTATTTTAAATTTTGCTAATATAACTGTACAGTGAAAAGTTAGTTTTAAAAGTAAACAACATTATACAGGTTGTGACAATCTCATGGAATTTCTTTGAAATTGCTGTCACCAAGTTTGTTATAGTGATACTTGTAGTTGTAACCTTAACGTGCATTCAAGCGATTTACTGAAGCTAGAATCACAAACATGAATCACAAATCAAAATGCCGTTACAGAAAACGGTTACTGTGGAGATTGTACGAGCGATTTTCTATCAACGTTGATTCTCGCTCATTTCAAGCCCAGCCATTGCGCATCAAACTGCGCAGTTTGACTATGGGTCAACTTCGGCGCGCGCTTTCTGAATTTGTTTACGGTTGACTGTCAGCTGCTGTTTTGAGCATAGATCGCAATAATATACAACTACGTTCGGTACGATTGGAAATCAAAGCCAAAGCTAAGTAATTGTTCAAGTCATCCACTTGTTTTCTGTCGTATTCCACCGGACTGACTCCTCCTTTTCTTTTTGTCTGTCTGTAAATGCATGCAAAGCAGTTGCGCGGTTTTTGCCCAAACCGGAAGCAGGCCACGATAATGGCGTCATAGAATCATTATTGAGATCTCTGTTGCGTTCAAGTGCTTTTTAGCGAGCGTGATTCTGCAGAATCACGTTTCAAAATGCATCTTTTTCAGTGTTTCATGTTTGCGTTTTGAAACACGTTTATTTTACGACCGATGAAAAATCGCTTGAAATCGCTTGAACGCAACTGTGTTTTAAACTAAACATCTTTGAAAACCGCGCTTCTAGGGTGAAAAAGTGTCGCTTGAAAGCAGCCTTTGAAATGCACTGTATGGGTATTTCAATATAATCATGATTTATATTTTTTTTTTATAAATCAGAAATGTTTACGATCCTTTTCCTGGATGAAATCATTTTTGTTGAAAACTTCAGGAGATTTGCACATTCGAAAAAAATGTTGACTTTAGTCCAACAGGCATTTTTATAGATCCCAGCCAAAGGGAAATCCAACCTTATAGAAAATTATTAACCTTCCTAGGGAAAGCAGAAAAATTGGAGAAGTAGACTGGTGAAAGTTTGAATGAAATTTGACCCAAAACATGAGAGGGTTGTGAATTTCTGAAAGTTGTAACCACTATAGGTAACTGCCCTAGCTTTTAATAGTGGTCTTATCTTTCAAACATTCATAACTTTCTTAGTATTGGTCCGATTTATTTCTCACTTTCGCCATTCCGTTTCTCTTATTTTTTGGCTTTTATACAAATTAAACTTATTACAAGGGTTGGATTACCCTTTCATAAATGGTCATCTTATATCACGGCCTAGTCAAAATGTTAGACAGTACCTTTATCATGTGAGGAAAAGCGTATTGGGAAGTTAATAAATGAGCTCTTGGTGACGGCTTCTTTTTTCAGAGAGATGAGGGGTACGGTGGTTATGGCAGTAATATTCTAAAGGTAAAAAAGAGCAAAGTCTTGCAACCAATGCGAACTTATTTGCATGAGATTTGCGTGAGTGAATTGGAAAAAAAGTTTGCTCCCCTCCTCCCTATTTTATCATTCTTGCTTGCGTGGATTTATATCTGGCTTTTCTTTTCTTTCTCTCCTATTTTAAGTATGTGGTCCAAGATAGCATGTGCTTCTCCTGTATATTTTTTTTTCTAGCAGTAGAAGAAATTGGCTATGCTTCCCATATACTATTTATTTAGTACATATGTAGCATGTTCAGCGTTTAATTGTGTTGAACATTTGCAAATGTGCAGATTATCAAACTTCAGATATATGCTGGAATGATGGGTATACTTGTTTCTCTTACATGTATTGTAATGTATAGAAGGTACATGTATCATGTACAGTATGTGTGCAATGTACAATGTGTAGATTACAGTTTGGAAACCCTTATCTACTGCATAGCTCTCGGCTTGAGCATATTGTATATATCTAACCTGCTTTACAAGACTACTGTAAACGCTGTTATTTTTGCGAGATTAATTGTCGCGCTTAGCTACCCCAAAACATATTCACGTTCTTAAATTCGCGTTGCACGCAATCCAGCCCTTTCAAAACACGCATAAGAAGTCATGCATCTATATTCGCGGACACCGACTTTAGCGCGAAATCCGCGAAAATTAAAGCACCGTAAATATTACCACGTTTACAGTATTTTGTAATTTATCCCATCATGATTGGGACGTGTAGAAAGTACATGTACCATTGTACTGTACAAGTAAGGTATACAGGGCGGCCCCCCAAAATAGCACAATAGCTGAGATAATAAAACTAAAATCTAAATGCCTTGCTCAACATTGATAATCTTGGTTTCATTTTACTTGGAAAAGAATTTTCTGCCCAATAAATGAAATTCAAACAAACAAACGAAGCAAACAAAACAAACAAATAGTGATAATAATGGTGGTTTCATATATAGTGCACATGTCCGTCACGTTGTGACGCTCCTGGCGCTGCCCCGATTATTACCCTGGCTTTAGCAAGGCGGCCATTACGGCGCTCTAGCATTTCAAGGAATTAATTAGGTACCCAAACAAACAAAATCAATGACATTTTGTCACATACATGTATCTCGTTGAAAGTACAGATCCTTGCTTTTGTGTTCTTTTTGGGTCACCCTGTATAGTAATAATCCAGTTCATAGTCACAGTGTGTGCATGAGGAGATAGAGGTCTATCAAACTTGTTTACCCCACATTGGTGGGCATGAAAGTTACTGTAAAACCAGACACGTTTTGCACGCATGAAATGTTTGAGCATTTCACAACTGTTTCAGGTTCGCAAATGTATCATGCTGCGCACTGATTGAATCACACCCGATAGGAACACTGAATTATTGCTATTTGTTTATTTATTTGCATGAAAATCACTCTC
The DNA here is from genome assembly GCA_037976565.1 of Mesocentrotus franciscanus. Classification (NCBI taxonomy): domain Eukaryota; kingdom Metazoa; phylum Echinodermata; class Echinoidea; order Camarodonta; family Strongylocentrotidae; genus Mesocentrotus; species Mesocentrotus franciscanus. The sequence goes on from CP137686.1 coordinate 14,055,833, forward strand.
GTTTACAAATTTTGAATGTCGCTGTTTCGACACTTTGTGTTTTCACAGTATGTAAGGATGATTTGTTCATGCACCATTTCTGTACTTCATGTTTCTCTGGTGGAAATGTTTTTTTCTCAAAAAGGGGAACTAAAAAAGTTATTCATAAAGCACCTTTATCACATTGAGGAATAGTTATTCCAAAATGCATAATAAAACCCCATCTATGACTAGATGTTCTTTGGACTCATTTCTGACACATGTGGGATAATTATGAGCTGCCTTATAAAATGTTCCTGTTCAATGTATTACAACAATTCACCTTAAAGGAATCATCTCTTGCATGGTGGTACAGTATGCATGAAAGAAACCATAATTTTTTTTTTAATTCTAACTTATTTTCCCAACATTTCTGCTTGATTGATGCATTTTCTGTTGCTTGGTGAAAGCCAAAGTGCAGTATTTGTAGATGTGTATATACACACCTGTAGCAGAGACAGGTGTATTTGTAAGGAGCTTGTGTGCACTGTGTAGGCTGGTGTAGGCTGGTGTAGGCTGGTGTGTACTGGCATAACTATTGTAGAGTTTGTAGCATTTCAGTTTGTGTTAGAATTTGTTCACAACCTTCTTTGCCCTCCCAAATGACCGAAGAACAAGCTATATATTTGTGGCAAAACTTACATGTAATAATTTTTCTTTTTGTTGTATATATGTTCTTCTTAAGATAAGCAAGTAGGGTTCGTTCCCATAGTCATGGACAAACCAGAGCCCACCCAATGCATCAAACTTACCACTGACGGTAACTTACTTTGCTATCAATATTAGCTACCATGGCAACATCGCTCAACAGCCAATCAAATCAAGGTTTCCATGGAAGTTACTATTAATGGCAAAGTTACCATCAATGCTAACTTTTATGCACCGGGTCCCTGGAAAGTCATGCAAAATGAATTCTTCTAGAAAGTAATGGAAAGTTGTCATTGGTTCTCAAATGTCTGTGGGAACCCTTTGTATAGCTAGTTTGAACATTTTGTCTCCAATCACAGTTTTTTGCTTTGCTGATTGATAGCATGCAATATGTATACATAAATTATTTATGTGTGTAGCTGTATGAATGTTATAGTCTTGATTTATACTCATTCCACTGCTATAGATTATAAACTTATATATTACACTAGCTAAGGAAATCAAATCTTTCATGGGCAATTTTTCAACTACAGTTGTATATGCACATGTAATAAATATTTATTCCTAATGAAAGTTCTTGGTTTTAGTAATACACTGTATTACATTTTTGATCTATGCACAGGTAACTTGGTAAAGCAAAGTGTGTTGCACAGTACATGTATTTCTGACATTAGTGATAATCGTGCTTGCATCGATTGTGAACGTCTTATGATCTTTTGCTCAGCAGGAGGACATTCTATCTAATTTAAGCCTTTCACTTTCATTTACTGATGTGCGAAACATAAACATTTCACAAAATAAATTGGGATCAACATCCTTCTCCCAGGCACATACATGTAGTATAGTCTGTAATGATACAGTTAACGACTAAATTATTTATACCCCTTGTAATTTGATGTTTTAATGTGTTTTTCGAAACTCAAGAATAGGGACTTTTAGATTTACACGACGAGAACGTGGACCGCCACGTGTGACATCCTTTTAAGGTAATGTGACGTCCTTTTAAGGCACTGCCGGGCACGGCCCAGTGCCTTAACACAATGTCACACGTAGCAGTCCACTATGTCGACGTGCAAATCTAAAAGTCCCTAGTGAAAGGTGGACTGGTTGAATTAGGGCCTTTGTTGAATACTATTAGATGTAACTCATGTAAGCTTTATTTTGTTACATTCTCACGAAACATAAATCGGGATAAATCAATTTTTCACAAACTTAAAAACATACAAAACTTGGTAAGGGTATGAATAATTAAGTGGTTAACTGTACATGTAATATATTGTTTATACAGTTGTACGTGTTGATATTATTGACCTTGATACATCTAGATGGATATCAGAATATAGTAAACAGGAATATTGTCTTGTGCATGTGCATGTATTTAAATCTATAATTTAAATGAACCCCCGCCCCCTGCTTTGCATCATGTTTGTGGATATATATATATATATATATATATATATATATAAAATGTAGATCTTTTTTCCACCATCCAATTTGATAAGTCTGTATTCATTGTAGCGATAGGTAGTAATGAAATTCTGTAAAGTACATGAGGAACATCAACAGGACGATGCAGGAGCGGTCATTGCAATACAAAGCTTTCAGCTAAATTAGCCTTCAGTTATTTATTCGGATTCTTATGAAGATATATTTGTGATGGAATTTAATATCTATTCAAGGGATGAATAGAACATGATGAGCAGTTCATGCTATATAACGTAACAAACATTCCCTGCATCATCCTCTTGCAGAGCTGCCAACCATTACGTTTTTCCCGGAATTACTCCGTTTTTTCCTCCAAATTATGGTATTACGTTTTTTCTTCATAAAATTTTTTTTGGTATAAATTTCAATATTTGTTTAATTTATTTTTTTAATATATTTTTTTTAAATGAAGAGTACGAATTTACAAATAGTAAAATAATGTAACAAACCATTCCCTGCATCATCCTCTTGTTCTATCCAACCCTTGTCAGTATCATCTGATAAGAGTCACATTGGGTGGTGTTCTCGAAAGCAGACTAACTTTAGTCCATGGTTTAATCCTCCGACTAAGTATGGAATGCCAAGTGTCCATATGAATATATTTTTGAATAATTTGATATGTCCCTAAATAACCATGATAACATAATTATTTCATAGTTACATTGTTGTTTATTAATTATGTTATTACATTTTATTTTAATTTAGTGACAGATTAAATTTATTCAAAAACATATTCATATGAACACTTCTATACTTAGTCGGAGGATTAAATCATGGACTAAAGTTAGTCCACTTTTGAGAATACCATCCATTGGCATTAACTGATATCAGTCAACACAGAGATGAGCCTATCTGGCATTCAACAGATGAAGTATTCATCTTTTTCATGCACCATCACACTATGTCTCATATTTTAATGCTCTCGTGTACATTTGCACGTATGATTATGCTCACCCCTCCTCTTTATCTTGTTTCCCAGCCACTGTTAACTCAGAAGCTATTACGTGATCAGATAAACCGTCGTCGCGGACCAGGAGGAATTGCACCAGATAGTCAGATGTCAGGCATGGTACAACCGGTAAGCTTTAATAGCCTCCTTCAGATAACTTTGCTTCCTTATAAAATTAAGATTCATCACTCATGTTTTAAAGAAATTTCACTGTATTAAACAGAATGACTAAAACAACCTTCTTTCCAGGGGGTGTTTCACAAAGACTAAGATCGACTTTAAGTTGGACTTAACTATGGCAGGCCATTCATGCCACTGGTTGCTCTCACCATTATGATCTTTAGATAATATTTTGTCCTTCAATAATGAACTATCAACAAATGTAAATTCTGTAGATTTGTGACCATGATTTGTACGTCCCTTGAGAGACCAATGCCAGTAAATGGTGAGAGCAAACAGTGGCATGAACGTCCTGCTATAGTTAAGTCCAACTTAAAGTGGATCTTAGTCTTTGTGAAACACTCCCCTCAGGCCTGCTACTTTCCAACATAAATGTACATGTGTAATGCTTAATTATCATTAATATGTCGATCAAATATGAAGGTTAGTTACATTAAACTTCCGTAGTCTGTAGTCAAAAGTATCTGCTTGCAAGATTCTATTTTCATTGCTGCTAGATTTGATATGTTGTGAATAGTATCTACCACTAAAAATAAATAAGAAAAATCACTCTGCTATTCTTTGAACACCACACTTTGATACACACGGTGTGGTGTTAAGGAAGTGCAAGTGTTTAAAAACTAATATATCATTAAATTTTTGTGATATCTCAAGTAAGAAAACATCTTGGCAAGATAAGAGACGAGTTAAAATTCAAGTCCGATCAGGTAGATGCTATATTTACATATGTACATTAGTTGCTACATGTACAGTATATGTGTGTGGTAATCTGTGAGTTATTGTTTTCATGGCATCTTTCCTATCCTAAGCCTTATCCTCACTTATCTCTGCCTTCTTTTATCACCTTCAGGGGAACCAATACAGCAACTACAACAACATGCCCATGATGGGTCAACAGCCGGGATGACCGCTGACCCTCACACCACCGGTCAGCCATCGTCCAGCATGGTGAGCAGTGGCTACAGTCAGCAGTTCTCCCACCCAGCCCAGCAGGGGGCCAGCCAGCCTCAGCGCATGATGCCTGGGATGAGCCAGCAGTCTGGGCCTAACCAGATGGGCTATCCCCCTCAGCAGCATCCACCAATGCATGCTACCAGAGCCAGGTGGGTATTTTCACTATACTAGATGTTTCTTATTGTGTTTGTTGTACAAGAGTATTAACAGGGCAAGTTTTTGCATGTGAGTGCACTCCATGAGACATGTGGCAGATCTTTCTAAGGGACCAGTTCATTCACAATCCCACAGCTCATGCTAATATCCTAATGCAAAATATTTCTCTTCTGTTGCCCAGCAGGTTACAGCACCAGATCCACCAACATCGCCAGATGCACCAGGGCATGCAGCAGCCCCAGCAGCACCCCACCGGTCCCGCTGGCCAGGGGACGTACATGAGCCACCAGATGCTACCCCAAGAGCAACAGCAGCAGCAGCAACAGAGGGGTCAGCAACAGCTCCTGCAGCAGCAGCAGCAGCAACAACAACAGCAACAGCAGCAACGGATGATGGCCCTGAGGCAGCAACAGATGCAGGGTCAGGTGCCCTCAAGTATGATACCGGGCATGCAGGGTCAGATGGGTGGTCCAGGAAGGCCTGCAAACACCATGAATCAAAGGGGTCACAATACCTACACGCATTATTGAAGAAAGCATGTATAGAATTGATGTGGACGCAACTGACTCTTTGCAGTCTTTGGACCCTGCAATTTGTTCTCTTAGCCTGAATTAACAACAATATGTACACTCATTATTGAAGAATGCGTGTAAAGACTTACACTCATTATTGACTCGAGGAAGGCATGTAAAGAATTGATGTGGATGCAAATGACTCTTTGCAGTCCAGATTTAGTGATTGTGGACGCAACTGACTCTTTGCAGTATTTGGACCCTGCAATTTGTTCTCTGAGCCTGAATTAACAACAATACTTACACTCATTATTGACTCGAGGAAGGCATGTAAAGAATTGATGTGGATGCAAATGACTCTTTGCAGTCCAGATTTAGTGATTGGACCCTGCAATTTGTTCTCTTAGCCTGAATTAAAGCCTTTCACAACACGTACATGCATTCTTGATGAAGGTGTGTAAAGGATAAAGGATTAATGTAGACTCTGCTGACTTGTTTCATGTTTAGACTATTGATTTGGACCAGGGCCATGAACCAAGGCTGTCACAACACATGCAAGCATTTTTGATGAGGGTGTGTAGAGGATTAGGGAATTCATTGTGGGCCAGGAAGGCACGTGGAGACTATAAACCAAGGCCGTCATAACATGTACATGATAGTCTACACCACAGCGTATTTATTGAAAGAGATAGTTGTGACACATGGGTTAAATCATGGAGCTCCAAATAATTCCCTCCCACGTGCAAATCATCTGGTGAACTGGAAATCTTGCAAATTACATTTGTTATTGAAAAGTGAAGTAGAGAACTCAAGGAACGAGTTTGGACTCAACTGAACTTTTGCGAGTCTGGACTTGTTGATTGAGACATAAATTTTGATCTTGCTCCTGCAAATTGACCGTGGAGGAGCAGGATAAGGGAAAATGAAGTGGTTGGCTGAAGATCAAATCACTCGAAGAGACTTCTGATTACTTAACCTGTCTTTAGTCAAGTATCGATGAATCTTGTCTGGCACACTTGAAGTCAACCACATCCCAATACCCATTACTGTTGCCAAAAGCAAGTTGAGGAATTGACTAAGGATCGAAGGAGGGTACAACTGACTCTCTGTAGGTCTGAACTGTTGATTGGGAGCTCTGCAAACCCTCAGTCATTGATCAATGACCTGGGAGCCTAGACAGCAAAATGATTCATTCAAGTAAATCTTGAGAATGGAATTTCTTTAACTTCTCTTCAAGAAGAACCGTTTTCCATATTCCTAGAATTCTTGAATTCAGAGCTTTTAGAAGACTTGGTAGACATGTCATGTCTGTACTGTAGTCTGTACCCCTTGCCAGAAAAGTCTTTGAATGAGTCTATCCAATGTTACCTCACATTGGACTATTGCACTTGGTCTGTTCCTCCAAAAATGTATGTAACTAGTTGGTGACTGAAGATCCTTTGTCCATTTGATCTACTTGTTAACCCATTGCCTACTGGAACCAGGTAGTTCCTGTATTAAACCTATGGGGAATATGACAAGCCAGTAGTCAAGGGGTTAACATCATGATGTACTGGAGTAGACACAGTGGAGATGTCATTAGAACCCTATTCATCTCACAGTTTGTGTCATTGCCAAAAATCAAGATGACTAATTACCGCTACAAATCCTGAATGCTTAATTGTGAAATTATGTGATCTCTCTTTCATAAATTCAGTATTTTTTTGCTGAAATGATCAGCTTACTACCTTAATTCACCATTTTGTCTGTTTGGGGCAAGAAGGGCATTAACTCATATACTGAACACAGAGTTGCCCTTCTGGCTCCAAACAGAAAATTTGATCTTTGTAATGTTTGGAGTCTTAATGGGCTGAAACTGCTGAAACTACAACTGAATATGACGTCACCATATTATTTGATGGTGTGGATGTGTTGTAAACCAATTGACTGCAGTACCATTGAGTGAAGTTTTTTTTAAATTTCATGTAGTAATACATTTCAGTACATCATACATATTTGGTGTATTTAGAAATATCCTACATCTTACAATCTGTGGTCTAGATGGAAAATCAGTGTATATACATGACATTTCTTCACTTTTATGGACCAATATGAAATATATATTCTACCAACTTAATTTATAAACACCCATTCTCCCTCTTCTCCTTTCTTTAATTTGCTTGGTATCAATTTCTTTTGTAATGTTGGTTATTCAAATTTCCCCAGTACATAGAATGTATTGCTTTCTTGTTGAACTTTGCTCCTGTCATGTATATACTTTTTGTCAATACTACTTTTGTAAATACCACAAAGCTCAATATTTCATTCTTATGAATGATGGATACATGTATATTCCTTTTCTTATTATAGTTGTACATATATATATACAGTCTACACATACATGTGCATATTATGCTATATGCTTTTTTTTCACAAATTCACTTTACATATTAGATACATGGAGATGAATAATGTATATAAGAATACACCAATAATGCCCATTGAATGTTGAATGGACATGCTTAAGATATTTATTTATAACTGAACTAATTGGAAAATTATGATTCATGTACAGGTGTAATTGATTCAGCCTCTTTTCACACTTTCAGCCATTAACAATTCAGTTTCTTTATTCGCCTCTCTGTACAGTTGCTTGATTTCCACGCGTGCAATTTTGCACAAAAGTATAGGCACCAGTTGAGAGACGATTGCTCAGTGCAACACTAAGGCTTCGCAAAATGACACATTTCTGGTCGTGAATAGCTCCATGACAAAACGTTTAATATCGGTATAGAATAAGCTTGTACTGGAAACAGTTAAAGCCCCACTGCACTACTTGTAGCTACTTGCTCCCTCTATATAAAAAACAATGCCTAAGTGGTGCCTGTTGATCCCCCATGATCCTCTTTTTCTTATGTTAATTGAGAGCTGAGTTGATGAGATAACCACCTTTCAGTGACCACGCTTGGAGGTCTAATCCCTCCTGGCCAAACTAGTGCAGAGGGGCTTTAAATGATCTTGAAGCCTTTGGTATATCTACCCCATGATAAGTACAACATGGAACAGGGAGCTTATTTGTATGGCATTTAAAGAGTTTTTAAAATGTTATACTAAAACCAGAAACTTTAGCAAGCACTTTACTGTTGCTCAGCTTGTGAGTGGTGTAGGCTTGCTAACGTTTCCTGCTATAGAACAGGCTTTGTAGATCTACGTGTACTCTTGAAGCATTCTTGGAGCACTCTTGGAGCACTCTAGGAGCACTCTTGTGTAGTGGCTCATTCAATTTGTTTAGCCTCATTGAAGAGAATTGAAATGGAGGTCTGTGCGTAAAGGAGGAATCCACCCTGATATTTAGTTGGTTTTGATAAAGACAGAAAAATTAGAAAAATGGATCAGTGAAAGTTTGAGCAAAATCCATTAAAAAGTAAGAAAGTTATGAGTTTTTGAAGTTGTGATCAATGGAAAAGGAATTGGCAACTCTCTGACGTAGCTTTCAAGGTCCTATACTGGCCATTTGCTCTCTACTGACGACTTCATAAATGTTTTTGATTGGTTAGACTAATACAGCTGTAGGGATTCGCTCGAACTTTCACTGATCCGTTACTCTGATTGTTCTGCTTCCATTAAAGCTAACTTAACATGAGGCTGGACTTGTCTAATCTCATGGTTAAAGTGCTGCTGTCATACATAGTCTGGGTACTGGGTATTCCCTTGACTGCACTGTGGTGATGAGCACAATTCATTCCAGGGGGGTGTTTCACAAAGACTAAGATCGACTTTAAGTTGGACTTAAGTATAACAGGCCGTTCATGCCATTGTTTGCTCTCATTATTTACTGGCATTGGTCTCTCAAGGGATGTACAAATCATGGTAAAAAATCTACAAAACTTACATTTTTTGATAATTCATTATTGAAGGAAAAAATATTATCTAAAGATTATAATTTAGAGACCAATTGGGATAGCAACCAATGGCATGAACGGCCTGTTATACTTAAGTCCAACTTAAAGTCGATCTTAGTCTTTGTGAAACACCCCCCTGGACCCTATTTGCGATTGATATTAATCGCAACTATGTACATACGAAACGGGAGAGTGTAAACTTGTGATTTATTGGAGCACTTAATTGCGATTACAACTCTTTATGAGATGGGGCCCTGGTTTCACGAACTGATGTACAACATAAGCAGGTGTTATTAGTCACCATGGTCTGTATTCTACTGATTTAGTTAAACCCGGTGCTTAGTCTAAGGCCACTTTTAACAAAGCTAAACGTAGACTTCAGACTAAGTTCCTCTGTTAAAGATAAAGACCAGTTCTGGTCATGTGATTGCATTGTGAAAGAAACGTTGTGGGTTCGATCAGAAAAGGTTGATCATCTAGCATATAAGTATTGGTGTGTACTGCAAGGTTCTGGAATCATCAAAATGATAAGAAATTTGGCACTGTCTTGGTAAAGTTACAAGCACTGTACACAGAAAGATGTATATGGGACTACGCGACCACGTGCGCGATATCTATGTGGTCGCAATAGATATAATAATTTACCAAATATATCAATTAGTAGGCGGTTTCCCGACTTTCCCGGCAAAATTTTGTATCATCACGTATTAGTCAAAACATATTCTTTTACATGATTGGTAATGAGAGCTTCCATTTCATTTTTTTGAGAGAGGAGTGTTTCCAAAACTGGTCTTTACCTTTAAACACGATTTTGAACAAAATTTTAGGCCCAGCATCAGGATTAGATTTTAGTAGAATACAGCATTTTTAGCTTTAAAAAATGTGGTTATTATATGTGAAGGCTTCACCTGTTCAAATTCATGTTGTGTACAACTCTTCACACTGTTATGTATCATCATGCAATTAAGTGAAGCTGCTCTTCTTTGGATGCCCGCTGGTTGGGGTTGGTGCATATCGTATATAGTTTTGTTTTTAAATGTTCACCTTTGGTACTCCATGGGCTGGCATTTGGGCCTAATCATCGAGAGCGAAGAGAATATTTTTTATCTGGGAATTCTTTTCATCCCAGTCACTTTTTCTGAAATACAGCCAATCACCTCGTGTGTATTTTGTGGACTTTATGTTACTTGTTTTCCTTGTGCAAATCATGGAGTTAGAATATCACAGGACTTGTTCATTTTGAGTGTAGATATTATAGTTATCATGATGACTTGATTTCAAGATATTGGATTAATAAATGTACATACACAAGAGATTCGGTGGTTTTGGTTTTTATCTGACTTATATTTGATTTGATTCTTCCTCTCTCACTTGATTTGTGTCTGATAGTATGATGTCATTTGTTTGATTTCAAGGCAACGACCATGAAATTACATTGCATAATTATATTAAAAGCAATTTTAGAAATGTGGGTTTGTGTGTGAGAGAGAAATGGTAGGAGGGAGAGAGGGTGAAGGAGGCAGGGAGGGTGAGACAGAAATATTGGGAGAGAAAGAAGGGGTTGGAATGAGGGTGTACAGAGAGAGAGAGGGAGAGAGAGAGGGAGAGAGAGAGAGAGAATGGAAAATTAAGCTGGAAACGAAGCGAAAAGAGGTAGGAGGGAAAATATAGTCAAAATTGTTTTAATCGTTAATAGTAGACATCATAAATGTATAAGTATAGAGTATAAATCGGGTTATTTAAACTTGTGTGCAGAGTAAAGAAGATGAGAGGATAAAAGAAAGATGAGGTAGCAAGAAACAAAAAGAAGAAAACATTCAGGATAGAGAATTTTAAAAAAGAATGTAGCTCAATGACACAATACTCGTTAAACTTTGACTGCGGAATTAACCATCAATAGGGGCAGATCAGGGTGTGTGCCTGTGGGGGCACAGGGACCTGTCCCCCCCAACAATACAAAATCTGAAAAAATGAAGTACACAATACAAAAGAAAATTGAAATTATTTGTCCTCTCCCGGGACAAAAAAAAACATCTTTACACCTTTTTACTTCATTCATTGGTTGTCAGATATTTTTCAGATTTGTGCCCCCCCCCCTAACCATGACAGCCTTGGGTCTGTCACTAGTTGATTAAGTGGGCTGCAATCAAGTCTATCACATTTGTCTAGTTTTTCTGCTAAATTAAAAATATGAGGCATTTTGCGCAAGAGTTAGAATTAAACACACAATTGAAAAAAACAAAAACAGAACATAACATAGCTTAACTTTCGTCTGAAATAAATAAAAACGACTGCTTTTCTGGCCTACATTAAATCGCAATTTTGGGGCAAAAATCCCTTGTGTTGAATTGAAGTGGGCTAGGGAAAAAACAACAAAAACCACAAAAAAGACCACAATTTTTATTTGCTTTTTATCAGTCAAGAAGCATGATATAATATTTATTCATAAGTGTTTTATACAAATCTGTGCATAAATACTTCATATACTATTTTACATAATACTGATCTAAAATCAAACTTATCTACACATCTAACTACATAAACTCGATCTATAGCTTTGTACAGAATTGCAGTGATCACAGAGGCGGCGCTCCCGGGGGGGGGGCAGGGGGGCACAGTGCCCTCCCACTTTTTCAAGTACCCCAAAAGTGCCCCTTTTTACATAGGAAAAGTGCCCCTTTAACTTTATAAAAGTGCCACTTTTTACATAGGAAAAGTGCCCCTTTTACTTTGACAAGTGCCCCTATTAATTTTTTAAAGTGCCCCTTCCCCTTTTCCATCTCTGATAAGTGCCCGTATTATTTTGACACTTACCCCTTTTCCTTCAACAAGTTCCCATTTTCCTTTGCAATAAGTGTAAATTTTTCATTCTCATAAGTGCCCTTTTTAATCTCTAGTAAGTGCCCCTTTTCAGGTACGAGAAGCGCCCTTTTTCACTTTTGATAAAACGCCCCCTTCACCTCTGATAACTGTCCTATTCAAATATGAGAGGTGCCCCCTTTCCTTTGTATTTGTAAGAAGTGCCCCTTCCCCTTTTAATAACTACCCCTTATAACTCGGATAACGCACCTTATATTTTCACATGTGCCCCCTTTCCTTTCTAATAAGTACCCCTTTTCCTTATGATAAGTGCCCCCATTAAAAAAGAGCCCCTGCTCATAAATGCCTCTTTTTACCTATGAAAATAGTTCCTTTTCATTCTCATAAGTGCCCCTTTTCATCTCTTGTAAATGACCCTATTCAATTCTGAGAGATACTCGTTTTATTTTGACAAGTGCCCCTTTTCCTTCCTAATAAAAGCTCTTTTTCCTTCTTATAAGTGCCCCTTCCCCTTCTCATGATTACCTCTTTTCATCTCTGATAAGTGCCCCGTTTATTTTAGGATGTGCCTCTTTTTCTTTTTAATAAGAGCATCTTCCCCCTTCTAATAAAAGCCCCCCCTTTCACCTCCGATAAATGCCCCTATTAAAATCTGATCGGTGCCCCTTTTTTCAACAAATGCACATTTCCCTTTATTATTAGTGCCCATTTTTCATTCTCATAAGTGCCTCTTTTCATATATGGTCAGTGCCCCTTTTCACCTCTGATAATTACCATTTTAACAATGATACGTGCCCCTTTTTCTTTCTAATAAGGAACCTATCCCTTTTTCATAAATGCCCCTTTTCACTTCTGCTAAAGGCCCTATCAAAATCTGATGGGTGCAGATCTGGATGGGTGCCTTTTTTTCCGTCGACAAATGCCCATTTCCCATTCTCATAAGTGCCTCTTTGTTTAGGTGTAAGAAGTGCTCCATTTTCACCTCTGGTAATTAACCCTTGTACTTTGACACGTGCTGCTTTTCTTTCTAATAAGTGTCTTATCCCTTTTGGTAAGTGTCCCCTTTTCCTCTCATCATTAAACGTGCCCCTAATTTCAAGCGACTAAGAGCAATTTCCCCAAAGCTCGCTCGCTACGCTCGCTCGCATTTATAGATGTTATAATTATGTTACTTATCAAAGGTCTTTTCAGTCTTCCGTTATGAGAATGTGCTTATAATCCCATCAGGATTGGGTTTTTTCCTCTTTATAAGATGTAATTTTTTGCGCTGCGACCTCACAAATCTTAAAAATTTCCTGCAAATGAATTTTCAGACCATCGCACCCAACTGCAAAGTATGATGCTTAAACAATATCTTATAATGATGTATAAAGAGAAACAAATATTAAAATCATCCCTGATAATGTAATCACAATATAGGGTATATACCGATGTCTAAAAACTTGTATATTTTCGCTTTGAGATTCCCTTTGAAGGTGCCCTTTTTCCCAGAAAGTGCCCTTTTTTGTTGGTGCCCCCCCCCCCACTTTGGAAGTCGTTCCGCCGCCTCTGGCAGTGGATATTATTTTGCGTAGATCATTTCAAGACTTACACAATCATTCTACAAGAACATGCTCAGTAACACGTGATAATCTTTTATTTTCAAATAACTGCATATAATTTCGAAAATAGAATTGAGACACACCCAACGAAGCTCCCTCTTTGTATACATGTTATGTATAGGGCATAAAGTACAGTGCTCACGACCAGAGACACTCAACACACATGAAATAAATGTTATTTTGTTTTGTTTTGTTGCGAATTTTTCAACTCCTAGCTAAACTTAACTGCATGTCGATCAACGAGTCGTGAACACTTAATATGTTTTCCAAAATCCATGACTTTACGAAATAGATCGGTATATTAATTTGTATGTTGACAGACTGAAGTATCCTTCACGCCTACTATCAACATGATCGCATAGACTTTCAAAAAATTTACCTAAAAGGCAATTTCGATAGTATAGTGACATGTTACGTCATCCTAGCATGATAAGCCTATCTATAGTCAATCCACCGCGAGTTGATTTCTTGGAGGCCTTTATACCAGTTTACGATTGTGTTTATCATTAAGTTATTGCATTTAAAAGTAATGATTCCTTGTAATAAAGTTATTTGGTCTGATCAGCAAAATTTAAGCCATTAATATAGCAGATAGTTTAGTTGAGGGGGAGGGGGGGGGGGGGTTGTGCTACTAAGTACTAAGCAGCGAGAGAAGCAGTGAATGACAAGTGCCCCTTGCTTTTGGAAACAGTGCCTGCATGTTTTACCAACGTTCTTCCGCGCCTTCTATGATATTAAATTGATGAAGCCCATGAATTGATATTTCCCTGTTACCATTGATTACTTAATCTTGATTGGTCCAGTCGAAATGGTGTGCATTTCTCGTACTCCGCGGATATCTCGTCTTTTACGAGGTTCTCGTCTACACTCTTGCCAGCAGTGAGCTGCGGACTCCTGGCCACGGCACACTTGAACGCGACAATGCATGAATACCTGCAGAAAATAGAAAAGCAAAGAAAACAGGAAAGAAGTATTAGCTATGTCTTTTCATCTAGCTTTATTTATCTCTCTATCCTCTCCCCTTTTATATCCCTTTCTCACTTTGACTCCCTCCCTCTCTCTCTCTCTCTCTCTCTCTTTGACTCTCTCTCTCTCTCTCTCTCTCCATCTCTTCTTTTGTCTCTATATGCCTTTCTATTATTATCTTTTCGTCTCTCCTTCTCTCCCCATTCCCCCTCTCTATGTCATTCGCGCTCTCTCTCTCTCTCTCTCTCTCCATTCCTTCTTTTGTCTCTATATCCATTTATATTATCTTTTCGTCTCTCCTTCTCTCCCCATTCCCTCTCTCTATGCCATATTCGCCCCCCTCTCACTCTCTTCCCCCTCCCCGCCCCCTCCCTCTCCCTTGATCACAGTTTCTACCACTGTAGCCTACAGACCACTCTCTCCATCTCTCATTCGATCTCTGTTAAACTGACCTCATTATACTCTCCAATGGGGCTGAACGAATCGACTGCTATCGGTCTGAATCTAGGATCATCGGCCGAGGCTCCAATATGAATGGTATCATCTATCTCACAGCTGAAAATTAAGATGAATAGTGGATGCAATATTCTTGAATGTTTTAACGGTATGATTATAAAATATAAAAAACAACAACATGTGCGATAACAAGAAACAAAAAAGTTAGTATTCTACTGTAGATGATAGCGTTTGCCCAACGTACTTGCATGTCAAAAACCATGATGGACAGAGGCAGAAGCATCTTCCAATGAAAATTTCGTGTGGAGGTGTCGTGGTATATTGGTTAATTCACTTGGCTCGATCTCAATCTCAATCCAAGGGTAGAGGGCCCGACATAACTTAAAACGTCTTCTGGCACGGCATTAATCCAACATTTTCTCACCCTCCACTCAGGGGTAAATCGGTACCTGGCAATGCTGGGGTCATAAGACATAACAATTGCAGGGCCCGCAGGTAGAGCAGTAATAATACTGATATGGCTATCCTGTGTAAATAGGACCCAAGTATTAAAAGTTTGTGAAACGATATTCACTTTTGGTCACATTCGGAATAAATTCATGTTTAATTCAACAATTGAAGCTGCGATATGAATGGCATCATAAATACCCAAACTGAAAGAACAATATTCGTGACAATACACTTTTGAATATTTTGATAATATAAACAAAAAAAAATCAGCCAAAGTGTAAATCGTTGCAGGTAGAGAGAGAGAGATAATTTGATTTTGATCAAAGGTTATGAGGTAGGTGGGGTGGGCATGGGATTGGGTAGACCGAAATCTTCAGTCTCTTGTATCCATGGTGGTGCCATTGAGACTCCATCTTGCTCTATGATCTGACCACCTTTGTACTGATTGACAAAATTAAGTTTTATTAAAGAACTTCACATACTAGACGATTATTTCTGTCTAATTAAGACTTTGGGCTTTCTATTTTCTAAATATGTGAGCCAGCGAATGGAACTTTTTTTTGGACACTTGATTGTTGTGAAAATGTAACGCTGTTAAAAAAAAAATAATTATAATGGATTAGATAAATAAAGTATAAATAGAGTGCCTCGCTGGCCAAACTCGAGGTGGCAGCTGCCGCCAAATTGCCGAGACATTGGTAACTTTGAACTCTAAAGGAGGAGGGGGAACCCCTAGCCCCTACCTCGTATAAATCTGTCTCGACCGGCAACACGTACAGTATCATCCTGTACTTACCCATCCTGGATGAGAGACGCTGCGTCCTGGTCTTGAGCGTCTGGTCCTGGAGTGGTCCAGCACGAATCAACGAACACACTGGCATCCACTGAGGACGTCAGGTTCACCGCAAAGACTTCCTGCCCTGGCTGAACCCCTTCCATCCACGTCCCAAACAGGTCTGTCCCCGAGGAGGCATTACTTGATGTTCCGAAGGTATCATCCATGTACTGGACGAGACTAAGAGACAGGTCACCTAGGACAGCATCGGACAAGACCAGGGCGCTGGGTTCCCGGCGACCACCGGTAAGCGATGAGATGCCGCTGATGCCTGCTTGGGTCGATTCGCATTTGAAGGAGAGGTAGCGGAGGGGAGAGTCGGGGGTGATGACAGAGTCGGCAAACCTCAGGGTGTTGGAGAACGTGACAGTATCTCCTTGTTCCTTAGACGGAATGTTTGATTAAAAGAAACGGAATATCCTTTATTAAAACACATCACAATTGCTACAGGAACTTACCAAATGAGTATTCGTTAAGGTCATCGCATAATATGACTACGACTAGATTGTGACAGAAAAACAAATGGGTTGGATATGGACTTTCAAAATAAGTTCTTCCGGACTCAAATTCCAAATGAGGCAATGTATGTTAATATAAATTATAGGGTAACCGGTCCCCAAAGAATCAAGTTGACATACCACTCGTACGACTGATTACAGGTTCATTACTGAATTGTAGCCGATTTTGGCTTTTTTGCGACTGAAAGAGGGGACGATCGAATTTTCTTTCCTTTCACTTTCTAAATTATTTCCACATCCATTTTTTGTAGAGACGAAGAACATTATTTCAATCTACCAGCCATGACTTGGCACCTTTTTCATAATACTACAACTGCAACATTTTCATAATTCTTATAACATTTTCAAAAACTTGCCAACGGCCAATCAAATGCCACTATTTCAGTAGCTTTATACCAGTTATTGTAATTTGTTATAGATAACAAGGATTGTAGAAATGTATTACTTGAACTCGAGTATCACACGAATCGAAGGGTGTAGTAAGCATGATGATGCCTTTCTGGATGATCACGTGTTTGCAGGAAGGATCGTTGAGGGTGACATCATCAGGACCGTGAACGAGAAAGACCGATGTATCCAGTGTGATGGACATTGAGGAGTTGTAACATTGCACTTCGTAACCTAAACAGATACAAAATGATCTCAAAAATATAATTTACCCCAAGTAAGAACAAATAACTCTATCTATATGACATCATAAGAGAAGGTCATACCCTGAACACCTTTAAAAGGAGATATTAGTCACTTTTATTGAGCAAAACATTTTAGTAAAGAATCGCGAGTCAATCATTTCGTGCGTATGTGTGCTTGTGTGAGTGTGTGCGTGTGTGTGTGTACTTGTGCGTGTGTGTTCTTGTATATAATATCGGTATAATTGTATGTGTCTATAGAATAAGTGAGTAAGAGTCTTGTAGTTTTTAACTTAATTTATTTTAAATTTGTAATCAATTTATTTATTTTGTGTACATATTTGCTTTGACATTGTTTAAGAGGAGAACCTAGATAAGTATTTATACTTTATACTCCGAAATCTCTTCGAATGAGGACCACTGCTGCTTGTAGTTATCGCCCTAAGCCCCTAACATTAAGACTGCTCTCGGTTTATAATTTCGAGTTAACTTAAAGTTTCGTAAGCACAAGCGCGTCTGCAAGGTCGCTAACTCCAAGATAACTTCGATATTTAAAACCAGGACCTAAACTTAAAGTTAACGGACTATCTTGAAATCTTTTTATGTTTTGCTTATCTGCCTCTGTAATATATAACTGGGCTTATCGAAGGTTGCCAATTAGGAATATCATCTCAAGACGTTTCAATGTTTGGCAATGTAAAGGAAGGTTGCTTTGGTGTATCTTCTGCTGAGAGCCAGAAAGGTGTTATTTATGTGTACAAGCAGATGAGTTAACGTCCTACTGGCTCTCAACAGACGTTGTATTTATCAGGGGTGGATCAAGCGTTCTATAGAGGAAAGGTAGGGGGCACAATATGATTCTATTGTAAAAATTAAAATATGACTAAAAAGGTTTATCACAATTTTAAATCGAATTTGGGGTCTCCAACTTGACAGGGGCACATTTTTCAAATATGCACAATTGTGTTTTAAGGGGGCAACCATCCCCTCCTTAATCCACCACTGTATTGGCTAACATATTAACTAACCTCTTGGAGGAATGAACAGCGGTTCTGTACTCGGGACGTACAATCGTTTCAGATAATACGCCACAGGGAATGCTCGTCCGCTCAAGTACCCCGTTCCGTAGCCAATCACCAGGAACCTTGCCTGAGGGTCAGTATGGCCGATGGTGTGACGACCCGATTGTAAGGTTCCATGAAGGACACTTGATACATCATCCTCTACAATGACACGCCAGTCTGGTGAATCCCGACCAACGAAGTTACCGTTCACGCGGAGTCCGGACAAGCTGATGTTCGAGTTTGTAACCATCACGGTGACGTGATCATTGTCCATAGAGGTGAGAGACAAGTCCCCGATGATGAACTGCTCGACGGGTGGGATGACGACCATGGACGGGTCCCCGACGAAATCTCCAGATTGGAAACCTTTCATGAACTGCAGAACTAGAACAGGTTCGGTTGATCGGAACGAGAGATCAACATGACGGGTAAATATAAATTCATGGTGCTGGTTTTCGTTGAGGTGCACATCATTTGCATGTGGGGATGAGAAGATGATGTTGGTGTCATTGAAAGGGGCGACGATTCGAAGAACATAGCTGCTTTCTCTGTCCTTAAACGGTGCCACGATGAACTGCTTCCCGAGGGTATGTACTGGTGGCATTTGCTCCACTAGGTAGTCGCAGTACTTGATTCCTCTCGGGACTCGCGAACATTCACTTCCGGTCACAACCGCCACTGGTCTATCCGACTTGATTCGTGAACCTGTCAGGTCTTTGTCACTCATGATCTGTAGGGACTCATATGACCCAAGCTGAAACTTAAAGAAATCATCAGGACCATAGTAAACGTGGCCAAAGGCTACTACCTGACTGAACCTGATTTTTATCAGAGCGCCCGCTTCGGTCGCGGTCACTGTGAAGCCGGCCTTGTACTTAGTGTGTTTCAGAGTCAGTGGCTCGTAGATACCAACGATGTAGTCGTTCCCAAGACTTCCGGTAGGGAGAGGGGTAAAGGCTCCAGAGTTTACTCCTGCTTCTATTTGGACATGAACACTCAGGTCACCATCAGCTCGTATGCCTACAACATTCTGCTTCAAACCAGTGCCACGTGAGGTAAGTGACCTTGGTAGATCAACCCTAAGTTCACGATCACCAGGTACCTCAACGACATGGCGGAAGTTGCTACCAGAAGTGACAATCGTAGCAGTAACGGTTTGACCACTTTGTGAAGACAGAAAGACACGTTTGGAAGAGCTACGCCGATAGACGTAGTCCGATGGTATACCGAATACAAAATCATTCCCGATTGTACTTGGAATGTCAAGTGATGCTGCAAAATAAAGGAAAAGAGAGCCAGTAGTTTAATTTTCACTTGTGACAAATTCACGAAATGCCCTATTGAAGGGATTAATTCACAGTGGTATATCGGGGGAGGCATATCAGAGAGAGAGAGAGGGGGTATGGAGAATAAAACAGGTCAGAGGCGGGGGAAGGGTACGTCGAAGGAATACGAAACGACTGCCCTTCCTATAGTTGCTGCCTTTGGTGTTGGAGGAGGTGGTAAAGGAAAATTTTCTCTCCTTTTCTAATGCCTGGGACTTCATTTGATATTCAATTTCCTTGTCTGGGTTTTGGGGAAATCGAGTAGGTCATTACTGAAGGACTATAGTTACTATTTATAACTGTATGGAAAGTCTTGTTATGACTAATACGTATTAAAGCATAGGCCTATCCTTAATAATATTATACAAAGGAACCAAGATTTAGATTTCGACATGAAAACAATAGCCACATATCTAATGCCAGTAAAATTTGATAAAATGAAAAATAATCAAAGCGCTTTAGTGACCGCTCCAGAGGAGGCGCCAATCGGCGATTGCGTTATTACTTGTGCTAATCACTCGTGTAAAGAAATTGGCCTATACACCCGATAAGTCAAGACAATGTTTGCACAATTCATTTTTACATTCACTCTCTATATCTTCACATGGCGCGTCAAAGCCTGTGTCAGTCGCTGGCGCTTTTCTACATCAGGCAAATAACGCTTCGTGTGCGACGTCCAGGCGGACATAACTCTCTGTCAGAAAATAATACTCACTGCTCCCGTCAATGACCACCACTACAGATATCACTACAACCGTCATCCATGCCTTCATCGTCGTCATCGTCATCGTGATATGGTTCACGAGATCGTTCACGTACAAGAAGCTCACTGGAACTGGTGTCTAAATAAACTGCAGGTGCCAACTTTAATCCAAGATTTCCGCTTCTTCAGCAGGACTTTCTCGCAAGCGTCAGTAATGAAATGTTGACCATCTATAATGCGTTAATACGCCATAACTGTATGGTTGGGTGCCTATATAATTATAGGGATGGTTGGGACTAGGCCTCTCTCTCTCTCCAACCCAACTAGTTTGTCGAGCTGCCAATCTAGCTAGTGCGCAGTCAAAACAGTTCAGTTCCTGGTCCTTGTTGGGTTTTGATAATAAGTCATCACATGCTTCCTGTTTTGGATCGAGCCTGGATTAAGAGAGCATGCCCCAGTGGCGTATCCAGACCTTGATCTCAGGAGAGGCAATGTGTCTCAAATTGCTGTCATCCCTATGCTTTTAGTATTCTTTACGTTGAAGGGGTGTCGCCAAAAAATACTTCTTTGGGGGAGCGGAAACAGTCTTTTGAGAAACTACTTGATTAATCTATATACAATTGCTCTCGTTCTTTTTCTTGGTAGGAAAGCTGCCAGGAGGGGCTTCGTATTAGGGACTTTTAGATTTGCACGTCGACGTAGTGGACTGCCACGTGTGCCATTCTTTCAAGGCACTGGCCCGTGCCCGGCAGTGCCTTAAAAGGACGTCACATTACCTTAAAAGGATGTCACCGTGGCAGTCCACGTTCTCGTCGTGTAAAATCTAAAAGTCCCTATTGTCACCTTAATTGCGTCCCCATCAAATACGCTAGTGCGCATGTTCACTTTTGCTGACGCCTTCCGATGGTACATGCTGTGTGTCTGTGAGGTTAGGTTTAACGCGATCGCAACTACTTTCGAAAATTAACTAAAGGCCTTTTCATAGCCTCATCCATCACCTTTAGAAATGCGGGATCACTACAATGACGTATTACGTAATCTGCATATGATTTCTATGGGATCGATATACAATAGGGTTTTGAAATTGCCCGTGATTGATTTTTTTCGAAAGTAGTAATTGCGATCGTGTTTTTATGGTTAGGGTTACAGGTAGGCCTCCTAGCTGGCGGGTACCGGGCTGACATGCAATATTTGGTTATGAAGGGCCTTGTCTGCTGAGCTAGCAACTGTCGAAGAAGCATGTGTTGTAGAACCGTTTCAGTTCAGTTTCAGTTCATTTCACTCACTCCGTATGGGAAGGATATTCCACCCCTTTCAATCATTTTTTGACACACCACCAATCACCATTGTCATTCATAGACAGGCCATGATCGAAGCTCCCCATGTACAGACTATCTAAAGGCTCATACCCGAGTTACACCAACAACACCGACAACAGGCCAAACAAAAAAAAGATTACTACTTCGAATGGCCAATTAAGGATCGGTCGGTTTGGAGTTCGTGTGAAGTCGGTTTGGCGGTCTGACTGTGATGTAATGATCAATCCAAGGTCATGTAATCATTGTTTGACAACAAACCCATTCAATACAGGTAGCTAGTTATACAACAGATTGGTTTCACACAGGAAAAGAATCATGGCAATAGGAAATCCACTATTTCCACTTTTTAATCTATCACTAAGCCTTTCTTTCCGGCGCGTTATCAAACTTTGATTCCTATATGGTTCCATCATTACCGATAATGACCTCCTGTCTATAGCGCCTCGTGCCCTTTGCACACGAGGCGTCTTTAGATGGCGTTCTATATATCTACGCAATATCATCAAGTCTGGCACATGTGTATGTTTTTCTGCGTGCGCTCGTGCATGTGTTCGGGCAAACTCTCGACGAATGATTGCCGTCGCCGTCTCTCCTCGGAACGGACCTACGCCACTCTCTGCCCCCTCTGTTATTTTCTCCTCTCTCTTCCTCGATTACTTCGCTTTCGATCATTCTATTTCCTTTAGCTTAAAGCCCTTATCAAAGATTTAGCAAGCTCTAAAAAAAACTCATCTCAAATTTATCAGTAATACAGTGTAGCTAGCAAGATGAGTAGTATATTTGCAAAATTTCTGATCAAAAGACTGTGGTACTCTATAATATGAGTGAAAATTCAAGTTCTCGTTTTTTTACACAACAAATGGGGTGAATAAAACAATGGCTGTTGCAAAATTCAAATTTGAAAAGAACGATATCTGCAAGTTTGCTAATAATGAATATTTTGCCCTCCATGCTACTAGGAAAGTGTTCAATTATGATTTATACAACATTTTGGACCTTTTAACAAGCTTTAATTGAGATTGCCACCGTGCAAATCCCTGCATGTACACCATTCAATTGGCTATAAGTATAGTATGGCAATTTGTAGTATCACGTATATTTTTTTCCTCCTATCTATCTTTGTTCTGAGTCTCATTTTGGACAAATCCGTAGAAATGCATGCTTCCATGGTTGGGACCTTACGCAGGTAAGAGGTATCTAAAGAAACATCTCTACTCCTAGACCTGCCATGATTGTCTGAGAATAATCACGTCATTATGATTTCGATATTCCCCTAATTGAAATCTCCTACCTCCGGATTCACCTCGTCCCTGATTAATAATTAGGAGAGAGAACCCCCAAAACCGTGAATTGATACCGGAAGAAAATTGTAGCCACATGCCCATCTTACACGGGCTCGCCTTAGCTATATAAAAGTAAATAGATAGATGAATGAATAAATAAATAAATATATAATTGAATAAATAAACAAATAAATAAATAAACAAAGAAAGAAAGAAAGAAAGAATGAAATGTATAGATATATATATACATGTATGTACATGAATAGGGAATATCATTTTAGCACTGTCACACAAAACGGATTGCCCTAGAAATGCCTTCGTATTCCAAATATACATGTATATCAAAACTGGGACAAAATTCCGATGCCATATTGAACACAGTCCCATGCTACCTTGTCTCCGCGCAGTATTTCAACTGTATGTAATTTTAAAGGTAAAGACCAGTTTTGGAAACGCCCCTCTCTAAAAAAATGAAATGGAAGCTCTCATTACCAATCATGTGAAAGAATATGTTTTGAATAATACGTGATGATACAAATTTTGCCGGGAAAGTCGGGAAACCGCCTACTAATTGATATATTTGGTAAATTATTATATCTATTGGGACCAAATAGATATCGCGCATGTGGTCGCGTAGTCCCATATACATCTTTCTGTGTACAGTGCTTGTAACTTTACCAAGACTGGGCCAAATTTCTTATCATTTTGATGATTTCAGAACCTTGCAGTACACACCAATACTTATATGCTAGATGATCAACCTTTTCTGATCGATTCCACAACGTTTCTTTCACAATGCAATCGCATGACCAGAACTGGTCTTTATCTTTAAGAAGACTGAGTAAAATGTATCACTTTTCTTTAAATTTCACAATGCAAAAGTATTTTTAGGATTAAATAGTCAACCTAACCCAATAATATCTAGACATTTTTTTTCTTAATTGAACGCAATTGCATGATCAGTACACAACATATATCTGTAGGATAATGTTCCCTTTCTTACTTTATCAGCTCCCTGAATTTCCTTTTCCTCATTACGCCACTGGTTCTCCGAATTGTCTCAATACACCTTTTCACGGTTACAAAAGCGCGCATGCGCAGACATGGGCGCCATCTTAATTTAAGAACAAATTTAAGAACAAACAAAGATGTTAACGTACCCCACTGACCTCTAGAGGTCAGTGGTTTACCCGTAATTAAGATAGCGCGCCCATGCAAATATGATGTGAGCGCACAGCGCAGGCATCTGAAAACATTGAAGACATCACTGCCTGCGCTGTGCGCTCACATCATATTTGCATGGGCGCTATATACGCGTAAACCCCTGACCTCTAAAATGGCGCCCTTAACCGTGAAAAGGTGTATTGCTGTAACAAAGATCTTTTGTTGCTCGAATATTGCTCAATTCCTTGGGGTGACAATTAAGACCTTTCCAAAAACTTTTGTTCGCTCGCTTCTCTTGCTGGAAAAATACCTACGAGTTACTTTGTTGCTCACGAAGCAACAGTGAATACAAATTTATCAAATCAAATGAAATATACATACAAATTCACTAATGTTAAAAGGTGGCCCGGTTAATGATTTCATTGTCGATCGATATAAAATTACATGAATCACTATGGGCTCAGGAGTTTGTAACCCTCCTCACAGCCCTCCCCCCAAAACCTTCCCCGGTCCCCGAGACAAGGTCTGGATTTGTCATTGTTACAAGACGAATTGGCATGAATCGAGTTAGCAATTAATCGTCATCCTCTGCTACCGACATCTCACTAGAACACAGGGGCGGCAGAGCGACTTCTAAAGTGGGGGGGGGGAGGGGGTGGAGGGGGAGGGGGAGGGGGACCAACAAAAAAGGGCACTTTCAGGGAAAAAAGGGCACCTACAAAAGGAAATCTCAAAGCGAAATTATACAACTTTTTAGACATTGGTATATACCCCTACATTATGATTATATTATCAGGTATGATTTCAATATTTGTTTCTCTTTATACACCATACAAGATATTGCTTAAGCATCATACTTTGCAGTTGGGTGTGATGGTCTGAAAATTCATTTTGCGATTGTGAGTTCGCAGTGCGAAAAAGTACATCTTATAAAGAGGAAAACCCCCAAACCTGATGGGATTATAAGCTGATCCTCATAACGGAAGACTGAAAAGGCATGTGATAAGTAACATAATAATATATCGTCCATAAATGCGAGCGAGTGTAGCGAGCGAGCCTTTGGGGAAATTGCTCTTTGTCGCTTGAAATTAGGGGCGCCTTTAAGGATGATAAATTAATTTACCGAATCGTTTTTTTTTAAACAAAATTGATTGCGTTCCAAATCATGAACTACCACATGGCACGAATAGTCAAATGAACGTGATCAAAGAAAATTTAGAAGTGACAGGCGACCACGACCAGAGTGACCTGAGTGGGTATGGTATGTAAATTATTTGAGAATACTCTTTACTGTTTTTTTTTATTGTTGCTTTTCTTTATGTGTGTTTGTGTTTGATGATTGCTAAATATGTTTATAGCTGAGTTATAAGCTCAATGTTAGCTATCAACCTTGGTTATATTTTTTCCTTTTCTTGATTTCTTTATAATAAAACAAAACTTTGATTGTTTGGATAAGTACAATGGTTTCAGGAAAATACTCGATAAAGGAGGCTGATCTGTTGTATCAATGAAAACCCCCCGTCCGACTGCTTAAAAGATAAAAGTATTATACAATGTGAGAGATTAAGATTAAAAGGTCATTCAATAACACATTACCCTTTTCCCACCAACAACACTAGAGGGGAGTATTTACACTCACTTTGAGTTGTCCGTGTATTTGAACACTTTCTTCTGGTATCAATTTCTAATTTCATTTTCTCATTCCCTAATATTAGGACGTCGTAATCTGAAGATTGCCGATTTCATTTAGGGTAATGATCAGGTCCAATTATGACGTCATTATCACCAACTATAAATCATGACACGTCAAGGAGGAGATATGCTCCTCAAGACTACTCGTGTAAGGTCTCAAGCCTGGAAATGTATTTCTCTGCGTTTGTGTTTAAAATAAGACGAAGTTAACATGATTAAGGAGAAAAGTGTATTTTAAAAATCGTGTCCATAATCTTATCCTCCTTCATCGAAGCTCCTTCTCAAAAATCATAACACTCATCCAAACAATTACATAAAATCACAACGTCACGTACGTTTACCAACAAACCTTTAACCGTCGTTATTATTAAGCTCATCATCATTTTCATCAACATCATTTTTTGTTATCATGATGATCATGATCACCATCACCTTCATGATCACCATCATCACCACTGGTATTGTATTGAGATGCTAGATTGTATATTGTACATGTAATACACTATTCGATTGCATCATCTAGTTTCTCTCCATCATTTTGCTTTCTATTTCTTGGTATTCTCCTTCTTACGCATCATAACATCCTGTAGTGGACATTCCACCACTTTTATTCATTGATAGAGATTCTTGGTATTAATTGACCACTCCTCCCATCACTCATTACCTCGTATTGTTTGTAACAGAGGAAATACTATGGTTGTTTTGGAATAAACACTTCTAGTTTAGACAACAACTATAGTCAAGTCGCACTGCATCCCTGTCCAAGTCTATAGATCCTTCATAGACTACCGTCGATACATAACAACCACCATCATTATCATCAACATCTTCATCATCATCATCATCATCATCATCATCATAATAATAATCATTCTCACTACCATCATATACAATCAGCAAAGAGACAATGGACACTCTTTACTGTTTAAAATATTCATTTAAAACATTTACGTCTTTCGGACGGTCCCCAGACGTAAATAATCATATCTGATTGATACACGTCTGTAAAAAAAAACCCCAATTACATACACATACACACTACACTGCACAATGAAATATATACATCAAATTAAAGAAAATGACTACTCTAACAACATAAATTAAGATCAAGTTTTGAACTTTCACGCCTGGATGGGCACTTTCATTTAACCGGTAGAAGGTCTGATACTCTGATTAAAGGCATCGTTTAACAATGTTAAATCTGAGATGCACGGCCCTACGTGTTATCAGTGTCTGTGATATGGTGTAATAATGAAGCCCTGAAAAAATTGCGCTTCAAAATGATCATGAAGTGCCTCAAAAAAGTAAAAATCTTTGAGTGACCGGTTTTACCATACTCATTTTCCCCAATAGACTGCAGTGTTATGAAAACCGTTAGGAAAACGTAAAATTAGATTTCGATTTCCAGTCATAAATATCTTGATAATCAGACATGCGATCGGCTTGTACAAGTCATGGGGTTCCTTACTGACCTAAAGGTTTATAATTATTATCATTGCTGCATGAGCTAAATCCATGATTTTGTTTCAGAATCTGAGACAATCCCTTTAAGAAAATGGCAAGAACCCCTGGCCATTCAAATCTCAATGACCATGATGCCCCATTTCCCAATTTTCCTAATTTTCTTTCAGTTGTTAAATGGCTAAGCTCATTTATGCGTGAATGGTATGATTCCATTTGCATATAATCTTACAGAGGAATGATTAATGGTTTATTTTGAGATAGGCTATGAAAGATAAGTTTACATTAAATAGTGATTTGAAAATAAATATAAACACGATAAATAGTGGACAGTATAAATAGTGTCAACTTCCTTCCTTTGTCTGTGGTTAAATATACATGTATATAATCATATACATTGTATATCTTTATATATTTATTAATTTTATTTATTTTACAGGAACACAAAGGAGTATAAACAATAACAAAGAATACAAGAAAACCGCATACCCATGACATCGTACGTCACTACTGAAATCATATTAGCCCTATAAAATGCATTTTGAACAAAAAAAATCGCGCTTCAAAATGATCAAGAAGTACCTCAAAAAAGGAAAAATCTTTGAGTGACCGGCTTTACCATACTCGTTTTCCCCAATAGACTGTAGTGTTATAAAAACCGTTAGGAAAACGCAAAATTTGGTTTCGATTTCCAATCATAAATATCTTGACAATCAGACAGGCGATCGGCTTGTAAAAGTCATGGGGTTCCTGACTGACCTAAAGGTTTATAATTATCATTGCAGCATGAGCTAAATCCAGGATTTTGTTTCAGAATCTGAGACAAAGTTACCGGATCCCTTTAAGTAATAATAATACATAATGCTTTCTATAGCGTGAAATACAGAAGTTTCTCTATAGTTTTACAGAATATAAAAATATAAAATAACAAAGCGACTTGGTTCATCCACTGTGAAAAAGTCATACATTAAAAGTAAAACAAGTCAATAAGAGGACAACATTATGGCAACAAAAAAATGACATTTAGTTATTTTGTGTGTTGAAACAAATGGAAGAGTTGTCAGCCACAACATCATAGTGACGTCACCGATTCGACCAATTTGAATTTCCTTTACAATCATAGTGATTACATCTTTTAAAAAAGTCCCAACCTTTTTTTATTCTTTGTCCCATTTCGTTCAAATTGTCACAAATCTGTCTCCCTAATTTAGCAACTGGCTAATAAGGTTGAATTTTCCTTTTATTATCAATACACTGCGAAAGAATCATAAAACAAGTATAAAGTAAAGGAAAATAATTATTATGGAATATAGCACGATACACTGCGTGCAGCACCAATGAATTTGATTTGGTTTGGTTTGGTTTTATTTTCCGTATACAACATATACATATGAAAATTAAAACAAGAATTATTCAAAAAGAATACGACTGGATTGCTAAATTCAGAGCCATTGTGGCTCGTTTTATCATAGAGGACTAAAATCCACGATTTTAGAATTTCTTTTCAGTTATTCTCTAAACGTATTTCCTGTGATAGGATATCCTTGGGATTTCATAGTTTAACCCGTATTTCCTAACATTCATTTTGTTTAATAGAACATGACTGTACCCTGTAATTCCTTCCTATTTCCCGCTCAGACTAACGAGACCGAACAAAGGAACACATTACCACCAATGGACAAGGATCGGTCGGTTTGGAGTCGGTTTGGAAGTGTGACTGAGATAATAAATTACCTTGTCCTTTACTTAAGACCCATGCACTATTTGGTTGATTTTCTTGTTATATTGTACATGTTTCGTTAAAGCTAGAGTTCACATATTGAAATACCCCAGATAAGTAGGAAATAAATGGATGGATGATTTGTTTGAATGAGATATACAGCTATTTTTTTTTTAAATGTATAATATTGTAATGACCTATTGTTTTTATATGAAGATGGAAAAAAAAGAACAACAACAACATCTTATAAGCAACACTCTGAAGTACTTCACCCCCTCCCTGTGTGATTTATTGTATGCGTGGATGTTGTGTGGTGATTTATCATTGGTGATGTAAGTGTAACCTTGGAATATTTTTCTTACTTTTTATTTATGTACACAGCTTGATTATGATAATGTACTGAGGGGACTTTTCAACCTACAAGCTTCTGCATTTTTTTGGTTCCCCCTTTCCCCTTATCTATTATGTTACTGTGCATGAATCGATTTGTATAATTGTATTTGATGTATTTTTTTTAATGATTTGGAAAAATAAAACAATTGAATTGAATTGAAAACTTCTTAAACACTTTTATAGGAGCATCTGAAACATAAAAGACACATTTTCGATAACTAATTTTTGTTCCTGTTGTGATTATTTTCATTCATCTCTTCACAATGTAAAAAGCACAACAATATTATAATGTGAGTTTTCACTTTTCAGTAAACAAAATGTCACGTCTTATTCGAAGGTGCACATAATTATCGTTAGCGGCAGTGGCGTATCCATACCTTGCGTCAGGAGTCGAAATTAAATTTCAATTTACTCTGATCCATAAACATTTTGTAAGGAAGGCCCTGGTTTGCATTACAGGGATTGGGGGGGGGGGGGCGGAGTGAGAGCATCGCTCAAAATGACTTATTGGGGAGCTCTTGAGTTCACCTAGCCTGTATCCGTGCGTTTCTTGACTTCACAGAGATTCGTAACTTGGTTACTAATAAGGCTGCATTTCTTGTTATTGGTCGGAAACCTATCCGGAGGGGCAAATTGCCCCCTTTGCCCCTCCTTCAAACACGCTACTTGTGTCACTTAGCGGAGTCGAAAATGACCACATATTTGCATACTATAAGATAGGCCTATCAGAAAACACTTCAATGTTAACGACTTTCCCCAATATTACCATCTTTGAAGCCAGATTTCAAACTATTTCTCGAGTTCCGTATTGCCCCAATTTCTCATAATCTCGAGTTTTGGCTTAACGCTTTATCTGGTCACATGAATCATAGAGGGGTAATCCTTTCTTCTTCATTCTCTGTCGAATAATTGCTGTAAAATGTACATCATCTGTGAAAAAAAATGAGCACCAATTAGGAGCCCCTTCTTTAAGTCTTGCCTTCACTACGCGTCGATCTGTTACGTCATCCTCCCTCACATCACGACAGGTATTAGATAAATCAAGTTGAAGTTTTCGAAACGTTTTCAAATCTTCCTCAAAGCTGGGTCCATACTCCTTCACCTTTCCCCAGAACGTTCTATTGGAACGCTCGTACAACTTGACATCTGCGGAATTCCATGACCGGATCTGAGCTCGCACGTCGTCGGTCAGTGGTTCGCGAAAACCTGATTGCCTCGCTCCTCTTGATATATATCTTACATCCTCTAGACTCCAATGCATCAATTTACTCAGAAGCAACATCGACTCATCGAAATACTCGGTGATCATCACGAGATCAAGCTCATCCTGGAGACGATCTATCCTGCCATCGATGGTCGAAGGATCATCCATGTCATTTAGATCAACTCCTAAATCAAAGAGTTGTTGATTGTGCATCCGCTTCTCCGTAAACTGCTTATTCTTACTCCTCATCAATTTGAAATTTTTCTCTGGGTCCTCAAAGAATGCCCCTAACGAGTTCTTCCCCGCTGGAAGATACCTAAACATTTCGAAATAGTAGAACATGGATTCAAATTGCGTTACAGGGTCGCGTAATATGGTGACGTACCTCGCCCCGTGGAATACTTCATCCATATCCGTTCGACTATAACGGGCGTGGTTCGTAAGGAAGTTGAACAATGTATTCCTCTTTGTTGCGGACTTGGATGAGAGACCTTGGACCTTGGACACGTCGAAGTGATGATACGTGTCAAAGATATGTCGACATTTTGGCATGAGGAAAGAGAGATCTTTGAGGTAGCCATACCGCTGCAAGACCGAAGTAACGGTGGAGGACGCTGTCTTGTGTGTCTTTAGGAATACCAGACGCGGTTGCATAGGGTTGGGTGTAGTCTTTGAGTCCTTGAGGATTGGGTGACGCATGATGTTGATTGGCTGTGGCATTGGACGTTCTGACTCCTCAAAGTCGGGTTGAATCCCATTCCTGACAAACAAAAAGAACAAAAAATGCCTACTATTGCATTTCTGCCGATTATGATGTTATCATCAACATCATTATTATTATTATCATCACTATTATGATTATTTTATTACTATCATTATTATTATCACTGTTTTTGTTGCTGTTGTTATTATTGTTATTATCATGAATATTTTAATAAACCGTGATGTGCTATAAGATATCACATCCAACGCTGTTCTTGTAATACCTTAAGGCCTGTTCAGCTTTGACGCGGCAAAACCGTTGCGGTTCTGTTTTATGATGACGTAAGTGTAACAGCGGTGGGGATTTTTTTTTTGGGGGGGGCGGGGGAGGGAGGTGAGAGAGTGGGTCGGTTTACCGCGTCATATCTGAACAAACCTTCGGCTCTAAATCGCCGATTCTTGGCTATCAGGGATAATAATTTTTGGTTTGGTTTGGTGTCGATCTCATCAGTGTGAAAGGGATATAATCAATTAAAAGATCGACATATTTTATCCTGTTTGAGTGATAAGATACATTGGATTAAGTTCATCTGACACGTGCTCCTGGCTGTATTTCGTAAAAGATGTAGAATTTTAGGTAGTACGTTTAGGGCTAGGGTTGTGATGCGATTTCATGTTAGTTTAATACTCTTATTTAAGGGCAAAGTTTGATGTTTTGTCATGAGTTGAAGTAAGGAATAAGCTAGATTTGAAAAAAAGGGTGAACGCGGAGCATAATATCGGTGGAGCATTATGTCATAGAACCCCCCAACTTTGCAAGCTATGCCTACAACAAAGGTAATAAAGTACACTGTTGAGAGCTAAAGGGCATTAAGGGTACTATGTCCCATTTGCAGGTCAACAAAATGAAAAGGTTAAATTCCAACGGCATTTGAAAGACAATACTTATTTAGAACTTCCCTTGTACCGAATGGTCGTACGTTTTGTGCTGCACAAAGATTCAATCAGTTTAATTTTGGCCATTACAAGTAGTGGGTTATTGATGTAGACAAAACTCATGTACCTGTTACAGCTAATTTTATGTATGTTATTACCAAAGAAAATAAGATGTCAGTCAGTCACTAAATAGTGCCTGACAGGGAAGTCTAGAAAGTAAACGGGTTTCCTTGCATAATTTGAATACTAGGACACTGCTAACGTTTAAGTTTCACAGATAGGACATGACATATTCATAATTCCTGCAAAGTTCTACAGAATTTGATGTTGGCTGCAAAAGGGACATAGTATCTTTAAGTCTGTGTAAAAGGATAAGCGTTAAAACCCTTCTGGGGAGCGTTTCACGAAACCGTCACACGTAGAAGTTCGTCGACAACCCATTGAAACGCATGTATTCAAGTTTACACGCTTTTCTGTTGGCTAACTTGTACTTGTGATGTCGGTTTC
The DNA here is from genome assembly GCA_037976565.1 of Mesocentrotus franciscanus. NCBI lineage: Eukaryota > Metazoa > Echinodermata > Echinoidea > Camarodonta > Strongylocentrotidae > Mesocentrotus > Mesocentrotus franciscanus. The sequence continues at coordinate 14,088,364 of CP137686.1, forward strand.
TTGAAACGATGCCTGGGGTGTTTCACAAAGACTAAGATCGACTTTAAGTTGAACTTAACAATGGCAAGCCATTAATGCCACTGGTTGCTCTCACCAATTATGGTCTTTAGATAATATTTTTTCCTTCAATAATGAATTATCAAAAAATGTAAATTCTGTAGATTTGTAACCATGATTTGTATGTCCCTTGAAAGACCTATGCTAGTAAATGGTGAGAGCAAACAGTGGCATGAACGGCCTGCCATGGTTAAGTCCAACTTAAAGTCGATCTCAGTCTTTGTGAAACACCCCCCTGGCCAGATCGCAGCAAACAAGACTTGATTTCGATCACAGTCCCGAGACTCTCATTCTTCTAGTTAACCTTTAACCTTTACAGTAGAGGACAAATTATCACAACGGGTTTCGCTTTCACTCACGTAGTAAGGAGATTTTCGTTCAGAAGAACTGCCGCCATCCCATCTGCCACTGTGCTCATCATGTAAATTGCCGTGGCAACAAATAACGCCGTGGTGATGCAAGCCGCCGTCATGAAGCGCATTGGAGAGATCATCATGTTCTTTACGGTGGTCAGGGTGAAGATGAAATGGAAGGACGACATTTGGGTGATTTCTTGTCTCATGGTGTCGTGAATGCATTACCTTCTTCCTGAGATTTTTGCTAAATTTTGCAGGAACTTCCTTGTAAAAAAAGAAAGATAAGAAAAAGAGACATAATCATACCCACCAGGAACTATGATCAGGACACAATTCTGTGTGCGTGTGTGTGTGTGTGTGTGTGTAAAGTATAATAGTGTAGCGGAGTGGTTGAGGGTACTGTAGCCCCCTCCCCCACCCCAACCCCGTCCGAGAAATTTGAAATTACTAATATTTAGACGGGCCTGTAATAACCATGGCCACATGTACCCATTTAAATATATCTCAGTCAAGAGAGACATAGTTTGCAGGCACAAACCCTTGTACTTCATCTGGACACAGTCAGAGACTAATAGCTTTGCTCAATACTATATGGCATCGTGTCACATTAGAGATTATGTCTGTAGACATACATGTGGGCTAAACACCTTGTCCAAGAATGTAAGTACCTCACATTCAGGCAGCGAGTTTGTTTATATGCGTTCTCTTCTTATTACGGACTTCATCATCCCACTTCCTTTAATTTGATGACCAGCTAAAATACATTGTCATTGTAATGAAATGTCTACACTGGAAAATTGATGTTGTGGGGGTAGATGTGTTATGGTATAGTGACCCATTCACTTGATTCTTAATCCTAGGGATGAGGGTTCGAATCCCTGCCCGGCACTAACGTATTTTGGTAAGACTTATAATTATTATTATCATTATTATTATTATTATCATCAATATTATTATTATTATTATTATTATTATTATTATCAATATTATTATTATTATTATTATTATCAATATTATTATTATTATTATTATTATTATTATTATTATTATTATTATTATTATTATTGTTATTATTATTATCATTATTACTAGTAGCAGTAGTAGTAGTAGTAGTAGTAGGGGTAGTAGTAGTAGCAGCAGTAGTAGTAGTATTAGTAGTAGTAGTAGTAGTAGAAGTAACAGTAGTAGTAGTAGTAGTAGTAGTAGTAGTAGTAGTAACAAGTGGCGGTGGTGGTGGTGGTGGTAGTGGTGGTGGTGGTAGAGTAACAGAGTAACGGTGGTGGTAGTAGTGGTGGTGGTATCGGAAGAGTGGTGGTGGTGGTAGTGGTGGTGGTGGTGGTGGTAGAGTAACAGAGTAACGGTATTGGTGGTGGTAGTGGTGGTGGTAGTAGTGGTAGTAGTGGTGGTAGTAGTGGTAGAGTAACAGAGTAACGGTATTAGTGGTAGTGGTGGTATCGGAAGAGTAGTAGTGGTGGTGGTAGTGGTAGTAGTAGTAGTAGTAGTAGTAGAAGTAACAGAAGTAACAGTAGTAGTAGTAGTAGTAGTAGTAGTAGTAGTAGTAGCAGTAGTAGGAGTAGTAGTAGTAGTAGTAGTAGTAGTAGTAGTAGTAGCAGTAGTAGAAGTAGTATGAATATAGTAGTAAGAATATACGGGTATGAGACGTCAGCCCCATGACGAAATTTGGGCCCATAACGCCTATGTGTGTATACAGGGGCAAAACTTTGCAAGACACTGTACCATAAAGGAAGTTGTTTGAAGCTGTCTCATATTTACTATTTTAAAAGCAGCAAAGCTAAATGACATCATTAATGCTAAATATATTACTCATTGCGGATGTAGTATCGAAAATAATATCGCTAGTGATATTCGTTTGTCTCGCAATGTGGTCAATAAGGAATCTAACGTCGAGATCTTTTAGATTCCTTATTGACCACATTGCGAGACAAACGAATATCACTAGCGATATTATTTTCGATAAATGACATCATGTTTACAAATTGGTTTAAACTTTAAAAGCAACCCGGAAACAAAAATGACCATACTGAAAGTATGATCACAATAATATTATTTCCATTAAATCTTATTCCTTTAAAATATAACAGCGAAAAGATTGCATCTGAATGATAACGGAATCAATTTGTGACGCTTCCCCGGAACATATGAAAATTGCAGAATTGTCTCACTTACAAGTTACAAAAGTATAAAGCAATAGCTTGCAAAAACACGATCGCAACTATTTCCAAAAAAAAACACACAAATATCAAACCAAAATTTCCGTATGTTCCAAACTTCAGTCGACAGTATTCCGTCACAAATCGCGTTTTAGATCGCAGGAACCTAAAACATTTTATGTTCATTGATGAGGCACACACCATCATTTCGTTTCGAATTATCTAGCAATGAATTGGTGATCCGCAGGGAAATCCATAATTGAACTATTCTACAAGAAAGCGTAAACGTCAGAGAAGTATACTGGTGAAAGTTTAAATGAAATGACACAAAATGACTACATTTTCACCCTTTTTTCCTCAAAATGTATGACTCGGAAGGATCTTTTCTTTTCAGATGACCTATAACAATATACTATCCATATATTTGAGTTTAGTGCCCAAAATGAGAAGGCACTTAATTGAGAGAAAACCAGAAATTAGTGATATTTGTGTACACGACAAACAGGAGAGTTGCCCGTGACTACGTCACAATCCACCGACAACATGGCCAATTTGAAATTCACATAGCTATACATGTATAGTGATCTCATTTCAAATATTCATAATTCTATTATTATTGGTCCGATTTCAAACTTTCACCGATTTCAAACTTTCACCATTCTGTTTCTATTATTTGTCTGCTGTCATACAAATAAACTTACATACATATTGATATTTAAATAGCGCCTTTACATAAACATGCTCAAATCGCTTTACATTAGTAAATAAAACAGAATAATTATTTTGCTCTCCAAGCGCATACACTGACATTTGTTGTGTAAAGCTGTGTTAATTAAGTTATTC
>CP137686.1:14814531-14889531 GCA_037976565.1 Mesocentrotus franciscanus
TAACAGGAAAATTACCATATTATATAAAAATAGCACAAACAAATCGAATAGGCTAATTTCAACCTATTGTGGCGGGTATGGGGTTATTATTTTTTCAAGAGCAGAGATGGAGGAAATTTCCTTTCTGAGGGTCAAAGGTCATTGACCTGCACTAAAACACTATCAATTGTATCTCAGCAACAAAATATGGTATATAGCTGATCTTGGTGTCAAAATGCACAGGATTACGAAAGAAGATGACATAGAATAAATACTGACCTTTAAATAAAATCCTGACCTCCGAAAATGAGGTCAAAGGTCAAATATAGACGTTTTATCACTAAAATGTCACATTAGTAACAGGAAAATTACCATATTATATAAAAATGAGCACAAACAAATCGAATAGGTTCATTTCAACCTATTGTGGCGGGTATGGGGTTATTATTTTTCAAGAGCAGAGAGGGAGGAAATTTCCTTTCTGAGGGTCAGAGGTCATTGACCTGCACTAAAACACTATCAATTGTATCTCAGCAACAAAATATGGTATATAGCTGATCTTGGTGTCAAAATGCACAGGATTACGAAAGAAGATGACATAGAATAATTACTGACCCTTAGAATAAAATCCTGACCTCCGAAAATGAGGTCAAAGGTCAAAAATAGACTTATTGTGGCGGGTATGGTGGTTTTATTTATTCCAAGAGCAGAGGGAGAGGGGGAAATTTCCTTTCTGAGGGTCAAAGGTCATTGACCCTGCACTAAAACACTATAAATTGTATCTCAGGAACAGCATGTTTTACATAGGCCTCAATGATCTTGGTGTCAAAATGCACAGAATTATACCAGAATTATTATTTGTGTATGTAAAGTATATGTGCATTTATAATCAACAGTTTGCAGAATACTACTCACAACTTAGAACTTACAGTAACTAACGGCAACACAATATAAATTAATACTACTCAGTCTGTTTCCTCTTCATCGCTACCAATAACTTCTTCTGAATCTATGCTATCTGTTCCATTGGAGCAATGTCCACATCACACTCCACATGCAGATACACATGACATGCCAGCTTTCATGCAGCTGCATGTCATGTTTTGACACTGCCTCCTTCTTTGCAGTTGCAACAAATTCCTTTCAGAAGGTTGTCTGGCGCGATACCAACAGACAGCATCTTTGGTCTGAGTTTTCTGTTGGAATCTAACTCCCATCCTTTTCTTTTGGGATCAAAAATAGAGGTGTCAAGATGCTTCCATACCACAACTTGAAGATGGGTTACTATTATTAAGGAGAGGAGTTTGGTGCACCTTGCAGAGAGTCTTGTATACAACAGAGAAAGTGATGTCGACTCTAATTAAGAACCTGTGGCATTGCTTAGAATTATTGACTGCTTGAGGGTACGTAGGACATAGAATATTAAAAACATGGCAGAGCTGACTGGCTGTCCAATTTATTAACACGAGAATAGTATTTACAAAAGACTTAATTTGGGAATACTACTGTAAAATAACAAAATTTCCAAGATGGATGGATATACATGTATGTGAAATATGTAATGAGGACTTTTCAGAAGCAGGAAAGATACAGAGGTTGCACAGAAAGGGATATGAGAATCTAATAAAGCAGTGTAGACGTATCAACAACTCTTCATTAATTATTACAGCGATTCGAATGAAAATGGACTAGCAACACTCATATGACAGTCTATCGTAGATGCCGAAACCTTTTCCTGCAAAGGAGCTGAACCTGGTCCCAACATCTCTTTTCACAATGGATCGCATGATGAGGAAACCCAAAAGCATGAATTTGGCAAGATGCTCAAGGAAACAGCTATAAAACATGACTTGGACATAAACAGCAAGATGCATGTTGTTGATGGAGGGTGGGTACTTCATCAGGTAAAGTGGTCCAGAGGTGCAACAACCAAGACTATATATAGTTGATACATATGTCAGGTATGTTCAAAACAAATTCAAGGATGCTACTGTAGTGTTTGACGGCTACGGGGAAGAATCGTCAACGAAAGATCATGAACATATGCGGCGGATGGCTGGGTAGAAGGTGTCTCCGGACATGAGCGTCACACCGGACTTGACCATATCATGTGACAGAGGTTTTCCTGGCAAATGAGAAAAACAAAGGAGTCTTAATCACGATGATATCTGCAGAGATGGCAAGCCACAATATCACTGTACGCCAAGCAAAAGATGATGGTGACACGCTGATTGTTAGGTCTACAATGCTGTCGCCTAGGACACTGATATTTTGATATTGCTCTGCTATCATAGGCCTATCCACTGTACTAATTTGTATTAATTACAAGCAGACTTTAATGGTCTTTACGACATCTCTAGCATAGACATCAGAGACAAAGAAGAGTTCCTCTTCAAGTATGGCTGATCTGGAAACGACACTGTTTCATGCATTCATGGGCACACCTGCCAGTGTCATTACTGCATTCACAAGTGACACCTTTACCGACTCCACAATTCGAACAGCTGGGTTGAAAGCAATGCAGACCACATATATGGCTGTGGGGATACTCCCCTATAGAAAAGTCTCGCTATATAAGTTCAAGAAGCAAGCAGCCAAGGGCAATATCGATCCTGACCGCCTTCCACCAACGGAAGATGCAACAGCTCAACATTTACTTCGTGTCCATCTTCAAGTTTTGGTATGAAGCATCTTGACACCTCTATTCTTGATCCCAAAGGAAAAGGATGGGAGTTAGATTCCAACAGAAAACCGGACCAAAGATGCTGTCTGTTGGTATCGCGCCAGACAACCTTCTGAAAGGAATTTGTTGCAACTGCAAAGAAGGGAGAGGCAGTGTCAAAACATGAAATGCAGCTGCATGAAAGCTGGCATGTCATGTGTATCTGCATGTGGAGTGTGATGTGGACATTGCTCCAATGGAACAGATAGCATAGATGCAGAAGAAGTTATTGGTAGCGATGAAGAGGAAACAGACTGAGTAGTATTAATTTATATTGTGTTGCCGTTAGTTACTGTAAGTTCTAAGTTGTGAGTAGTATTCTGCAAACTGTTGATTATAAATGCACATACTGTATACTTTACATACACAAACTATTTGCCACTAATGAACTTTAACCCCCCCCTTACTCATTTTGACCTTTAACTTTGTATTTTGGTGGTGAAGAATCCATTTCATATTTAGTTTGTCTCCTAGTACAATTCTGTGCATTTTGACACCAGGATCGTCGAGGCCTATGTAAAACATGCTGCTGCTGAGATACAATTTATAGTGTTTCAGTGCAGGGTCAATGACCTTTGACCCTCAGAAAGGAAATTTCCCCCTCCCCCTCTGCTCTTGAATAAATAATAAACCCCATACCCGCCACAATAAGTTGAAATTAGCCTCTTTGATTTGTTTGTGCTCATTTTTATATAATATGGTAATTTTCCTGTTACTTATATGACATTTTAGTGATAAAACATCTATCTTTTTAACTTTGACCTCATTTTCGGAGGTCAGGATTTTGTTCTAAGGGTCAGTAATTATTCTATGTCATCTTCTTTCGTAATCCTGTGCATTTTGACACCAAGATCATCTATATACCATATTTTGTTGCTGAGAACAATTTATAGTGTTTTAGTGCAGGGTCAATGACCTTTGACCCTCAGAAAGAAAATGTCCCCCTCCCTCTCTGCTCTTGGAATAAATAATAACTCCCATACCCGCCACTTAAGTTGAAATTAGCCTCTTTGATTTGTTTGTGCTCATTTTTATATAATATGGTAATTTTCCTGTTACCAATATGAAATGTTAGTGATAAAACGTCTATTTTTGACCTTTGACCTCATTTTCGGAGGTCAGAATTTGGTCCCAAGGGTCAATAATTATTTTATGTCATCTTCTTTTGTAATTCTGTGCAATTTGACACCTAGATCATCTATATACCATATTTTGTTGCTGAAATATAATTTTTAGTGATTTAGGCAGGGTCAATGACCTCTGACCTCTAATAAAAAAATCTCCCCAACCCCCATACCTCCTCCCTTTTTTTTGGTAGTTGTCCATACCCATACCTACCCAAATCAGTTGAAATTAGCTTCTTTTAAATTTTTTCACAGATTGGCTCAATATATGGCTATTTTAGGGTTACTAAAGTAAAGGGTTCAAAATTTGAACAATACACAATTCTTGTTAATACTTTGCTCTCTATTTTACCAGTTTTATAGACAGGACTGATTATAAAATAATGGTTAAGTGTCCTGCTTAAGGACACAAGTTTCAAGTTTCAAATTCTTCAATGATTTTGTGCATGTTTATACACATACAAAATGCAAGTGGTAAGGCATATCAAGAGTTGTGTGGACTTTTACACAATGGAACATTGGTCCCCACAACGTTTTCTTTGTTAAACTGGGTCCCCACAACGTGATTCTTTAGAACAGGGAACAACACTAGGAAGTTCCCACAATGGTGTGTGTAAAAGTGTGTATGTTTGACAAAATAAAATTTAATTTTGGGGCAATTGTCTTGCCTTTAGCACACTTTCAGACAGAAATGCATCAAGTTTACACAAAGAAAGCTTGCAGATTGAAAACAATAAAATAAAACCCATTACCAATCATTTAACAAAGGTTTGGGTCACTCTGCTTTTCTTCTTACTTCATTAAGGTGTAATTAAGTATATGTGTGAATGTCTTTTTCAGTTTCAACATAGATGCACATGTACAGTGTGTGTAAGCGGCAGTGTTTTGCACAAACTTGAACTGCTTAGTCTTACTTTTTGTTTTGTTTTCTTTTCTTTTCTTCTTCCATCAGTGAGGAGCTTAAATTTGTTAGTGTCTTCGGCACTTGAAGCACTTCCAAAATGCGCCTGAAAAAACTTGCAAGCAGGCGCAACATATCAGCTCTGATGGCTCTCATCATGATGCAGGTTTTTCTGACATATGTGGGCGTATGGGTGGCTGTTGATAACAGCAACGCTGAGGGTAATATGTACAAACTTAAGCGCCAGGACACGGCTGTCACATCTTCTTTGCAGAATGCTGTCAGGATAGAGACTCCAGGTATTGCCCTGCCAGTGCTAGCAGCCAACTTGACAACAAATGTTGGAGCTAAAGACAACAGTGCTCATCTAAAGACATCTAACCAAAGTAAACTTCCCAGTGACTCGGAGATTTTGGTTAATGACCCCAATAATGTCCTGGTCAATAAAGTTCGAGTGGCAGGAAGTAAATGGCTGCTTCATTTGTTTTCAAAGAGCACGTCTTTCTGTAATGGCAAGATTGAAATGTTAGACAATGCCGCGGCAATGTTCAGGAATGCAGTAATTGATCCTTCGCTTGGCAGCGCCCAGGCACAAAGCAGAGCCAGCATCAAGGGTGTCCTTTACAGCACGAATCGCTGGAGTTTTACCGCCTTAAAGGGATACCTCACAGTCGACAATTGCTTCAATGTACCGGCCCCTAAAAGTGTACAAATTGACGGGAAATAGCGACCACATAAAAGAACTGAATAAGGCAGTTGCAATTTCAGAGAATCATGCAGACGTCAAACACCAATATGACGGTGATTTTGTCATTATGATAACACGCTACGAGTATGCCAACGTCTACTGGACTGTCATTGATCTCTATGATGCTTTCCTTCTGATGCAACTCTATAATAGAACATTCGACTCAACTGACCTCTGGATCTTTGACGCTCACCCACAGACAACACTCGATGATATTTTCGACGGAGTGTTCAGGCATGTACTCCGACCGAGCGACTTCAACCGCCCCACTCGTTTCAGGAACTTGGTCCAATGTTTCCAAAGAGGGAAAAGCCCTACTCTGAGAAAGATTCTTGAGCCTTTACCTCTTGTGAAAGAATTCAGAAGTCAAGTTATAGCGGCAATGAAAATTGAACTTCATCCGCTGGCAGATCGCAAAAGGCGTTGCGTGGAGAAGCAACTCAACGTGCTCTTTATTTGGCGCCGGAATTATATTGCACATCCCCGAAACCCAGGAGGTGTGGTTTCAAGAAAAATCTCCAATGAAGACGAACTGTTGAACATAACAAAAAGTCACTTCCCGAACTACAGCGTCATCGGAGAACAACTCGATAAATACCCCGTGAAGAGACAACTGGAGGTCATTGGTAACACGGACATCATGGTCGGCATGCATGGAGCAGCTTTTGGCTTTGTCGTTTTCATGCAGGAGGGATCAGGAGTTCTTGAGATGTGGCCAAAGGGTCATCAGGGAAATTGGCACATGGAATATCTTGCCAAACGCAACTGGCTTTATTACAAATCCTGGCAAAACACCATTGAGAAAAATGAAGACAGGAAGGAGAAAAAGACTAAAATATCCACTGATGATGTGAAAAAGTTGGTGGAAGAGTTAAGTGAAAGTGTGTGCTCAAAATACATGTAGAAGTATTTTATAGTATCACCATCCCATCCAATGTTGTGTCCAGTATTAAGGGCGTGTTCTGCTACTGCTGTATGAGATGGATTGCTCAATCTTAGGGCTCTTTTGTGTTATTTTAATCGATCTTTCAGTGTTCTCCCTGTTTCTCCAACTTAGGAAATTGTCACAATCAGCTAGTGAATGTTATCTTGTAGACAATGTCTGTCCATTTTCTACAGGTGATTTAGGTTTAGGATGAACAAGCCTGCTCATTAGGGTGTTTGGGCTTCTGAAGGCAACACTAATGCCTTTGATATTGAAGGCCCGCTTCAGATGTGATGACATTGTATTGACAAAAGGCAGAGCTACTCGATTATTATTTTCATTCTTTTCCTTTTTATCTTATTCTGTCCTTTGCTCTTTGTCTAGTCCATGCTGGATATCCACATGATGTAAGCACCTTGTCAATGTGTGTAAGTCCTCTTTGTAGAACACCATTGTCTGATGTCACATTGTGTGCTCTCAAGTAGAGTGAGCTGGCAACTCCTACTCTTGTGCTGAGGGGGTGATCTGATTCAGAGTTCAAAGATGAATCGGTGTGTGTGTGGGCTTCCTGTACACAGAGATTGATACTGAAAGGTCATCATTCACATGGACCTTAGTGTCCAGATCGTTCAGTGACCTCTCCACCTCTTCCTCAATTGTAAACTTTATGTACTGATCGATGTTTTTGATGTAATTTGTAAATCCATCGATGTGGTCCTTATCAGTGATGGCAAAGGTGTCATCAACGTATCTCCACCATATCCTAGGGAGGTGGGGAGCATGAGAGAATATTCCTTCCTCCAGATGTTCTAGATAAATGTTACATACAACTGATAAGATGGGTGATTCCATAGGGGTTCCATGAGTTTAATTGTTGATAGAGAACATCATTGTATAAAAAATATGCATTTTCAAGACAAAGTCTCAGAAGATGGCCGATTTCATTAGGGCTCAAGGCTGTCCTGTCTTCGAGGGTTTGATTTTCCTCCAACCTTTCTATAACAATGTTCACAGCTTGTTGGATAGGAACACTGGTGAAAAGTGAGCTTACATCATAGCTCACAAGTTTCTCATTGCTGATAACTTACATCACATGCTTTTACTTTATCAACAAAGTGCATGGACATGAGACGGAGGGCGAGACTTGGAACTCTTCTCCTTAATGTGTTATTTTTCCTGTAGCGCCCTCAGTGAGTTAGATATGCAGACTTTAATTTATTGGTGGGGTCCCTGTTTAACCGTTTATAAGTATTGGTATCTGACAACAACTGTTCTGCTTTGTCTGTATATTGCATCTTGTCCAAAATTACAGTGGCTCTTTCTTTGTCAGATGCATGGTAGAACAATACGATCGTTATCCTTGGCCATTAAACTATTAACTGCTTTACTATCCGTTCTGGAGAGATTAGGTCTTGGGGGTTTTGCCGACTTTAAAATACTAGCAACATCTGAACGGAGAGCATTAGCTTCATCTACAGATAACTTTGGCATACCTGTTCATTGTTGGCAAGCACACCTGGTATTTCGAAAGATTTTATCATTGTACACAATATATCAGATGTTTTATTTTTCTTGCGGTCACCCCTAAATCGGAGGGATCGTCCATATCGGAGGGCGTCCAAAAGCGGCTTTTTGACGAAAAATAGTATTTTGTAAATATTATTTTGAGAAAACCTTGAACCACCATGAGTTTCGTGTCATATGAAAGATAATTAAATTATCTACATTATCTAATCGTTTCATTAATGATGCATAAAATATGAACAAATACACAAAACAATTTGACTTGAAGATAAGGCATGAGACCATTCCCACATCTTGCTATAACGAAACAAAGAAAAAGTGACGAAACGGTAAATATCAGAGAAAACCCCAACACCGTACGCATACTGCAAATGCAAATGCAATAGTGGAAATAAATTCAATTAAATTCAATAACGAAATACTTTGATTTACAAGTTATGAATCAATTTCATATTAACATAATATAATGATTTCGGGCTATCCAGCTGCATTGCATCACTGCTTGATATAAATATTAATTGATAAAAGTCGATAGCCTAAAATTCTTTAGAGGCATGGTATTTACTATTTTACCACATCGTTACCGCTGCTGTAATGTAGTTTTAATAGATATATACATATATATATATGTATATATATATATATATATATATATTGTATACTTCATTGGGTATCCTGTGTAGGGTTTGTGTGGGTATATCATGTTTGTTTTAGTTGTTGTTATGTTATGATATTTATTATAAAGTTATATATATGTGGTACCAATTTTAATTGTGAATTAAAGATTATGTCAAATATGTATTGCAATAAAGCTTATTTATGCTTTGTTCGGGTGGCCGTCTCAACAAACATCCACTTGGTTCTTTATGGCCATCCTAATTCCCATTAAACTTTTATTTTAAATTTGTAATGTAGTCGTATACTGTAAATTTTTAACACTCATTGTATATCTATTTCATGTATTTACCTATGTATTTCTAATGTATTTGCTGCAATTGAATTAATGTATGGTCATTACACGATTGTCTGCCAGTAGGTGAATATAGGGTTTTATCGAGTTCTGTCAATGGAATTAGACTTCGAGAGAAACTGGGTCAAAGTATTGTAGAATATTATGGTTGTTTATACGAGCAAAATATAAACAAACCATCGAAAACGTGTAAGAAAGCACATTCAGTGAACGGGTGGAAGTAACATACTCTGAGTTGCTTTCTTTACATCTCAGCACGGTTGCTCGTTTGCCACACGTGCAATTTTGCACAAAACAAAAGCATCGATTTGTGCAACACAACAGCCTTGCAAAATTATCCAATTCCGGTTTTGATTAGCTCCATGATTAGCTCCATGATTAGCTCCATGATTAGCTCCATGATTAGCTCCATGATTAGCTCCATTAGCACTTAAATTTTGACGCCCTTGTTATATCTATCCCATGCGTGGCATATAAAGTGGATATACTACCGACAATTGGTAGTTCATCCATGTTTGCCTATAGACCTACATTTCGTTAAGTCAGCCTTTAAAGTATTTCTCAATGTTTATTTGTAAGATATAATTTATTTGTTAGTTTTTAACGCTTATTTTAGCGTATATTTTCTTTGATTCGGTTAATTAAATGTTTACACAAATCCGAAAAGGTTACAATGCTTGTATAGAACTGAACACCTGTGAACGAGTTTACGGAACCAAAATATTGATTCCCAACACAGTGCGGCAATATAGAACCTTCTGATGTGAGGTATCTTTGTTTCCGTTTTTCTCTTCTAACAAACGTATGTTCTACATAGATGTAGAAAGATAGAGAAAGAGAAAGAGAGGAAAAAAATGAGACAAAGAGAGAGAGAAAAAAGAGAAAGGAGATAGAGAGACATAGAGAGTCAGTGAGAGAGAGGGAGAGGGGAAGGGAGATAGAGGGGAGACAGAGGGGAGGGAGAGAGAGAGAGGGGAGGGGAGAGAGATAAATAGAGAGAGCGAGTGTGTGCGTGTGTGTGTGAGAGAGAGAGAGAGAAAGAGGGAGAGGGAGAGTGGGAGAGAGAGAGAGAAGGGAGACACAGCGGCAGAGAGAGTCAGTGAGAGAGAGGGGGAGGGGGGAGTTGTAGTGACTGTATTAAATTGTGAGGTTAAATTTTAGGCCTGGTCATCGAACAGCAGGTCGTTCTCTTGGTCATGTTGATTTGAGGCAAAGGAAGTAAGCCTAAAGTTATGGATCAAAAGGATCAAAAGCTATAAGCTTTGAAAATCATACCGTATTAGTGCAAGAAGTTGCGTTATTTTTGATATTTGCTACGTATCATTGTGACGCAACAATGGGCTACAAAGACATATCAGTAACGCGCAATGACAAAGTACAGGGTCCCGTTGCAAAAAGCACTTACCGTAGCGGTATAAAATAAGTGCCCATTTCAGCGGTAAGTCTTGAAAGCAGCGGTAACTTTAAGATCAACTGTAAATATCCGTTGCATAAAAACTTACCGCTGGACTTGAGCGGTAAGTCTATAAAGATCAGCGGTAACATTACCGCTACCTATGAGCTTGCGGTAGCACTACCGTAACTATGGCCGCCATACTTGCTGTATTTCAACATCGTGCTGCTGAAAGGGCGAGGAGGAGGGAACGCATCTTCCGCGATCGCAGCCAGCCCTTAGAATTAGATGACGCAGATATTTTTAGAAAGTATCGATTTACGCGGGATGGGTGTATCCATGTAATTGATTTGATTCGGCCTCTGTTACAGCATGACACCCGACGGAATCAGGCACTTCCCCCAGAGCTGCAAGTTTTTGTAACTTTGAATTTTTATGCTACGGGGGCAGTGCTTGATTCCACAGCCACAATTCATGGCATCACCCGATCGACAGCATCCAGGGTGATTCACCTTGTATCAGAGACCCTCTGCACTCTAAAAAATGAGGTAAGTCAATAATTTTTTCTTTAATAAAGCAAAGAGAAGACGAAAATACAGTCTGTCCAAGCATTAACATTTGTCTAAAATTTGTATTTTGAATTTTCCATCAGCAAATTAATAGACTAAGACGAGAGGATGAAGAAAAAAAGAACCCTAGAGTCTATTTTTGTCATGCATATACATGTACTAAAAATACTGTGCATTTTTAGAATGAACACATGGTAGACCTATTTCACATAAATTTTTATGTTTAATAAATCTTAGACGACCAAGCAATGACACGACTAGCATGCAGCGGTCTAACAAGTTAATAGTGGTTGCTATGGGACAGAGCCCGCGACTGTGCCGGCGGCCGGGCGGGAGGCTTGGCCAGCGCTGGCGCCGTCGGGTTAGTTGGTTGGCGAGCGCGAGCCTAGCTGCCTTCATCGCGTTACTACTGACACTGTCATTATATGTCACTGCACTCTCTGTGTAGTCTGTAGACCTATTCTTTTATTATTGGTCATATAAACAAACGATAGCTTCTTCTAATAAAGAATTCATAATAATAAAGACATCTTTATCCGAACTTCCCCAAGTTCGCGAGAGTGCTGTGCTACTGCTAGCTATGTGACTTGTTTACTATTTTGCACGTAGTCCTAGGTATATTGATTTGTGTAGTAGTAGCCCATAAATTGGCGTGATGCCAGCTGCCAGATTGATTGATATACATCGTCTATTTACGATCCTTCAAATAGGTATATAAATTATGTCAAAACAAATTTCTTACTGAATGATGATTGCATAATGGATGACTGTCATGATCAATTCACTGAATCCAGCACCTTTTCTAATGCACAAAACGAGGGGTCTCTAGGGTCTATATAGTACTCCATCACAGAACCAGAGGCAAATCTTAATCTGAATTGAATCAGCTGAGCGCAGAGTATGGAAAGCTAGAATGCCAATCGATCTTCAATTTCCAATTTCATCACTTTCTCTTTATTGCGCAGATATCAAATAGAATTAATGATAAATTTATATCCACATACACAGCAGTAAAAATACACCATTATAACTACCATCACCGAGAAATAAACCTCACAACAAAATGGTTTTAAAAAATATAGTAAAAAAATTATAATGTAATAATGATTGATAAATATAACAAAAGAAAACAATTATCATCATTTATATTAATTACTAGAGGAATTAAAACATGGATTCATACGAGATCCTCCCCAAAGAAGCATAAACTAATAAAGATAAGACAAGTAAATAAATAACAGGAGAAAATAGAGAGAGATCGAGAGAGAATGAAGGAGAGAGAGAGAGAGAGAGGGGGGCCGGGAAGAGAGAGAGAGAAAGGGGTACATGTATAAAGAAAGATTTCTTTAAAAAGTGGGTGTTTTTTCTCTCTTTCTTTCTTTTGATTCTCTGAGAAATTTAAAAAGGGGTTATGAAATATAAAAAGGGGGTGTGTTTTTTTTCTCTCTCTCTCTTTGGACTCCTGAGAAATTTAAAAAGGGGTTTTAAAATATCTTGAATACCATATAGATAAGGGGTTAATTAATTCTGGATTTAGGGGGGGGGTCTCCAATTAAGGCAGCTAGGAATAGCCTGCGAAAGGGGAGTTAAACAATGTTGACAGCCCTAAAATTGGGGGTGCTTTCAAAGGGAGGGAACAAATAAGCATACACGTACCCTTAATAACATTGCATGAGTGGGGGCCGGAATATCACCATTAATATAGCATAACTGAATATGTTCATAAATTCAAGTCTATATATAGCCACAGAAAACTTGCACTATATCTCTCTCATTTTTTAAAAATGTTATCACTACACTAGAACTTCTTCTTCGGATATCTCACATATTTTCTCAACACTCGATTGAAAAAAAGAATACAATTCATGTCCAATTACTGTATTTGTAGGAGATAAATTATTTATTCATATAATTTACAATGTGATAAATAAATATTACATTTCGTGAAATAAAATTGTTCCTGTCTATAATAAAAAAAATACTGGTGAATTTCAGCATAGCTGTATAAATATCATGATGATGAAATAAAATATATACATCAAATGACATTTCAAACGTTATTTGCATATAAATGTAAGAATTATATTGTATACATATCCTATGATGATCTGCCACATGAAAATTATTGATTTTTGTTTTCTGCATCTCCAATTTCACACTTCAGATAATCAAGTTTCCAACGACGGTGGAGGAAGTCACCAGAGCCCAAGTGGATTTGTTCAACAAATCAGGCTTTCCCCAGGTCGTAGGAGTTGTCGACGGAACTCACATCAGACTGAATGGAGCTCTCTTGGGCCCTGGTGAGCACGTCTATGTCAACAGAAAGGGATATTATTCCATCAACACCCAAATAATTTGTGCTCCCAACTACAAGATCGTAAACATTATGGCACGCTGGCCAGGCAGCACTCATGACAGCAGGATATTTCAGGTAGATCCATAATATTTTTATTCTAAAAATTCCTATATGAAACCCTCCTTGTTTTTGTTGATGCCTCCATGACAACATGACATACATGTAAATCATTGAAATTTATGTCAAATGTTTGTAACAATTAATTGCTACAAAATAATTGTGAAGATCTTACATTTTTTTTATTATAATAAAATTCACGAATGTGGTGTATATTCAAGAGAAGGCAATAAATATTAGAGGTCTGCAAGGGTCACCTATTCTACCATATTATGTTCATTCTTATCGATTCTTCTTTTATACAGAACAGCATAGTTGGAATGACATTTGAAGATCTTCAACTGCATGGTCTCCTTCTTGGAGATTCTGGTTACGCTTTAAGACCATACCTGATGACCCCAGTGCTAAATCCAAGGACTCCTGCAGAACAGGCTTACAATAGGTTCGTACTACAAGAAACATTTCAAACATTTCAAAAATGCATATTTTATCTACAATTAAATAATAAAAGAAATGAATGTATGCCATTTTAGACATCAAAGCAATACAATGATGTCTTGCTAAACACATCTCTTAATTAGCAGGATGAGTGTTCATGGATAACATTTGGCCAGAAGAGCTAGCACACTAGGCAAAATAAGAAAATATAAATTACTCATATTTTATTGATATGTGACTCACTTCCTTTTGCCAATGTAGGTTAGATGTAGCACTGTATAGTTACATGTACATGTATTTTCATAGTCTAACTTGGAAGATTTCCCAATAATTCTTTGGTTTTTAATTTGTTAGACTTCAATACTTTTCTTTACTCTGTAGAGCACATGCTACAACGAGAGTTCTCATTGAACAAGTTAATGGTCAACTCAAGCATAAATTCAGGTGTTTGCTAAATGGAATTCAAATGGCACCCAGGAGAGTGTGC
Source organism: Mesocentrotus franciscanus (assembly GCA_037976565.1). Taxonomy (NCBI): domain Eukaryota; kingdom Metazoa; phylum Echinodermata; class Echinoidea; order Camarodonta; family Strongylocentrotidae; genus Mesocentrotus; species Mesocentrotus franciscanus. Next base: position 14,828,725 of record CP137686.1, read on the forward strand.
AAAATTATCACTGCATGCGCCGTACTTCACAATGTGGCAAAAGACCTAAAGCAGCCCGAAGTAGACTTCGATATCAATCAACTAATTGACCATGATGAAGACAGGGGCCAAATTGGAGATAACGGTATAGCCATAAGAGACAATATAATTGCCAATTATTTCAGATAGATTTTCATGGTAGTGATCTTCCATTTGCATTGAGAATCTTAGACAATTCAGTTACACATTCAACCGGGGGGGGGGATTAATTGCTAGGGCAGCACCAAGCTAAAATTTAAATTTCACGGAATCGGGCGAGGGCATGCATGTTCTGCTGACCTGTCATAGTCATATTGTTTTATAAATTTGTATATGAATGTGACATCATATTCGAGGTCCTCTTTCAATGAAGTGTGTAAGATTCCCTTAAGATATAGGCCTCATGACATTTTAATCTTTAGATTCAATTATGTACGGTATATATGGGGAAGAGTATCTCCTGAATGTATAATGTTGTACTATTCTGAAGCAGGCCACATTCTTAATCCCAACACTTGGGGGATGTCCAGGAACGCTCATGGGTAGTCAATTCATTTTAATAACAACATGTAACACATTCATATTAGATTTCTGGGAAACCTTTCCTTAGTTCTGAAAAGAACAATGATATAATCTTTTTGAAAAAAATAGGTAAAGTTATCATGAATATTAAGGACAAAATTAATAAATTGTTCTTATATAATGATTCATTGGCTCACTGCAATAATGATACTTTGCCCATGCACAACAGGTGATGTGCAAAACAGCCATAATAGGTATGATGTACAATATGTCCATGTACCATTACCTAACATTAAAACTACATACCTAACCCTATGAAGATACCAACTGAGGTATATATCTATTGGCAGAGTGTAACATTACAGTGATAATAAAAAAAAAACACTACTCATTCGTACCACAACGCGTCAGATGTTTTAATTTTTCTCTATGTGTTTTAGAATAATCTCATTGAAGAGAAATCACATAATGTCCGAAGCATGAACATTTCAATTGATTACGAAACAAGCTAACTAATGTCTAGGAATGCTACATGTTAATTCTAGCATTTTCTGTCGAATTTATAAAAAAAATTAAGAGTGGAGTTTGTAAACAAACAAATTGATAATGCGTTTGTGGAGTGTAATACTTAATTGGAGTGGTTATATGGCGGCAGTGCGGCTTCACAAATCTTAACCAATGAGATATCCAAAGTTACTCTTTATAAACATCAGTGGCTGCAACATGCTTTCCTAAACAATGCCTGCATGTCTGTTATTCTTCACTGCGAAATCAACAAGGCATTTAAATTAAACATCCCTTCCTGTCAGGATCAGCCTTCAATAATTCATTAATTTTTTTTTTTACAATCCATTTGCCCGTTTGCCAAAAAAATTACACTAAACTTGCCCTGCCCCTGGTCAATTAAAAATGATTGCAGTAAGCCAATGTATTAATAATAATATTAATAATCCGCTTTTAAATAGCGCTTAATACAATGTCTCTAAGTGCATGTACAAATAAAAGTATACTTGGAGGGGAAGTCATATGAAGAGAGGCTTTTGTATTTTTTTTTAATGAGCAATGCATTTTTTGTGACGTAGGGTCCTCTCAACACAAATTCTTAATGTAACCAAATTTAAGGCATACGTTTTTGTGAAGTGCCTCGATACAAACTATTTCATTCACCTGATAAGAAAAACAGTATTCCAACAGTCAAAATGCAAACTGCATATATTATTTGTTGCTAGGTAGGGCAAGTCATAATGTTTGTCCTACCTGGCAAAGACTAATGTTGCAGTTCTGATTCTATTGTCTATTGAAATACTATTATTCTTATCAGGTGAATGAAATAGTTTGTATCGAGGCACTTCACAAAGACGTATGCATTAAATTTGGTTACATTACGAAAATAGCCTATTGTCAGAATGTATACTGCTGGCACCTTCGTTGTGATAACCGAAACGAAAATCGCTCTTAAAAATCACCTGATTGAAGTACGCCCGTGATATTTGGCAGTTTAAACCTTTGATTTATTTACAACATGCTATAATTATTGAAAATTAGAGTGAACTTGGGCTTTAAGCCTCTTTTTGATTAAAAACGAAACATTCAAATACATGCAGCGCTCGCTTCACAAAACTTGAAGCTTCTCTTTTTCCACTTGAAGTTTATTTTCTTCAAGCTCCAAAAGCCTCTCTTCATACGACTTGCCACTTGACTTCTTGCTGCTTTCAATGACTGCATATGTGTCATCCATTTGTCCAAGATGCCCGAGAACTGATGGCTGTGGTCCACTGCTGGTTGAACACTGTTCCGGCACAGCTGACACTCCACCCGCCATGCTGTTAACCAGCATTGCCACGGCCATAGTATTTTCTGATGTCTGTATGTATGTAACAATAAAGATTGCCTTGGTTGAGTTTTAAAGAACTATAGAAACCTACTGTCTAATATCATGCACTTATTACAAATCTGTGATAAAAAGAGAAACAATGTCAGTAAAAGGTTTATCTATTCATCGATATGTTTGAAAAATGGGCCCCCCCCCCCAAAAAAAAAAAAAAGGTGAACAAAAATATGTTGTACATCATCAGTGGGAATTTTGTTTTTGTTAAACAAAAAAGATTACCATATGGAATATGCCTCATAGAAAATTATACGCCACATTTGAATCTCATGTTCAATGGGATAATATTTTCAAGTAGAATTAGGGGGTTGGGTGTTCAACATAACACTGACACTTTGAAGGTCGTCAAGGAAATTAAGTAATATAGTGGTTAGCTTTTCAATAAAATCTACAATTCAAGATAAACCCTAACTAGGCCTGGGTATTTTGGAAGTTCTAAGAGTCAAGGTTTTCGGCCAGCGATGCAGACATACCGCGCGAAGTGTTGAGGAGGGGAGGGGGGGGGTACTGGTAGCCCCCCCCGGCCCAGTTAGGGTTAAACCAAAGATGTACATATTCACAAGTCAGGCATTGCTATTTATAATTTTAAGTTTATTTGTACTCTCATACCCCAAAATAATAAATACTCTAACTCCATGACTTAATTTGGAGAAGAAAAAAATCGTAATTACTTACGAATTACATGTATAGGGAAAATAGTTTTTTGTCTCGCATAATTTCCTTGTCTGTAATTTGACATACTTTTAGTGAGTCAACTCTTTTATCTAAAATGGCCAAGCGTTCAGGAGTTTCATTTGAAAATCGCTTAATTACCCGCTCGTTCGTTCAGTTATGAGTTTTGGCTGGGGTGCAATTCAATGTTTGCCACGGGCACCTTAATACCTAGATACGCCATTGTAAAAAGAACGTGTAGAATGCATAATACGAAATCATTATGTCATTGCAATCTCTTCAAATATGCAAACATTGAAGAAACGTTTCATTGTGACATATACAATGAACTTATGCATTAATTCAAAATAAGCTCATTATAAGTTTTCATGGGTTACTCTGCAAAGGTAGGCCTTCTCATGTATATTCAATGATGTCAATGTACTTTAATATATACTTGACGAATATAATAATTCTATCAAAACAAGTGAAAATAGGATCATTATACAATTTGCCTTATTTGTTGCGTTCTACCTGATTTTTAAAAAAAATGTATTTTACTCTCCTTTTTTAGAATACCTGAAAGCAATGACTGGTGTGGAATATGATGGATACTTCAGACAAGAATAACATGAAGTAACATCTGCGGACAAAGATACTCTTGTTGAAAAACTTCCTCAGCTATTTTGACAAACACGGTTTAAGAACAAGTGCATGGAGATAAATCGGATTCGATGTTATATTTTCATTCAACAATAACAATAAACAGTGAAGATCAATTAAGAGAAAAGTGTGACCAGATCCAGTTTCAAGAAACATCTATCTAGTGACGTTCACTACAAAAAGGACTAGGATAAACCTTTCAGCTGCCAAGCAGATCATCAAGAGAAACAATTATCACCGAGTTTTGGAACAGGAGGAATAACACTCTAGCTTGTATTCTCGAAAGCAGCCTCTATCTTTCCTTTGAGTTTAAATCCTGCCTGAGCTACCAAGTGTGAGTGTGTCCAAAGTAAACTGTACAAAGTAATTACATATTTACTACATGATTTAATTTTGAGAAATCGTAATTACTAATGAGTTTACCTTTATTGGGAAATTTTTTTTGTCTCGTATCATTTCCTTGTCTGTAATTTGACATACTTTTAGTGAGTCAACTCTTTTATCCAAAATGGCCAAGCGTTCAGGAGTTTCATTTGGAATTAGCACTGTGATCTTCAATGTTCTCTTCTCACTTACATTCATAAAGGGTGATATTACAAGAGTGAGTGCTATGGTAGGGGAAGATATACAACTTAATTTTAGTTACCCTTGTGACAGCGCACGCGTCACCTTAATAAATGGAATAAGAGCTCCGCTTTACGATTCAGCTAATGCAGGGTTATTATCATTGCCCGGGAATCAAGATATCACGTTTCAAAATGAGACTGAGGACAACTTCTGTCTTCTCCAACTTAAAATCAACCCTGTCTTAAGACCTGATGAAGGTGGCTATATTCTCACTGCATATGCTGGTGATGGAAATTTCCTAGAGGACACAAGGGTTGGCTTGAGAGTTGATTATCCACCGGGTAAGGCGTCTTGTGGATGGGGAGCGGAGTATGTTGATGATGACTGGCGCTCATTAGAATGCACAGCCTGGTTTGCCAGTTTGCTTGGAGAAATCGTTTGCTATCAGAATGGAATAAGGTTACCTCCAGTGAGTAAACCTAGGGATAGAGACGGTATTCTAGAGCAGACCACGTGGCTCTTGTATTCTCATCCTGCATTTTGTTGCGCATTTCTTGCAGAAGAATCTGTTGATAGATTAAAATGCAAGGACTACGAGTGGGAACCATGTAACAACCGCTCAGGAACTCCATTATCTTGCAAAGAAGCAGCAAAAAAGACAGAGGAAAATCAAAGGTCAAATGTTGTATTACACAAGATTTATTTGTGTGTAATTGGAATTTTAGTAATTATTATCGGTTCCTTAATATATCCTAGAATTTATGAAGCTTACAACGACTATAAAGTCAAGTAAAATGCGAGAACAACAAGTTTTCAATCAGATCTTGCAGATATAGAGTAAAGGCCATTCAAGAAATTTGAACAGTAAATTTGGCAATGCTCTCAAAAACCCAACCTTCACATCAAATCAAATCTTCCCTATATACATTTACCTGCAGAACGTTAATCATCATAATATTGAATGTTATTCCCACCCTAAATGGTTGTGGAAGTGTGCGGAAAATACATCCGAACGAGGTGTCCTATCAAAATTATCGACCAAGTTCTGTAGTTCTCTATTTTTCAAAAAATTTACAGCGAATTGTTTATAATCGTTTTTTTTTTTTGCTGAACTTTTTATGTAGCAATTCTCTGTTCACTGAAAATAAATATGGATTTTTTTTTTCTTCTTCTTCTTCTTCTATGTTTCAATAGAAATAGGCCTAATGAATTTGCATGATTATGTAATTTAATACATGAAATCAAAACAAAACTGTATACAGTAAGAATATTTTTAGACTCGAGTGGAGCCTTTGATTCTATTGAATATTCTATTTTATTGCAAGAATTACATTTTTACGGTGTAAGAGCGCTTTCCCCACTTTGGTTTCAGAATTACTTACAAAATCCTGTGCAGAATGTCTCCCATAATGAAGCTTTATCCGATCCCCTTAATGGTGTATGTGGTATAACTAATGGATCTGTCTTGATGCCGCTGTTTTTTATTTATTTATTTATTTTTTATCAACGACCTTCCTAAATGTTCTAATAAATTGAAATTCATACTCTTTGCTGATGATAGCAAAATACTTGAGACAAAAACATTGAATCTATAAATAATGTTTTAAATTGTGAATAAGAAAAAGTGTCACATTGGTTTAATTGTAATAAGCTATTACTAAATATGGAAAAATCAGATGTATATACCTTTATATTAATAATCTTACGAACAATAATTTGAATACATTGATGAACTTGCATATTAAAATAGATAATGAAATTATTTAGCCTGTTACTCACACAAAGTTATTAGGAGTCTTAGATGAAATGTTTTCTTGGAATAATCATATTCCAGAAATTACAAATAAATTATCTAAGAATATCGGTATAGTCAGTAAACTTAGACTTCTCTTGCCCAAACGAATTCTTTTAACTTTGTATAATACTCTCATTTTACCATATTTAAGTAATTGTAATACAGTATGGGAAAAACGTATCGATCTAAGATACAAACATTATTTATCCTACAAAAAAAGTTGGAATTTGTTCATTCTCTAGCCGATTATCGCACACGAAAGAACTGTTTGTTCAGCTTAATTTACTCAATGTATATCAATTAAATTTATATTACAGTAGAATTCTACTGTTTAAACATAAGCAAAAATTTACAACATGATTGTAAGTCAGTAATGCTAACATTTAATTATTTCATCAGTATATGTATATTACACAAGAAGTAGAGATAAATAACACTAATCACTTATGGTCTGTTATGACAAATTATGTATTATTCTCATTGCGACAGCATGCTCCAGTTGTCTGGAAAATCTCCCTCCTGGAATACAATCAATACATTCGTTAAACACATTTAAAAGAAAATCAAACTAGGCAACTCGGGAACCAGTGCAAATTTTATCCTTCTACTAAAAGGTATCGATGTAGCCCAATCCGGTTTATTGTAAGGGTTCTAAATGAAATGTGATCCTTGATCTCTTTCTTTGTGTGTGATAGTTGCGTATCCCTGGAAGTCATAGGTGTTATCTCTCGAAATATTGTTTTTTTTAATAAATGCGACCATACTGTCCACTCCTCGACCTTTTGAATCTTCTTTATGAAAACCATATTTGCCTTCATCTCTTTCATCATGATATTTTATATTGATATATTCTTTAACTACTTATATTGTTAATTGCCTTTACGTATTATTTCCTCTAAATAATTAAATAATTACATGCTCATCACTTTGTAAACCTGGATGCAACTGATCATATACATTCACCATCACATTTTCTGTCTTAATTTGTACGTTCACCTGTACACCTAAAATTGTACTAATAATTTAATGGTAGGCTCACATTCGCTCCTAGGTATTATTATCATGAATAGTTTAGACATGCATACTGTTAACTTGTATTATAATTATTCTCTATAGTGTATTTTGTATCATGTAATTACTTTTGTAAAAATATTGTACAATTCACCCCCTGGGCTGCAATGCATGACTTTTAAATGAATAAACGATTATTATAACATTAACATGTAATATCTGAATCATGTTTATATTCATACATATATATTTACTGCACTGTGTATCCTGTGTTGGGTTTGTGTAAGTATATCTTGTTTCTTTTTGTTTTGTTTTTGTTTTTATTGTTGCTTATGTTATGAAATTTATAGAAGAGTTACACTTAACACCAATTCTTATTGTGAATTAAAAATAATGTTAAACATGTATTGCAATACACTTCATTTATGCTTTGTTCAGTTAGTCATCTCGACAAAACCCCGCTTGTTTTTTATGGGCATCCTAATTCACATTATACTGTTTTCTTTCTTCTTTTTTTACTGTGTTATACTGTATACTAGATATAACACTCATATACATATCATCTATTTCTTATATGTACCTACGTATTTTTAATGTATCTGCTGGAATTGAATTAATGTGTGGTCATTACACGATTGTCTGCCAGTAGGTTAATGTAGGGTATTATCGAGTTGGTAGAATATTATGTTGGTTGTTTATACGAGCAAAATCATATAAACAAACTAACGGGAACGTGTTAGAAAGCACATTCAGTGGAAGGTGGAAGTAACATACACTCAGTTTTTTTCTTCACATCTCAGCACGGTTGCTTGTTTGCCAAACGTGCTATTTTGCACAAAAAACAAAAGCATCGATTTGTGCAACACAACAGCCTTGCAAAATTATCCATTTCCGGTTTTGATTAGCTCCATGAAAACCCGTTTAACAGCAGATTAATCTTTCACTGGAAGCACTTAAATCTTGACGCCCTTGTTATATATATCCCATGATAAATACAATGTGACGCAGGATGATCATTTCGTCGGCGGTTTGATGAACCGACGGATCTGTGATATATATCAATGTACGGATTCGTCGGTTCACAATATTGACGACGATTTGTGTGGCATATAAAGTGGATATACTACCGACAATCGGTAGTTCATCCATGTTTGTACATAGACCTACATTTCATTTAGTCAGCTGTTAAAGTCTTTCTCAATGTTTATTTGCAAGATATAATTTATTTGTTGGTTTTTAACGCTTATTTTAGCGTATATTTTCTTTGATTCGGTTATTTAAATGTTTACAAAAATCAAAAAAAAGTTATAATGCTTGCACGATCTGTGAACGAGTTTACGGAACCAAAATATTGATTCCCAACACAGTGCGGCGATATAGAACCTTCTGATGTGAGGTATCTTTGTTTCCGTTTTTCTCTTCTAACAGACGTATGTTCTACATAGATGTAGAAATAGAGAGAGAGAGAGAAAGAGAGAGACAGTGAGACAAAGAGAGAGAGAGAGAGAAAAAAGAGAAAGGAGACAGAGAGACATAGAGAGTCAGCGAGAGATAGAGAGAGGGAGAGGGGAAGGGAGAGAGAGGGGAGAGAGGGGGAAAGAGAGAGAGGGGGAGGGGGAGAAAGATAAATAGAGAGAGAGTGTGTGTGTGTGTGTGTGTGAGGGAGAAAGAGGGAGGGGGAGAGAGAGAGAAAGGAGACACAGCGGCAGAGAGAGAGTCAGTGAGAGAGAGAGAGAGGGAGGATTTGTAGTGACTGTATTTAATTGTGGGGTCAGAGGGATGGCATCAATCAATCCAAAACTTTTCTTTTTGTCTTTTTGTTTTCTCGAAGTCGTTTCTACTTTTTGTTAAGGCTTGGTCATCGAACCTCAGATCTTCCTCTTGGTCATGTTGATTTGAGGCAAAGGAAATAAGCCTAAATTAATGGATCAAAGGATCGAAAGCTATAAGCTTTGGAAATCATACCGTCTTAGTGCAAGAAGTTGCGTTATTAGGGATTTTTAGATTTGCACGACGAGAACGTGGACTGCTATGTGTGACATCCTTTTAAGGCACTGGCAGTACCCGGCAGTGCCTTAAAAGGACGTCACATTGCCTTAAAAGGATGTCACACGTTCACGTCGTGCAAATCTAAAAGTTCCTGTTATTGTTATATCTTACGTATCATTGTGACGCAACAATATGCTACAAAAACACATCAGTAACGCGCAATGACAAAGTACAAGGCTCCGTACAGAGCTCCGTACTCGCGCATAAGTATTGTGACGTATGACTTAGCGACGCCAAGCAACAAGGTAAGTTATGGCACAGTAGTCCCGTAAGGCATCGGTTATCTTGTCCCTTTACATTCCTTTTTATATTACAGCTCTCTGGATTTTATATATTGATAACCATTACCAGCCTATTTGTTGCAGTGACAATAGTAAGGTAGGCGTCCTAGTTTTATTTACATTATATGTATGATTTCTATATTTTTGTTAAAGAATTTTATGAATTTAATACCTCACATAAAGGGAAAAGCATTTTTTTAAAGTTAAATTCATCGAGCATATTACAAAGCCAGCACATGTCCACGGCTCCGCCCCACCCCTCTCCTCCACCCCGGCACCCATGGTTCCTTCCTGTGTAACTTTCGGAGAAACAATGATAATAATATTATTTTCCCTTTGTTGTCCTTGCAAGCTATTTGCACCACTTGATATACCATAACCCTGATATTTTCTAAGGTGTGTAATGAAAGAGCGAGATAATACTCCATTTCTTAGCCTTTAATTTTTTCTGTATTGGTGGCGCCGATCCCTCTTGATTTTCCTTTTAAAACACCCTCGTCGATTTGGACCGCCGACCAAGAAGTTTATAGACGGCGCTATTGCAATTGACAATTTCTGTGAATTTCTTGTCTATTTGCACAGATCGATTATATCTATGATTGAAAGATCTCCTGTGTTTATTTTATTATAAACTATGCTATTTGAAATTTTAAAAAATCTCATCTACTTTTTCATAAATTATGCTACGACAATCATCACCATCGTTGGCCTTTGAGCAGCTACATACTCGGAACCAGGATCTGAAAACACGTCTACAGACTCTTGAGAGACAGGCTGCGGATGCTGATCCCGTCGCACAGTGGGCCAGGGAGGAAGCATTGTGTGCCAAAAGTCATTTTGGGTGAATTGTTTTTCTTTTTTTTTTCTTGCCCAGTTGAAAGATAATACATTGAAGAGTACCTCAGTAAAATATCTCATTCCGGTATGCACAATAAGGGTTTAAATTTACTCCTTCAAACACCAAAATCCTACATATTTACAGTGTAAGTGCAAAAGTGACTTATTTTATGAATCTTTCAATTTAACATGAAGTTTTTAAGTTATTGATATGAAATTTCTCTCACATATTCCTGATAGTTTATTTCACTGCATGAGTGGGTTAAAAGTGGATAGAAACACAATCTTCATAATATATTATCCATGTAATTCACTGAAAAATAGACTAATTATCCATGTTTTTTATAAATCCAGAGGAAATATTTAGATTTCCAGGGATTTCCACTTTAATTTAATTACCACCATTTTTCTGATATCTAAGCTTTAAAGATACTATGTCCCTTTTGCAGCCAACATCAAATTTTGTAGAACTTTGCAGGAATTATGAATATGTCATGTATGTCCTATCTGTGAAATTTAAACGTTAGCAGTGTCCTAATATTCAAATTATGCAAGGAAACCCGTTTACTTGCTAGACTTCACTGTCAGACACTATTGAGTGACTGACTGGCTTTTTCATCTTTGGTAATAACATACATAAAATGAGCTGTAAAGGGTACATGAGCATTTGTCTACATCAATAACCCACTTCTTGTAATGGCCAAAATTAAACTGATTGAATCTTTGCGCAGCATAAAACGTACGACCATTCGGTACAATGGTCTGAAAAATCAGACTATTACTTACTGGCTCTATAGCTCCTAAGTCGATTCGACAACTAATAGTCGTTATTTTCCCACTTAAAGACATTTTCAAGCCCCCTTTTTTTAGGGAAGTTCTAAATTAGTATTGTCTTTCAAATGCCGTTGGAATTTAACCTTTTCATTTTTTTGGCCTGCAAATGGGACATAGTACCTTTAAGTTGACACCAGTTTGGGCTGCCATCTTTTGCCTGTTTTTATGTTAGAGCCGATTTTCCTGGCCACATTGCCCCGGAAAATGTGTTTATTTTGGTCCGCGGCTGTAGGATTCGCGGTCATAAATTACGACGCGTGGGGGCGCGTGACATTGCTCTGACATAATTATTATTGTTGATTTGTATTTCTGCATATAGGCCTACATTATAATAACATATATCTGATCTCTTTACTTTTTCCTCATTTTCATATGTGACTCATACTTACAATGTGTTCCTTTGTTTTCATTTGATTTGTTTGTTTTTTCATGTGTTTTTGTTTTGTTATATTTTGTGAATGGCTTTTGTTCGTATTACAATTGTAATATTTGTATTCAGTTCGCGGACTTCCTGAAAAACAGCCGTTTGGGCTGAAGCGAGTAACTGTGATTGAATAAATGAATGAAAGGAAATGAAATGTAGCATGCGAGCTTGAGTGTTTGTCCCCATCACTTCAAGACATTGAAAATGACGCAATATTGAGTCGGAAGTTAGTCAAGGAGACACGTGCACAAACATTGATGATCTTAATATTTCTCTCCACATGGAACCGGAATGGCATACTCTGCAAAGTCAGGCCCGTCTTGAACTTATCGGTCTATTGTACTATGATAATGCCAAAATTATAATGTCCCCTTGAATCTGAACTCCCCCATGATGTAGACTACTTTGTCATACAGGCAATATGATCAGGATTGTGGAAGGGGGGGGGGTCAAGCAATCTGCTAATTGTTTTCTCCATTGTCTTGTACGTATTCAAGTTGTTGTCATTTCTATAATATATTATATTGGATGAACAAAACATTTCCAATTTTAAATGAAAATATGCAACGACCAATAGCTCACAGTGCTATATTCCATTTAAATTTCTTTGAAATAAATATCAATATTTGTAGAAGTTAGACTGTGTTGTAAACACTAAATCAATTTTCTTTTTTCGAATAGATATATAAGTATCTATATTGTGAAGATTAAAGATATGCCTACAAATTATTGTTTGTAAATGGGTCGTAGCTTTTATCTCACCTTTCTCATCGTGTACAATCAAAAAGGGATTTTTATAAATGTATGAAGTGAAGAAAAATTTCAATAAATGTAATAATATTTTGCATACAGAAGTTGTTTGTTTTCATTCACTTGGACTTTATCTTATATCTGTAAGGTTCATATTTTCGAAAATGAAATAGGGTTTATAATTACGAAGTTCCATAATTTCGAAAATGACATAGAACCCGGCATCGTTTTTCGGAATTACGAACCATAGGCAAAAAAACCTTCGAAAAAAAGAGAAACCCCTTCATATACAAATATCAGGTAGATTCTCCTGTATACCTATATCTATTGTATGAATAGCAATAATAATAATCCCTCCATTTATATAGCGCTCTTTCACAAACTAATGTGATTCATAGCGCTTCACAATAGTACATTATTTACAATAGCCAACTATTCTCAGACAAAAAACTATTATTTACTATGCGCTACCCGGCATGAAATGTATTGATCTGAACAATCAGTTGGCGTATAATGGAATAACAATTTAAATGCATCGGGCTTAACCCTAAAAGGGGCGGGTGGATAATGCCATGAAATGAAACGTTGCTGTCACGAAATATAAAGCTACAGTAACCAAATCAGTTTAAGCCGTCAACTTTATTAGCCATTTTTGTGTTCCATAGAATGGTGGGAAAAACCCAAAACCCGATATAGACATTTGGCGGGAAACCTTTGTTGCTTGAAGGCAATCAATCCTTTGTGCGTAAACATCAGAAGAAAAAGAGGGGAAAAAATCAAAACCACATGAATTCCGTTTTTCATTGTTTCTGACAAAAGTGAGAAACATATTTGTTCATATCTGCATTTCATTCAAATGTCTACTCGACATTTTTCTCTCACGTTGGCTACATAAGACGGACAAGGGATTATCAATCTTGGATTGCACCGTGTTAGATTTCTTTTCTGAGTAAAATTTGGACATCACTTTTTGTATGAAGGATGGATTGCAACTAGAATGACCACAGGTACAGTTCATTTTCAAAAAGCTCTTGATACGTATCACATTCAGAAAATAAATTATTTGATTTTAACAATTGTATGCTTGTCTACTGAATTTACAATCGGTGGCGTATCCTATTTTTAGTGTGAGGGGGTGGGGGATTGGGCAAAGAAGCACGTGCCTCGGCGCAAAACAAAAGTAGGGGTCAAAAAGCTAAAGAGAGAAATAGGAAAGTTTTCCTTTAATTAAAACATTATTGGCTCCTAATGCCCGTTACAAATATATGTTTAAGACTGTTTGATATGCTTACATTTTCTAAAGATCAGCCGCTTTGCGCTCTCACGCTTGTCGCCTGGGAATCTCATGATTATGCGCTTCCATTATAAGATGTCTTTTATAAGTAGCGTTGTAAAGGGTTCCAAATTTGAACAAAAATACACGCTTCCAGGAGCAGGATATTATAAAAATGGTATTTGTAAGTGTTCATCATTTGAAAAAATAATCAAATCGGTTACCAATTTGAGGAAGAAGTTAATACGTAAATGATTTTAATGTTCTTTATTCGAAATTCAACCGCTCGATTGCATTGTTTCCTTGCGAATTTTTGGTAAAATGCAAAAGAATTTTTTTTGTTTTGTAGGGTTATAAATGCAAAAATTGGCCGTGCGGTCGATTCATATACCCTCTCGCTATTTCAAGTTATAATTTTGGCTGGGCTGTAATTCAATGCTTTTCCCCGGGCGCCATAATTCCTAGATACGGCACTGTGTAGATAATGCACAATTTGAATTCTTTATTTCATCGCACGTCTCTTCATTGACAAAACGTTATAATAAATGGATTTTTTCGGTATTTACATGAAATGTTGTGTCTTTTGATTATAAACATATTATAAACCCATGCATTAAAGTGCACCGGTAACATTGTTGAAGGTTGATGAAAAAACTGCCTAATTTTTATATGAAATGTTACTTATTATATTCTTTTTACTGTACTTACCCTCTAACATGGACAAAATCCTGAAAAAATTTTCAAACCACAAAGATATTTATGGTTTTCCTTGAAGGCGTCGCTGTACGACACCCTCTAACAGTAAATTCTCCCAACCATTTTTTAATCATTTTCCCAACCGTTTTTCCATGAAAATAAGACGTAAACAGGCTTTAAAGTGATTCGGTAACATTGTTGAATGTTGATGAAATAACTGCGTAATTTTTGTATGAAATATTACTTATTATATTCACTTTACTGTACTAACCCTCTAACATGCAAAACATTCTGAAAAAAATTCTCAAACCACAAAGATATTAATGGTTTTCTTTGAAGTCGTCACTGTGCGACACCCCCTAATAGTAAATTCTCCCGACCATTTTTGAATTTTCCCAACCGTTTTTCCATGAAAATATTAAGACATAAAACAGGCTTTAAACAATCTTTCAACACTTAAATGTCTGTAATGGTATATAGAGCCAATTCATTGCTTTGTGACGATTTTCATTCACCAAAAATGTAATTAAATTGAAATGATATAGTTAGGAGAATTAAGGAATCGATCAGATCAGTTTTCCCAAATTTATATCATTAATAATGGTCTGTTTTCACTCAAACTTTCAGATTATCTTTAATTGGACATCTAGCATTGATGTCACTACCTTAGCACCATTTTCTCTCATCTGAACAATGTTACCAAGTGTCCAAGTCCCTTTAAAGATCTTTCAACCCTTAAATGTTTGGAATGGTATATAGCGCCAATCATTGCTTTGTGACGATTAACATTCACCTAAAATTTAATTTAATTATAATAATATAGTTGGGAGAATTAAGGAATCGATTTGATCAGTTCTCCAAAATTTTTATCATTAATAATGATCCGTTTTCACTCAAACTTTCAGGTAATTTTTAATTGTACATCTAGCATTGAAGTCACTTCCTTAACACCATTTTCTCTCATCTGAACAATTTTACCAAATCCCTTTAATCATAAGTAAGCTAATTATTAGTTTTCATGGGTTATTCTGTCAATGTAGGCCTTTCTCTTGTTTATTCCATGGTGTCAGCATACTTAATATACTAATAAAATCATTCAATCAAAACAAGTGAAAAGGGGATCATTAGACCATTATCCTTAGTTGTTTCGTTCTATCTGATTTCTGAAAAATGTATTTTAATCTTGTTTTTTCAGAATACCTGTGAGCAATGACTAGTTTTTGAATATGATAGATACCTCAGACAGGAATAAGTGACATCTGCGGACAAAGATATTTTTCTTGAACAATTTCCTCTGCTATTTTGAAAAACTCAGTTTTAAGAACAAGTGCATGGAGATAAATCGGATACGGCTGGAATTTTTTCATCAAGAACAATTAACAGTGAAGATCAATAAAGAGAAGTGTGTGACCAGACCTAGTTACAAGAAGCACTATCTAATGACGTTCACCCTAAAAAGGAGTCACTCGTTATTTTGGGATCATCTTTCCAACTGCCAATCAGCTCATCTGTCCATTTGTCTGACCGTCTGACTGTTTACCTGTTTACAAGATAAATAATTAGCACTTAGTTTTGGCACAGGAGGAATAACACTCTAGCTTGGATTCTCGAAAGCCGTCTAGGATCTTTTTTTTATGTTTAAACCCTACCTAAGCTACCAAGTGTGAGTTTGTCCACCTGTCATTGCCGGTGAATTAAAGTAATTACTGTAACTACAAGACTTAATTTGGAAAAATCGAAATTACTAACAATTTAGATGTATAGGGAAATAGTTATATCTCCTCTTGTCTTTGATATTGTCTTTTATTTAGACATACTTTTATTGAGTCAACGCTTTTACCCCCAAATGGCCAGGCGTTCAGGAGTTTCCTCTGAAATTAGCACTGTGATCTTTGTTCTCTTCTCACTTACATTCACCAAAGGTGATATTACAAGAGTTAGTGCTATGGTAGGGGAAGAGATACAACTTAATTTTAGTTACCCTTGTGACAGCGTACGGATCACTTTAAGAAATGGAATAAGAGCTCCGTTTTACGATTCAACTAATCCAGAGTCATTATCATTGCCCGAGAATCAAGAACTCGCGTTTCGAAATGAAAATGAAAGCAACAACTGTCTTCTCCAACTTAAAATCAACCCTGTCCTTAGGTCTGATGAAGGGGGATATATTTTAACTGCGTATGCTGCTGATGGAAATTTCCTAAAGGACACAAGGGTTGGCTTGAGAGTTGATTATCCACCAGGTAAGGCGTCTTGCGGATGGGGAGCGGAGAATGTTGCCGATGGCTGGCGCTCATTAGAATGCACAGCCTGGTTTGTTAGTTTACTTGGAGAAATCGTTTGCTATCAGAATGGAATAAGGGTACCTCCAATGAGTAAACCTAGGGATAGAGACGGTATTCTAGAGTTGACCTTGTGGGTGAGGTATTCTCAGTCTGCATTTTGTTGCGCTCTTGTTGTAGGACAAACTGTTGATAGATGCAAATGCAATGACTACACGTGGGATCCCTATAGCAACCTCACAGAGCCTTGTCCTGTTGTCATAGTTACAACACATCAAGAACCTTCAATATCTTCCCAAAGTCCCACTTCTAGTACAACCAAAGAAGTAACACAAAAGACAAAGAAGAATCACTTGTCAAATATTGTATTACACGTGCTTTATTTGTGTGTAATTGGAATTTTAGTAATTATCATCAGTATAGGTCTTGCGATGTCTATTCGTGAGGCTTGCAAAGTCGAGAAAATACAAAAATAAAACACTCTCAAACCAAATTATGTACATACAAATTATCAGAGTGTAAAGACAGCTCAAATGTAAATTTGGCACTGCTCTCAAAAAAATGAAACCTTCAAATCAGATCTAATCTTCAAAAGGTTGTTTACTGTTATACGCTCATTTTTCCTACAATTGAAAGCAAGGCAGACCCAAATACTTTCAACCATAATTTAATATCGTTTACTAAAATGCTAACCCGACGTCTACATACTCGGGATTCCATTTGCTCTGTAGGGAGGGGAAGGAAGGGGGATGGAGGACGTTCTAATAAATTGCACCCTATTTAACTTTCAATATATTAATCATAATAATAGTATTAAACATTTAATTATTATGGTCATTTTACAATTCATGTTTAGGGTTTTTTTTAATTAATAATTTGGATATTCCAGGACCCGATGGAAGTCCACCACTAAGTCCAGTATCTGGCCGATTTATTTTTGATCTCCACCACACTAACGCAATGCGACCTCTTTGCCTACTTACTGCCTGTCGAAGATGGCGTGATCCTTAAATTAGAACGCCCGACGACAAAAATATTAGGCTCGGCCACAGAACTGAAAATACGTAGAAGGCTTGTACGGGCTCGAAAATATAGCCTGCGCTTGTACCAGATTCTGGACTAGCCATCCTTGTGCTGGAGGACCAGGTTTCCTGAGCTTGCCCATCAGTGAGAATTCTCCCCGCATCAGATGATTCTACCTGAGTTGTCACGATACAGCCTTTCGACTTACAGCCAATCCATTCTTTACTAGTGACAGAGCAGCGACATTTCAGATAAATTTTAGTATCGTGTTCTTTAATAACTACAATTCATAAAGTGGTTGCTTGACTATATTCATTTTCGTCTTCACCAAGAGTCTCCTGACGAACGTTGGACTATACACAATTTGGAACTTTGATGAATCAGTCATAATATGTGAGCATGGAGAAGTCAGAGAGAAGCATCTGCATTAATAGAGACAAAACTTTTATTCCGTGCACTCAGTTAAACCTTTTAGACCGTATTTGTTTAATGTACCTCATACTGATGTAATGATTGTTTTATATTTATTATTGTGTTATATCTAGTACACTGCATGATATTTTGAAGCAGAGGTTTATGCATTGTATTTTTTACACATATAAAGAAATGACTTACAAATTGTCATCTTTATCACTGTCAATGGATATGATTTAGTATAATTTTTTATAAAGGTATGCTTACATACTTTGTGACTTGTAACATTGGAAGAAATGATAAATAGCAGTATTGCATGCTATCTGTAGTGTAGGTGGATAAGTTTTATTTGACCACTGTATTAAATACAGATTTTTTTTTAACCATTGTAAATAATTTTTGTAAAAGTAATTAAGCTATTTCATATCTCTGATAATTTTGTATATCCAGATTTATTTGTATGTATCATTTTTCTGCTGTTGCTTTCTAACATTTCGAGTCTAAAACTTGATATCCCGCCGTTATATGTTATGCAGAACCAAATATATATATTTTAGCCGTTAACTCACATATTTAATAAGCTTCTAAATTCCTGCATACTAATCAGGTTTTTGTTATAGCGGCGCATCATGTGATCAGGCTTTACAAGCATTCAGTCTGATTAATATTCATTCATTATCTTTGCCACATGCGCGATGCAGTTGCATAATCAAAGTTTAGTACTTGATCACGGTTTGATTCGCTCGTAGCTTGTTGAATATTCATTTAAGAATTTTATTCATGTATTCATGCAAATGTTCATCGCCACATGTTTTGACTATCAACATAATCGTTCTGTACAAAACTCATGAACATAATTTGCTTTGTTTTCTATTTCGTAGGAAATGTTTGTGTGATTTCAGGGGTGTTCTAGAACGAGACTTTTCTCTGATTCTTGTTATGTATTCTCCTTTCCATTTTGGATTGTTAAGAAAGTTCTATCTTTTCATAGATAGTTAAGGGGGAGGTATGTTGCGGATCTTAACTATTTTAAATATATATGCGCATGCGGCATGCGCATTCGATGAGTTGGTGAATGGGAGATTCAATAAACCACCACAGTCAAGGGTAAAACTTTTTTTTTTTTCGTTAATATTTTGCTGTTTTGAGAAATCGTGTGTTGTAAAACATGTAGAACCCTCTCGTTGTAATACTACTAATACTAGTACAGATGTTGCCATTACACGATTGTCTGCCAGTAGGTTATGTAGGGTATTATCGTGTTCTGTCAATGGAAATACAATTCGAAAGAAACTGCGTCAAAGCATTGTAGAATTTTATGTTGGTTGTTTATACAAGCAACATATAAAACAAAACCAATGAAAACTTTTTAGAAATCGAATTCAGTAAAACGGAGGTAATATGTAACACTTCAGTTGCCTTCTTCATCTCTTCATGGTTGTTTGTTTGTCACACGTGAAATTTTGCACAAAATAAAAGCATAGCTTTATGCAACACATCGAGCTCACTCTTGAGGATTGTATTGCGCTGAAAACTAGATTTAGTTTGCCATTTATCCTAGTTAGAGTTTTTAATACTTGAACTGGTGTTTTAGATGACTCCGTTACTTTTGATGAGGCAGTTCAAACGGCAACAGATGTTAATTTTTGTAATCGATGACGTGAATGTTAAAGACGAGTAAAATAAATGTAGCTTTTGTACTACAGGTGTACTAGATATAATATAATAATAATAATAGTAATAACAATAATAATATGTCTTGTTTACACAGGGTAGCCTCATCAGTATCATTACTCTTTGAGAGCCCTGCAATCATATTATTACTCAAGCATTCAAGGGATTTCTTCCTACCGGGTACCCAATTTACCTCACCTGGGTATAGTGTGGCAAATGTAGATTAATGTCTTGCCAAAAGACATTAATGCTGTGACAGGGATTCGAACCCCGTACCTCGTGCGGAGACCTATTCACTGGACCACAACACCTCCAATATGGATCTCTTCGTCAATAATAATGGTCGAAAATTTATCTCTTTGTGACAAAATGCTGATGTTTATATCATCAATAGGCGAGTGGGTGCTAATAAAGGTAAAGGTGGTTGACATGTGCTAGGGCATGATTATGTTTTAGCATTAGGTGAGTTACTGCTCTGTGTCGATGAATTTATGTGTAGATGTTTTTGATAAATTGATGTCAGATAAGCATTGTCTCATTTCCTTTATACTGAATGTTAAAGGGCATAACTGATGTTATTATTCTGTCTAGAATACGATGGGACCATTCGAAACGTGATGCTTTTATAAGATATCGTTGGGTAATTATGATGCAACTATCAGTATTTAGTTCAACATGTTTCTCATCATGACATTGATGACGCTGCTAGCCTTCTAAGCCAGGCTCATGCTCATGCTGCAATGCAGTCAGACGTGTTTATTTATTCTAAAGTTGTTAAAGGTAATGGACAAAGAAAAGAGACAATTCTACAAGGTCATTGTTCAATATTTCGATTCATTCATTCACTTGAAGCAGTTAAATCTTGAAGCCTTTGGTATATCTATCCCATAATAAATACCATATGGCACATGGAGATTAGCTGTGTGGCATATAAAGAGTGAAACCACGGATGAACTACAGACTATCGGTAGTTCATCCATGTTTGCACATAGACCTACATTTCGTTTAGTCAGCTTTTAAAGTCTTTCTCATAGTCTGTTTAGAAGATATCATT
Source organism: Mesocentrotus franciscanus (assembly GCA_037976565.1). Taxonomy (NCBI): domain Eukaryota; kingdom Metazoa; phylum Echinodermata; class Echinoidea; order Camarodonta; family Strongylocentrotidae; genus Mesocentrotus; species Mesocentrotus franciscanus. Next base: position 14,849,431 of record CP137686.1, read on the forward strand.
TATGTTTTGTTTTGTTTTCGTTTTGAATGTTTACATTAGCGTATGTTTTCTTTGATCAGGTGAATGAAATGTCTACAAACCTCTAAAAAGAATATCATGCTTGCAAAGAACAGAACACCTGTGGTCTTAAAGTAGGCCTATAAAGAATTAACTTCGTGTCACTTTAAATGCACTCTTTCCACAGATCGTTAGGATAATACTATACATTCATAATAATTATATTTAGATATTAAGCTCGTTATTATATTTATTTATGTTTCTTACATTTTGATATAAAGTTATATTGTTTGTATCATTTGTATTACGTTTACGTAATCTTTGTTATCCAGTTATAATATTTTGGAAAAATGCAGAAATCAAATCAAATCAAATTCATATTTTTTTTTTCCTGTTTTTTTTTCTTCTTCTGTTTTTTCTGTTGTTTGAGGGAGCCGGAGAGGAAAAAGAGGGAGAGCGAGAGGGTAGAGGGTGAGAGTAGAGAGAGGGAGAGAGAGGGAGAGAGAGGGAGAGAGAGGGAGAGAGAGAGAGGGGGAGGGGAGAGAGATACATGTAGATAGAGATAATGTGTGTGTTTGTGTGCGTATGCGTCTGTGTGTGAGTATGTGTATGCATGAGGATACCCCTCAGGATAGTTGTCCGGGGGGAATTGTCCTAGAGGATGGTTGTAGGGGGTAGTTGTCTGGAGGGTAGTTTTCCGGGGGTAATTGTCCGGGGGTAGTTGTCTGGGGGGTAGTTGTCCTAGGGGGTAGTTGTCCTAGTGGTGGTTATCCGGGGTGTCCAGGGGTAGGTGTCCTAGAACCGTCAAAATGTTATGGTAGTTGAATGTCGAAGGAAACCATCTAATCAATTTGTCCTTTCAGTTCAGTTCATTTACCTCCATTTAGTTTATGTTAGCGAAAAAAAACAACTTCAGTTCATTTACCTACTTTTAGTTTATGTAAGCGAAATAAAACAATTTTAGATATGTAGGCTAAGTGTAATCCTTTACACACATTCGATCACGTTCTGAGTTGCTCTACTACAGTTCATGCCAATCTTAATAACATAATAAAATTTAAAAACACACCAAAAAAAAGGAGAAAACATTGACAGTTTTGGTTAGATGTTTCCTTAACATAGCATTGTTTTTTAGGACCAGTTAAAAGAGTATTGAGGTTGCTTGCTTGACGTGATATCATGGCTAAACTTTCTTTTCCTCGTGTCATTTGGCAAAGAAAGTATCTCACAATATCAAAGCCATGTTTTCAACAAACTTTCGAAATTTCATTCGCCGATAATTTTATTTTTTTCATTCACAGCTTCAAAAAAGGCGCGTTCTTGGTTGACAGGACAACGCCTCTATGTTAGGAACAGACGATCACCAGCAAGTCAAATTCTATCATGTGTTTGTCAACAAAGGACGAGATTTTGTCCAAAGGAATAGTACATTTATCTGCGAGAGGGCGGGCTACTATTTCATCACATTCCAGGAGGTATTCATTTATTCGCCATAATATTAGCTGAGGGAAATGAAATACCAAAAGATATGTTTCGTTTTGGATACATCTGCTGGCAATAACAGAAATCTTCATCCTTTGTTTCAGACGTTTCCAAATAGGGGTATAACCTACAAGCGTTAGATTAAACGTGTAAGCTACATTCTTCTTCACGACAGTGGCTTGATTTAATAACATAGGCCTATCCTATTTATAGTATTATCGATTTTAAGGCGTCTCAATCTTGCCAATTTTTTTCTGTGGAAAAAGTCGGCGAGTTTAAAAGCTCATGCACCCTTTGTCGTTAAAGGTACTATGTCCCATTTGCAGGCCAACAAAATGAAAAGGTTAAATTCCACCGGCAAGTCTAGAAAGTAAACGGGTTTCATTGCATAATTTGAATAATAGGACACTGCTAACGTTTAAATTTCACAGATAGGACATACGTGACATTTCATAATTCTTGCAAAGTTCTACAGAATTTGATGTTGGCTGCAAATGGGACATATATACTACCTTTAATGTTGTACATTAACACGTGCCCTCCCTCCTCTAACCGACCACCCACTCCGTCGAATGAACTCCCAAAAATGGCCGAGATGAAGGGAAAGAAAGATATGAAGAGGAGAAAGGCAACGTGATTAGGACCCCCGAATGTCTTTGTTATCTTGCTGTTCATCCACCTATAGTAAGGCCGGCGACCCCCCAAAACCAGTCCCCCAGATAAAGTTTCCTTTATTCCTACATCTATTGTATTGATAGTAATTACATTTATAAATTCATTAATACAGCGCTCGTATAATGGCGTATAATGGAATAACACCTCATATGCATCGGGCATTACCCTAGAAGGGCCGGGGTGGATTTCTATTTTTTGGGGGGAAAACTTCGCGGCATTTCTTGTCTAACCCCGTGCTTTCATGAATTTTAAGCCCAGAGTCTGGCTTATATTTTTACACCAAAATATTGGACAATAACAAGCAACATCCAGAAATTGCAACCCCTATACTAATAACAACACAACCTGATCATAATTAATTAAAGAGGTGATTATCCATAAAGTATCTAAACCAAATTTTAAGGTTATATTCGCATTGAGTTACTCTATTTATGTGCCATATTTCAAGATATCTCATCGTTGCGCGATCCATGGCCGATATTGCCTCAATAATTTGGCCTCTGAAGGGTCAAGATTATCGTGTCGTATCAGCAAATGAGACCAAAGAAGAAAAACAAAATAGACAAAAAACGCGCCCTTTTTCACACAATCCTAAATAACTTGGCCTGTTTAACCCATTGCCGTACAAGAACCAGAATGCCCCTATATTAAGTCTATGGAAATGAGAACATTCAGTAGTCACCGGGTTAAGGGTTTAGACTGTCTGCGGGTTTGCGTCATATCAACATATGCCATATGGAACAAATACAATAACCGCGCCCTCCTTCACACGTTGAATGGTGGAAAACCCCAAAGTACCTGATAATATAGACATCTGGATGGGAACCTTTTGTTGTTTGAAGGCTATCAATTTTTTATACGTGAACATGGGAAGAAAAACATAGCAGACAAAAAAAGAAAAAAAAAAAACAAGAAAAGTGACAAACCAGATGTGTATTTTATTATCTCTAATAACAAATCAAAATTTCTTCTCAACATTACACTTTCATGATGTTTACTCCATCAGACGGATTTGATTTAAGGGAGTATCAATCTTGGCATTCGCCTTGTTTAATTTTTTTCTCAATAGAATTTGCACATCACATTTGATATGAAGAGTGGATTGCAACCAGAATGACCACAGGTACAGTACATTAACAAATATTATTTGATTTTAATGATTGTTTGCTTGCCTACTAAATGTATAATCAGTCTCGTATCTTCGGGGTTATGCCCGGGCTGCACCCGAAGGGGTGAAAGACGCAAGGATATGGGTGCAAAATAAAGAAAGAGAGATTAAATTAAAGGAAGACAAATTACGAAGACAATTAAATCTTTGAAGATTTTTCAAAAATAGTTTTTTTTTCAGGGTTAAATAATGCGAGAATTTGCTAAAGGTCACATGTTTTGCCCCCTTGGATTAATTTTAATGCTTCGGTATCTCGTAAATTTGCGACCCAATTATAAAATACAGTTTTTAAGTAAACAGTTCAAAATTTGAACAAAACACAATTCTCGTTACTTTGCTCTCTATTTTATAAGTTTTTTAAACAGGACTGATTATATAATGGCATTTGTAAGGGTTCAACATTCGACAACAATAATTTTCGCTTACGTCATTAAATTCGTTTACTTTATTTATCCAAATATTTCTTTAATTTAGCGCCCAATTAGATGAAAAAAGTGAAATAAGAAAAGGTTTTATCAATGTTCAAAATTCGAAAGTCAACCGCTCGATACAGTGTTTCCTTGAGAATTTGGGGGTAAAATGGAAAACAAACTGCGTTTTTTTAGGGTTATTAATGCAAAAGTCTGCCGCCCGGTCACTTTACTATCACGCTCGTTCAGTTCTAATTTCTGGCTGGTCTGCAATTTAATGTTTGCCCCGGTCGCCATAATTCCTAGATATGCCACTTTGCATAGAATGCACAGTTTGAAATCACTATTTCATCGCACATCTCTTCAAAAATCATGTAAACATAGAATAAAAGGTGTAATAGTTGTATATTTCTGTATGAGATATGTTGTTTCTTTTCATTATACATATTATACAAGAAACTTATGCATTAATAATCCCAAAACAGCTAATCACTAGTTTTCATGAGTTATTCGGTCAAGGTAGGACCCTCTCTGGTATGTTCCATGATTTCATTGTATTTATATACTTTAGGAATATAATAATTCATTCAAAAAAAGTGAAAAGGGGACTATTACACACTTTTCCTTAGTTATTGGGTTTTCTCTGATTTGTAAATATATATATTTAACTCTCCTTTTTTTTCAGAATGTCTAAGAGCAAAGACTGGTGTGGAATATGATGGATACTTCAGACATGATTGTCTGAATAACACGAAGTAACATCTGCGGACAAAGATATTTTTCTGGAAAATCTCCTCAGCTGTTTTGGGAAACTTGGTTTAAGAATAAATGCATGGAGATAAATCGAATACGACTGGAATATTTTCATCAACAACAATAAACAGTGAAGATCAATTAAATAAAGAGAAAAATGTGACCAGAACCAGTTTCAAGAAGCATCTATCCAATGACGTTCCCCCACAAAAGGGATCACTCGTTGTTTTTGGATAATCCTTTAAAATGCTAATCAGATCGTCATCTGTCCACCTATCTGACCAACAGTACTGTTTACCTGTTTACAAGAGAAAATCATTAACACCGAGTTTGGGCACATGAGGAATAACACTTTAGCTTGTATTCTCGAAAGCCGCCTATATCTGTGTTTTTAGCGTAAACACTGCCTAAGCTACCAAGTATGAGCTCTTCCACTGGTCATTATCGATGATATAAAGTAATGACTGTAATTGTAAGACTTAAGTTGGAAAAATCGAAATTACTAACAAGTTACCGGCATAGGGAAAATAGTTTTGTCTCGTATCATTTCCTTGTCTTTCATTTGACATACTTTTAATTAGTCAACTCTTTTATCCAAAATGGTCAAGCGTTCAGGAATTTCGTTTAAAATTAGCACCGTGATTTGTGTTATTTTCTCACTTACATTCACCAGGAGTCATATTACAAGATTGGATGCTTTGACAGGGGAAGAGATAGGACTTGATTTTAGTTACCCTTGTGACAGCCACCACGTCACTTTACAATATGAATACAGACCTCCATATTACGATTCACGTAATCCACGGTCGTTGTCACTGCCGGAAAATCAAGAACTTGTGTTTGATTATGATGAAATTGTGAACAATTACTGTTCTCTCCAACTTAAAATCAGCCCTGTCCTAAGGTCTGATGAAGGCGGGTATATTCTCTTTGCATATGCCAATGACGGACATTTAATTCGGGACACAAGGGTTGGTTTGATTGTTAATTATCCACCGGGTAAGGCGTCTTGCTGGTGGGGAGACGAATATTCCACTGGTGGCTGGCGCTCATTAGCATGCACAGCCTGGTTTCTAGATTTTCCTAGAGAAATCAATTGCTACCAGAATGGAATAAGGGTTCCTCCTGTAGATAAATCTACAGATACAGAAAATAATCTAGATCAGACAATGTGGGTGATGTATTCTCAGCCTGCATTTTGTTGCGCTGTTGTAGGACAACCTGTTGATAGATGCAAATGCAAAGACTACACATGGGGTGCATATAGCAACCTCACAGAGCCCTGTCCTGTTGCCATGGTTACAACACATCAAGAAGCTTCAACATCTTCCCAAAGTCCCACTTCTATTCCAAGCCAAGAAGTAACACAGAAGAAAAAGAAGAATCACAGGCCAAATGTGATTTATTTGTGTGTCATTGGAATCTTAGTAATAATAATCATCGGTCTCTGTATAGCTCTCACAGTGTGTTATCATAAGGCTAACCAAGTCAAGAAAAATGCGAAAACAACAATTTCTCAACCGGATCATGTAGATATAGAGTATACGCCGGTGGAGACAGATGAACATTGAATTTGGCAATGCTCTCAAAAACCAAATCTTCTAATCAAATAAAATCTTCACAATGTACGTTTAACTCTAAACGTTCATTTCCCTACAAACCTAGGCACACCCTAAATGCTCTCAAACATAATTTAATATCGTTCCATTAAAAGAAATGCTAACCCAACGTGTACATAAAGATTATATCCAAACTCGCGTCTTACTTTTTCGTACCATAGCGAGCCCAGATTGAGCTCGTGAAGGAAACATGCGCATGCGCACTCGCGAAGGAAACCAGCGCATGCGCACATGGAATCCGGTAGGGTTGTTAATGGAGTGATAGTAATTATACAAATGAACCTCATCAACCCATCGTTAGCTCAATCGGTAAAGACAGCGTATTACTAATCGAACTTTGGAGTTGACTTGAGGGTTCGAATCTCAGTTTATTCAGTCTTTTTTGCCTTTTTAAATAGTGTGGCAAAGCAATAAATAATCAAAGTTTAATTGTTTGTGACCTCTTTGCAAGCTTTCGTAGCTTGTTATGTATGAAAATGAGTTCATACTGCAATCTGGGCTCGTTGTGGTACGAAAAAATAAGTCGCAGCCATGGGCAATCCAGCCGTTTCCTTTGTGTTTGTTTATACATGTAGGTATATTGTCGATTTTGAAATAATGGAACGGATTACAGATGTGGTCATTACACAATTGTCTGCCAGTAGGTTATGTAGGGTATTATCGAGTTTTGTCAATGGAATTACACTTCGAGAGAAACTGCGTCAAATCACTGTAAAATGTTAAAGAATTCTAGAATCGTATGTTCGTTGTTTATACAAGCAAAATAGAACTGGCAAGGTTCCAGGTGAAATACAGATTGCAAAGGTTTCTCCCCGACACAAAAAGGGGCCCAGAGAAGATCCAGGTAACTATTTAATTATATCGGTACCGTATCAGGTCAATTATCCCCTGGACAATAACCCGGAAAAATTACCCCCTCCCGGAAATAACCCTCCAAGGACAACCACCCTCGAGGACAATTACCACAATGAAAATTACCCTCTAGGACAATTACCCCCTACCTCTAAAAATGTCCCCCTTGAACATTAATTATCCCCCAGGACAACCAAGGAAAACTACCCCGAGGAAATTACCCCGGTAAAATATCCCCTGTTCATTAAAGGGGATACCCACCCTGAAAATAAGTTGGTTTTAATTGTTCTCGGGGGTAATTGTCTTTGGGGAGGGGGGTAATTGTCCACGGGGGATAATTTTCCTGGGGTCAATTGTCCTTGGGGAGTAATTATCCCGTTGGTTATTGGCCGGGAGGTGATTGTCCAGGGGGTAAATGTCCTAGAACCTTATAAAGCAGTGAATTTTGAAATAGATTACCCATTAATGTCATATTAACAAAGTCTAGAAAAGGTTTCGGAATTCTGCTTTAAAAAAACAATCATAAATGATAAATCCATGTAAATAGTCTGTATATGTACACAAATCGTATTGTATATTATAAGTTTGTATATTGTAAGACATTGTTAAGTATTCTTATCTTTTAAAGTACAGATTGCAATATTAAATTCATTATATTTTGTTATTATCTGGCTATTATTACCTACCAGATGTTTTCTATTTTTGTAAATGTTAATATCATTGTATTAAATGTTTTTTGGTATTGATGTTGGTAAATATATTAAACCAAATACAAATCAAATAAATTAATAAATTAATAAATACAAACTAACGTAAGCCTGTTAGAAATTAAATTCAATGAAAAACGGAGGTAACATTTAACACATCAGTTGCTTTCTTCAAAACTCTTCACAGTTGCTTCTTTGCCACACGTGTCATTTTATACAAAACAAAAGCATATTTATGCAACACAACGGCCCTGCAAATTTACCCATTTCCGGATTAATTTGTTCCATAAAAACCCTTTTAACACCAGATTAATCTTTCACTGGAAGCAGTTAAATCTTGAAGCTTTCGGTATTATCTAACCTACGATAAATATAATGTGACGCAGGAAGATCATTTGTTTTGCATATAAAGTGTTAAACCATCGATGACCTACAAACTGTCGGTAGTATATCCATGTTTGCACATAGACCTACATTTCATTTAGTCAGCTTTTAAAGTCTTTCTCAATGTTAATTTGAAAGATATAATTCATTTGTTAGTTTTGAACGCTTATTTTAGCGTATATTTTCTTTGAATCGGTTAATTAAATGTTTACAAAAATCCAAAAAGATTATCATGATTGCATAGAACAGAAAATTTGTGGACGATTTTCCGGAACCGAAATATCGATTCCCAACACCGTGACAGTGATGCAATAAAATCTTTTATACAACACCTACGTAGATCCTTGTCATTTGATTGGAGGATTGTTGGTCACATGATATTCAATAAATAATACTATTGCACGACCGTGCATTTTTGGTTACTGTATATGCAGACTGCGACGCGTACGTACCTCTCTGCCCTGCACGTATCCCATTGTTATTAGCTGCGCGCATCTGACGCGGAGGCAATCTGAATGTAATCGAGAAGGCCTGACTCCAACTTTAATTTATCTTTAATATAAGGAGCAAAGCATACTTTGTTGAAAGATGTTGTATAAAACAAATAATGAATGTTTTTCATTCGTTCAATAGTGCAAATATTTTCATTCGTTGAAAGATTAAAGTTAATTCTATTCAACTCGGCTGACGCCTCGTTGAATAAAACGTTAATCTTTCGACTCATATTGAACTCATAAGCATTCATTATTAGTATACTAATGTGAGGTAGGCCTATCTTTGATTTAGTTTTTCTCTTCTAACGAACGTATGTTTTAGATAGATGTAGAAAATATATAGAGAGTAAGAGAGAGACAGAGAGACAACGAGAGACAGCGAGAGAGGGGGAGGGAGAGAGGGAGAGGGGAGGGGAGAGAGGTAAATAGAGAGAGTGTGCGTGGGTGCGTATGTGCCTGTATGTGAGGGAGAGGGGGATGGGGAGAGGGAGAGAAAGAGAGATAGAGAGAGAGAGAGAGAAACGAAACACAGAGACAGTGTATCAGCGAGTGTGATAGAGAGATCGAGAGAGAGAGAGAGAGAGAGAGAGAGAGAGGTGGGTGGGGGAGGAGCTGTAGTGACTGCATTTAGTAGTTTTATTGGAAGGGTCAATCCCAATCTTTTCTTCTTCTTTTTTTATCATAAAGGAAACTGGCACCAATTAGGAAGGATAAGGGGCACGAGTTTATATAACAGGGGTACTTATCAGAGATGAAAAGGGGCACTTATTTTCTGTTTTTTTGTTTTTGCCTGACTTTAAATTTGGAAATTTGTAATTATCCAATTAACGCATGATAAAGTAAATTTCAACAAATATTTAAAAAAACATCGGACATTCGTGTTATCTTAGCAACATTTGTAAATCACTAGTATCGAATTTGAAATAAACCACGTTTAATCTTTCTCTGAAAGCAGTTAAATCTTGAAGCCTTTGGTATATCAATCCCATGATAAATACAATGTGGCACAGGGAGATTATTTGTGTGCCGGATATGTAAAGTGTTAAACCATGGATTTAAAAACCGACTGTCGGTAGTATATCCATCTTTGTACATATACCTACATTTCGTTTATTCAGTCTTTCTCAATGTTTATTTGCAAGATATAATCCATTTGTTAGTTTGAACGCTTAATTTAGCGTATATCGTCGCCTGGGTGGCAGAAGGGCGTTAGCTCGAATTTCAGGTAAAAAATGAAGCGCTAAGCAGAAGGGCGTTAGCACTAAATCGCCTCAAACTTTTTTCAAACTCACTTATTTCCGAAAAAAAATTGTGGCTGTGTTCTACTATAACATTTCTATTAGTCTTTTCAGTTTCAAACCAATTTTCGGGACGGAAAGCAGTTCCAATATAAAACAAATCGAATAATTCGAAAAGTAGTTTTAGAGTCGCTCGCGCGCTAACGCCCTTCTGCCAGCCGGGCGACGATATTTTCTTTGATTCAGTTAATGAAATGCATACAAACTTCCAAAAAGAGTATAATGCTTGCATAGAACAGAACATCTGTGAACGATTTTACTAAACCAAAATATTGATTCCCAACACAGTGCGGCAATAAATCCTTCTAATGTGAGGTATCTTTGTTTCTGTTTTTCTTCTAACGGACAGAGAGAGACAGAAAAGAGAAAGAAGAGAGAGAGAGAGAAACATAGAGAGTCAGCGAGAGAGAGAGAAAGAGAGAGAGAGGGGGACAGGGGAGGGAGAGAGAGAAGGAGAGAGAGAAAGAGAGGGGAGGGGAGAGAGATGAATGAAGAGAGAGAGTGTGTGTGTATGTGTGTGTGTGTGTGTACGTGTGTGAGAGATAGTAAGGAATCGAGTCGTTTCTACTTTTATTTAGGCCTGGTCATCGAACCTCAGATCTTCCTGTTGATCATGTTGATTTGAGGCAAAGGAAGTTAGCCTAGAGTGACGGATCAAAAGGATCAAAAGCTGTAAGCTTTAGGAAATCATTCCGTCCAAGTGAAAAAAGGTCACGTTATCATTGTTATATAAGGAGTATCATTGTGACGCAATAATATGCTTCGAAGACACATTAGTTACGCGTACACTATACAGAGTGAGTCAGAAAAAATGTCCCACTTTTAATAAGTTGTATTGTTTGAAGTATGAATATTTAAACAGTGCATTGAACAAAGACAGTCAGACAGACACACACACACAAAATGAACACGCACAAACACACACGAACGTATGCACACACACGCACACATACACACAACACACACGGTAACAATTGTTTCATAATTTCCCCTTTTCTGATTAAGCATTGATTTTTTATCAAGATCGCTGAATGTTTAAGTGGCATTTCCCTGCCAATCTTCCCCTTCAGTACACATTCACTACCACCATCATATCATCATCATCATCATTGTCATCATCTTAATCTTCATCATCATCATCATCATCATCATGAAGCTCAACACGCACAACATCCGCCAATACGCACCAAGAGGACAGCGGCCACTCAACTTTTCGTACGAGAAGAAGAATTCCTGACAAAAAGTAACAGTTTGGGTGGGCCTTGTCGGAAATGGAACGCTCATTTATGTGCGTGTGCCTGTGCGTGTGTGTGTGTGTGTGTGTGTGTGTGTGTGTGTGTGTGTGTGTTGTATACACACATATAAAGGTATATGTAGATAGATATATTCAGCAATGGAAATAGAATCTGGCGGTTTTTAATATTCCCTACACTTGATTCAAGCCGCCGAAGATGGTGTTATCAACGAACTCGTACACTCATCAGCCCTATGGCCCAGCCTAAGAACCCAGGCATCCTAATTAAGGATCACGCCATCTTCGGCTGGCAGCAAGTAAGTATAGGGAGAGGTCGCATTGCGTTGGTGTGGTGGAGGTCAAAATAAAATCGGCCAGATTCTCGACTAGGGATAGCCCCGAGCAAAGACCCTTTCATCTCCTCCGATAAACCTTTTTTTGATCAAGGAGTTATATTATTAAATTTATAAGTACCTTGTTTGATAAAGAAAGTAGTATTGGATATGAAATTCGAGTCTATACTTCGATTCGACAATATGTTCTATTCCGAAGTTGTGCACGTCTTTAATATCAAGGTTTCCATGGTAGTTACCATTGATGGCAAAGTTACCATCAATGGTAAGTTTTGTGCAACGGGGCCCCTGTCTACTTAATGACTCATTTTTTCACTCAAAATGTCCGTCTAATGACGCCTTGAAGATACTATGTCCCTTTTGCAGCCAACATCAAATTCTGTAGAACTTTGCAGGAATTATGAATATGTCATCTATGTCCTATCTGTGAAATTTAAACGTTAGCAGTGTCCTAATATTCAAATTATGCAAGGAAACCCGTTTACTTGCTAGACTTCACTGTCAGACACTATTGAGTGACTGACTGGCTTTTTTCATCTTTGGTAATAACATACATAAAATGAGCTGTAAAGGGTACATGAGCATTTGTCTACATCAATAACCCACTTCTTGTAATGGCCAAAATTAAACTGATTGAATCTTTGCGCAGCATAAAACGTACGACCATTCGGTACAATGGTCTGAAAATCAGACTATTACTTACTGGCTCTATAGCTCCTAAGTCGATTCGACAACTAATAGTCGTTATTTTCCCACTTAAAGACATTTTCAAGCCCCCTTTTTTTTAGGAAGTTCTAAATTAGTATTGTCTTTCAAATGCCGTTGGAATTTAACCTTTTCATTTTTTTGGCCTGCAAATGGGACATAGTACCTTTAAGTAAAATATACATGAATATATGTATATTGGTGATGAAATAATTATTAATACCAAGGGAAAAGAGGCAAAAAGATATTGCAGAGAGGGCAGAGGGGAGGGGAGGGTGATGAGAGACCGAAAGACAATTATAAGAGAAGGGACAAAAAGGGTCGAAGACTAAAACGAGATTATGGAGAAGAGGTGAATGGAAAAAAAAATACGACAAAGAACTGGCGAACAGGAGAAAGATGCACGGATTTGAGTAAGATGAGAAGGGGTATGCTGGTGAAAAAAGAGGGACAGACAATATACGTACATGACAACCAAATTAAAGGCTAGTATAAGAGGGTCTGAGTGAACAGAAGAGAAAGCAGACAAAAAAAGTACGGATGTGGGACGTTTAAGAAGAGTATAGCAGCCATTAAAAACATTTCTGCAGATAAAAAAAAAGAAGGGAAATGGAAAGAGGAAGAAAGAGAGAGAGTGAGGAAGAGAGAGAGAGAGAGAGAGAGGAGAGATAGCGTGGGTGAGAGAGAGAGAGACAGACAGATTGGAGGGGAGAGAGAGGGAGGGAGAGGGAGAGAGGGAGATAGAGGGAGATAGAGTGAGATCATGAGGAGGGACAACAAATACGGAAAGGAAAAGAATAATACAATAAGAAGAGTGTAAAAAAGATAACATGGTTATTAAAATGGCAAGATAGTATATACCTACCTGGCTACCTGGCTGCCTCCGTCAGTTACTGACGATTGGCGACCACATCTGCACATCTTCTTGTTGTCTTTCTCCATTTATTTCTGTCCTGTGCAAATCTTTTGGCTTCTGAATATGTGAGACCTGTCCATCCTTTGATGTTATCAAACCACTGCTTTCTTTGTCTGCCTCTTTTCCTTTTTCCTTCTACTTGGCTTTATATTATTTGTGCTGCTAAGGGGCTCCCACTGCCACGCAGAATGTGTCCAAAGTAACCCATCTTGAGGCGGGCCACTTTTCCAAGGAGATCTCTTTCTGTGTTCAGTTCCAGCTGATTTTTAGCATTTTCCTCCAGAACCACATTTCTGCTGCCATGATGCGATTTTCATCGGCTTTGAGCAGTATATGGATAAGATTAATGCTTTACATCGCTATCAATTAACAATTAATTGAAATAATTAATGCAGATACTACATGTAATAGATTATTTACTGACCGACTAAATTTCGCCTTCAATATCAACTTGCTTCCGACCCCCTTTGGTCTGATTTCTCAACATCATTTTCAAAAGTTAAAAAGAACCTGAAACCGATTTACCCGAGAATAAAATCTACTGTGTTTACAACATTTTCTTGCTTCACGCTAAATGTTCAACTGAATTCAGACTAGCACTTTCGATGGTCACATTTGAACCAGAATAAAGCTACAATGAAACATGAAATGGCCTTGCAAAAAAGTTTTACAAACTTCAGTAGTTTCTAGGGTAAAATGAGACGACAATCGAAAGCTGGTGCTATTCAAATTTGAGACATAAAAGTAGAGTACAATACACCCTGTACTTCATTCATGTATGCATTCTTCTGAATATAAATGCGTTTTGTTTTTCTTCTTTCTTTTCTTCTTCTTCTTCTTGAGCAAATCAAAATACTTCTATTAATGTTAGCATCCTATCGTATTCTAAATCTGATGTGAAGATATCTTCCTTCCAAACAGACAGCAGAGGAGGTTTTAAACTATAGTATAACATCGTCTGACGCATGTTATAACTTTTCTAATTATGGAATATATCATCACTCCCCACTTACAGATTAATTTATCTATTTTTCGTTTTAAAGAAAAAATGTATATGTGTTTATCACATTAATTGATGGTTATTACATTTTGAGGGACCCACATTCCTAAAGCCCTGCTTTTCAGTGGAACCATCCATTTCCCTAGTATTTCCTTAACAAGCATACACAATTTACAGCAAATGTGCATTTTTCTTTTTTAAACCGATTAATGTTTTGCAAAATACATTATATTAAGGTCTGTTTGTTTATGTGTTTGTTTTACCTGGCTGCTATTATAAAGCATGTGTATGCTTTTAAGTAAGCAACCAGGAGACAGACGAATTTAAATCCTCTCCGAGTAACTTTGTGATGAGGATTAATGCCCTCCCAAAGGCAACTAGCGCATAGACTTGGTTTCGAGCCTCGGACCTCCCGGTAACGACACCACTGCTCTACCAATGAGCAATCGCACTTTCTTGTGTACTAGTATGTATTGATGTATTGCTTCCTTTGATTTGTTGTATTGGTCATAATTGTTTAAATTGATTGTTCTGTTGGAAATTATTATAAAAACTGAACTATAACTGAAATAGTATACCTTGAAAAAAGATATAAAAATAGATACGGTATTAAGAAAGACCATTGATATTGGCATTGGCATTTTTTTAAATCATCAACTCCCCTCCCCCTTCCCTTTCCCCCGGGCTATCACGCTATCACGCAATCGATTATTGTAATAGCCCTTCTTCTGCAACTTTCTTAATGAATAATTATTGGTATTGTGTTATCAGTTAGATTTTGTCTTAATGTCATCATTTAATATCATTATATCGTATACACATTAAAACAACTCGTTATATTTTGTATGTTTTTTTATTGCTGAAATGTAATTTGATTTGTATGTTGCAGAAGAAAATAAATTCAATTCAATAAAGATGTTGAGGTTGGTAATATAGAAAGGAAAATCATTAAAATGCGCTGAAAACGAGATTAAAGGGAACCAAAACCTTCATCCTAAGTTACCTATATTGTAAAGTTTAAACGATTTGAATAAGATTAGTGAAAATTGAACAAAATCAGGCAAGGTATAAGGAAGTTAAAGCTAAAGAAATAACTTGTCACCAGAAGGCGATAATTAATTTGATGGCGTCATTTGCGGACAACTCTCCATGCCTTCTGATCATGGAATCTTACAATTCTTTCATTTTCTTCGTATTCATTTGTGTTCAATATCCGACTTCATAAAATGTGAAGTAGAATATCATTCTGCATTCTATATCTTGTTTTCAGGGGATTAGATTATCTCAATCACAAGAAAGAAGGAAAAACATGAAATTCCATGATCAGAAGGCATGGAGAGTTGTCCACAAATTACGCCATCATATTAAATATCGCCCTCTGGTGACAAGTTATTTCTTTAACTTTAACTTCCTTATACCTTGTCTGATTTTGTTCAATTTTTCATTAATCTTATTCAAGTCGTTTAAACTTTACAATAAAGGTAACTTAAGATGAAGGTTTTGGTTCCCTTTACTTTAAGAAGAAAAAAAGAAAGAAACGAGATATATGAAAACATGGAGAGGGAAGAAAGAGACGACGGAGATAAGAAGAGAAGGAGCCTGGAGTGTATGGCTTGTAGATTGAGGCAGAGAAGGGAAAAGGGATAGGGTAGAAAGAGAGGGGAGAGAGAGAGAGAGAGAGAGAGAAAGGGGAGAGAGAGGGAGATAGAGAGAGAGAGAGAGAGAGAGAGAGAGAGAGGGAGATAGAGAGAGAGAGAGAGGGGGAGGGGTAAGGAAGGGAGAAATGGAGGGAATGAAAAAAAGAGGTTAGAATTCAGGGGATGAGGGTGCCTGTGTTTGTGAGAGAGAGAGAGAGAGAGAGAGGATGATAGGGAGAGATGGGGAGACAGAGAGACAGAGAGAAAAATAGACAGTCAGACAGAGAGTGAGAGAGAGAGAGAGAGAGAGACACGACCCTGAGATAAGCGCACCCACTTTAATAGTATATAAATGCCGTTACTTTTTTTCTCTTTGAGAAAATCAAATTACGGGAACAATACATTTTATTTCTATTTATGTCAGATCAGCGTCCTATTCCCAATCTATTCAAATTCTCGTTTGCTTGATGAGGGGAGAGGGAGAGAGAGGGAGAGAGAGAGAGAGAGAGAGAGAGAGTGGGGAAGGGGAGGGGTAAGGAAGGGAGTGAATGAAAAAGGGAGGTTATAATTCAGGGGATGTGGGTGCCTGCGTTTGTGAAGGGGAGGTGTGTAGATGCGCGCGTGTATGTGTGTGTGGGTATTTTAGAGAGAGAGAGAGAGAGAGGGGGGATGATAGGGAGAGACGAGGAGACAGAGAGACAGAGAGAAAAATATACAGTCAGACAGAGAGTGAGAGAAAGAGAGAGAGAGAGAGAGAGAGAGAGGGGGGGCATGATCAGTGGCGGATCCAGGAATTTCTTACCTGGGGGGGGCACAAAATCGCATGGGGTGAAATATAATTATGAAAAACGATGGAGCGAGGCGTCAGCGGCGAGGGAGCGGAGCGACCAAGAGGGGGTGGGTCTGGGAGGGGGTCAGAACCTCCTCCATGAGTAGGAAGCATTTGCAATTTTAGAACCACATTAGGTGCATTTTCAGGCACCTCCTGGAGTAATATGACGTAAAATTGCTTTCTCCTACCCCCTCCAAGAGTAGGGATCCAGGGGCGAATGATGGGATCTAGCTTTTTGCTAAGGGGGGGGGGGTTGACCTTATGACGACACGGAGCATCGTCCACGAGCAGGGGAGGCCGAGCGACCTTCAAAGTGGGGGGCACCAAGAAAAAAGGGCACTTTCTGGAAAAAAGGTCACCTACACAGGGAAATCTCAAAGCGAAAATATACAATTTTTTTGACATTGGTATATACCCCTACATTGTGATTACATTATCAGGGATGATTTCAATATTTGTTTCACTTTATACACCATAAAAGATATTGCTTAAGCATCATACTTTGCAGTTTGGTGTGATGGTCTTAAAAATTATTTGCGAGCGAGCGAAGCGAGCGAGGAAAATTTTTAAGAATTGTGATGCAATGCGAAAAATTACATCTTATAAAGAGGAAAAAAAACCAATCCTGATGGGGTCATAAGCACATTCTCACAAAGGAAGACTGAAAAGACCTTTGATAAGTAACATAAGTATATCATCTATAAATGCGTGCGAGCGTTGGGGGAAATTGCTCTTAGTCGCTTGAAATTAGGGGCGCGTTTAATGATGAGAGGAAAAGGGGACACTTATCAGAAAAGAAAAGGAGCATGTGTCAAAGTACAAAGAGTAATTATCAGAGGTGAAAATGGGGCACTTCTTACACCCTCAAATACAGGCACTCACCAGGGATGGAAAAAGTCAGTCATGAGAATAGGAAATGGGCATTTGTCGACGGAAAAGGGGCCCCCATCAGATTTTGATAGGGGCGTTTATAAGAGGTAAAAAGGGGCATTTATGAAAAGGGGATAGGTCCCTTATTAGAAAGGAAATGGGGCACGTATCATTGTTAAAAGGGCAATTATCAGAGGTGAAAAGAGGCACTTATGGCACCTGAAAAGGGGCAATGACCAGATATAGAAAGGGGCACTTGATATCAAAAGGGGCATTTATGATAAAGGAAAATGTAAATTAGTTGAAAGAAAATCGGCACCGATCGAATTTTAAAGGGGGCATTTATCGGAGGTGAAGGGGGCACTTATCTGAAGTGAAAAGGAGTATTTTCTCGTACTTGAAAAGGTTTTTTTTTACAAGAGAAGGGGCACTTATGAAAAGGGGAAGGGACTCCTTTTTTAATGGGGCACTTATCATTAGGAAAAGGGGCACTTATTAGGAAAGAAAGGGGGCACATGTGAAAATATAAGGTGCGCTTATCCGAGTTAAAATGGGGGTAGTTATTAAAAGGGAAAGGGCACTTCTTACAAAGGAAAAAGGGCACTTGTCAAAGTAAAAGAGGCACCTCTCAGATTTGAATAGGGCAATTATCAAAGTTGAAGGGGGCACTTATCAAAAGTGAAAAGAGGCACTTCTCGTACCTGAAAAGGGGCACTTACTAAAGATTAAAAGGGCACTTATGAGAATGGAAAATGGACACTTATTGCAAGGAAAATGGGAAGTAAAAGGGGCACGTGTCCAAATAAAAGGGGCACTTATCAGAGTTGAAAAGGGAAAGGGGCACTTTTACAAATTAATAAGGGCACTTGTGAATGTGAAAGGGGCACTATTCCTATGTAAAAAGGGGCATTGCTTACAAAGTTAAAGGGGCACTGTTTCTATGTAAAAAGGGGCACTTTTTGGGTGCTTGAAAAAATGGGAGGGAACTGTGCCCCCCTGCCCCCCGGGAGGGCCGCCTCTGTCCACGAGCCGTGAAGCGGCGAGGCGATTATTTTGTTGTTGCTATTTTGAACCCCCGTAAGTGATATTTTCCTGGCATCTACTGACACAATGGAGACCATAAAAAGCTGCGCATGATAATTACGTCTTTTTAAATCAAGTAACGGTTTAAGGGGGTTCGACCCAATGACGATGCGGAGCATCGTCCACGAGCCGCGAAGCTCGAGCCGCGTAGCGGCGATGCGATTTTTTTTTTTTTTTTTTTTTTTTTTTTGGGGCTATTTTGAACTCACGTAAGTGATATTTTCCTTGCATCTACTAAAACAATGGAGACCATAAACAGCAATTCATGATAACGTCTTTTTAAATCAAGTAACAGTTTGAGGGGAGTTCGACCCAATGACGATGCGGAGCATCGTCCACAGCCTCGAAGTCCGAGCAGAGTAGCGGCGAGGCGATTTTTTTGTTGCTATTATGAACCTTCGTAAGTGATGTTTTCCTGGCATCTACTAACACAATGGAGACCATAAAAAGCATTGCATGATAACGTCTTTTTAAATCAAGTAACAGTTTAAAGGGGGTTTGACCCGATACTGTGTGGGTCTAGACACATGATGGCGTTTTTCTATTCACATCACATTTTCACTTGGCAGCCAAAGGGGTTAAACCCCTAACCCATCCCCATACCCCCCCTCCCTCCCCATAGATCCGCGACTGGGATCTTTTGCAAACTGGAAGCAATAAGCATTACATGTAGGCGATGGAAAAAAGTGCTTGCGAAACGGATAGAAACTTTGTGGTAGGCTCTTCGCGGCCACAGGGATGACAGAAAATAATATGACAATGAAACCAGCAACTGTGGCAGGATTAATGGCGGGGACAATCTGCATGCTGAAAGAGCACTTAGAATAGGTATATCGGAAAATTAATTCAAGACTAAGTTATAAGTTAGAAGTTAGAAGTTATAAAGGAGATACAATCTTTGGTATTAGTCATGTTCGACTTAAAATTGCATCCCCCGCCCCTTACCCGGTAAAAAAACACCTTCTTATAATATCATCCCCCTTTCTTTCTTTTCCCTTCTCATTACTCTCCTTTTCCCCCTTTTCTCTCCTGCGTCTTACCCCCTTTCTTCTTTTTCCGCCTTTTCTCTCCTCTCTCTTCCCCTTTCCCCCTCCTTTTTCTCCTCTCCCATTTTCTTTCCTCCCTCTTTTCTTCTTCTTTCTCTCTTCCATTTTGTTTTTCTTTTTCCTCTCCTTTTTCTTTCCCCCTCCTTTTTCTCCTTTTCTTTTCTTTTTTTTTACCGGGGAGGCACGTGCCCCCTGTGCCCCCCCTGGATCCGCCACTGATGATAGGGAGACTCGGGGAGACAGAGAGACAGAGAGAAAAATATACAGTCAGACAGAGAGTGAGATAGAGAGAGAGAGAGAGAGAGAGAGAGAGAGAGAGAGACGACGACGACCCTCACAAAAAAGCCGTTACTTTTTCTTCTCTTTGAGAAAATCAGAATACGGGAACAATACATTTCATTTATATTCATGTCGGCGTCCTATTCCCAATCTATTTAAATTCTCGTTTGCTTGATGAATATGGTGTGTGTTTGTGTATGTTTGTGTTGTGTGTAGTTTTTACAGACGTGTATCAATCAGATTTGATTATTTACCTCTGGGGACCGTCCTTTAACGTCACCATCCGAAAGACGTGACTCAGTTTCGAACCGGGATCGCCTGAGCCAGTTTGTAGGCGAAGACAGAGAGCTGACCAAGTGAACGTGCCGCTAGACCAACTCACAGTCTGTTATTCTGGATCGTTTCCTAAAATGCTCAAACTGTATTTTTTAACCATTTTTTCTGGCACCTTTCCACATTGATGTTAATGTCTTCATCGAATGAATGCAATCATCTTTGTGTTAGGTCTATATGGTAAAGTAGGGCCCTTTGCAGTGGGAAGTGAGATCTCTATATGCGTATGGAAACGAAGTTATAGAATTCTTTCACTTAGAATTTAGAAGTGGTTCCTATGCATGTATATTTAATATTCCATTCATATAATTTATTTCCACGTCAAGATAAAAAATAAAATTATACAATCTTCAATACAAACATATCAAATGAGATATTTGAAGTGGGAGGACCATGACAAGTACATAAATTGCTTGTTAAAAATCATCCTCACCAAATATATAAAATAACAATAACTTAAAGAGATGGTTGAGTTCTGGGAAGAGGTGAAAATAATTTGTGAGCGTTATCATTGTTATTATGCAAGTGTGGAAGAATATCAGATAAAAAATGTTCCCTGAAAAGCATGGCTCTTCAAATGCCTTAATATTCTCAATATGGCATGTAACAGCATAAACATTGGGACGGATTTCTTTTATGCTACATGTTTGTGTAGTCCCATATATATATTTCTGTGTACAGTGCTTGTAACTTTACCAAGACTGGGCCAAATTTCTTATCATTTTGATGATTCCTAAACATTGCAGTACACACCAATACTTGCAGTACACACCAATACCAATGCTAGATGATCAACCTTTCTGATCGATTCCACACCGTTTCTTTCACAATGCAATCGCATGACCAGAACTCAACTTTATCTACAATAAAATTAAAAAAATAGGGAAGATTGCAAAAAAATCTCTCTCTCTCTCTCTATTTCATTCTCTCTCCCTCACTCTCACTCTCATCCTTCTCTGTTTCCTTTCACATATATTGCTTTCATTTCCGATGCTCTTTCTCCCCAAATTCAAACGAAAAAAAAAAACTGAACTTAATTAAAGCTGGCCGAGTATACCTTACAATGAAAAAACGGTACTAAGAAAGACCATTGATGTTAATATTTTGAAGGTTGGTAATACAGTGTATATGGGGAAAACGCAATAGTACTGCATCTGTGACATAGACTAGCTGAAAAGCGGAGGTGTGTTCCATTGTTGAAGCAGAGCATAAAACGCGACTGAAGTTGGAATATGAAAGAGAGAGGATGAAAGAGAGAGAGAGAGAGAGATCGCAATCTTGTATTGAGCCGGTGTGACAGGGATAATTGGCAGTGACGTCAGTTGGGCAGATATCCCTAGAAAAATCCAGGGATAATTGGCAGCGCTCAGGGATTTTTGTCACCGTCATTTTATTGATATCGATAATGCACACTGGCGCGCGCGCACGCTCTCAAATCGAACATACATTATACGTACGGGAGTACGTTTGACATGATAGTTATGCCGCACGATGTGAATTGTCTCCGCCCAAGGCTTCTCAGGAAATTAATTCATATATTTGTTTTACAGAAAGCAGTTTTTTGGTTTATTTGAGTAAATTGCACTAAGGCGAGGCGTCAAAAATAACCTTACCAGCTGGCTGCAGCCTCACGCGAAGGCTGGCTGAGGCTGCATTTCCAGCTGCAGCCGGACGGGGCAATTACTTTGCATTAATTAGCCCAGCCGGCTGGCGCCAGCTTGGAATATGAGCTTGAACCCAGAATCTTAATTAGCCCGGCCATCCCCAGCCTGCCGCCATACTCCTAAATTTGATCAGCCAGCTGAAGCCGGACGGAGGTGATAAAATTGCAGCTGGCTTCCGCCAGACGGAGGTGCTTAAAGTTGCAGCTGGCTTCAGCTGGACGGAGATGCTTAAAGTTGCAGCTGGCTGCAGCAGAACAGAGATGCTTGATGTTGCAGCTTGTTGCAGCGTACTGAGCTTTCCAATGGCATTATGTCGAACAGGGCGCTCACTTGTCGATTGTGACGTCATTTATGTTTGCATTATGTTCCCTGCGGCCACGACTGCGCCGTTTCAGGCCATCGTGGACAAATTAAAACGGGATGAACGTGAAGCAACGAGGGGGAGATGGCCATGATAGACCTTGACAAAAACTTAGCAACGCCTGACAAAACGCAGGGAACAAAGTGTAGACGTAGATTTAAGCGCGATTGAGATAGCGGTTGCGTTTAATGATATCGCACCTATTTTGTCACCGAGTCCCACCTTGTTTTTGTATGACTCACTAGGTACGTTTGTAACAATATGAACAATTGTCTTTTTGTAGAACCATGTCGTTGCTACAAACGCACCCAAAAAATATGAAATTAAATAATAATAATAATAATAATAATAATAACACTAAAAAATACTGGGGCGGTGATCGAATTCGCTCAAAAGAGACCTGAACTTTTTGGTTTATTCACAATCATTGACAATTCAAGTGTAAAAATTCAAATATTTCATGTCATTTGATGTCTATATCCATTATTTTACATCATTTTAACCTAGCGTCCACTAAGGGCGCGGACAAGACGCGGCAAAAAAATCAACAACCGAACCGCGTATTCTTGAAAGATTCCTTTCAATGTCTTTACGATTCTGAAACACTTCCTGGCGTTTTCGCACTTTCGGGAGAGGGCAAAATTTCCGCGAAATTTGGAGACCAAAATATGGACGCGGAAATTAACTTCCTAACACTTCGGCAAAGAAGAAAAAGAAATAAAAATTGAAAACCTGAAACTCCCCCTTCGCACGCTCGCCATTTTAAGTATCTAAACTTATTATTTAATGCTGTTCTTAAGAAAGAAATATTGAGATCTACCTGTTTCTTTTCCACATTGATGTCATTTCCATATGATATAATGTCTTTCATTATGATTATCTCTCTGTGTCTATCACTCGTTATCCCTGTCTCTATCCATACACCCTCCTCTATTTTACATTTATATGTTTCTACTTGCCCATCTCTTGCTGATATTTCCTTGACTTTTCATTTCTTGCTCGTCTTATTTTAAGAAAATAATTTGTCTTGCTTGTCTCTCTCTCTCTCCCTTTCTATCCCTTTCGTTCTCAACCTCTCCGTTTTCTCACCTCTCGCATTCCCTTCTTTACCCTCACAAATAAATGTAGATAAAGAAGATATGAGAGTGATATAGGTGAGAGATTTGACAATAAGAAAGAGATGTTTGTGTGAAAAGATGAGATACATTTGAAGAGCTTGATTCCAAAAGGAGCTAAATCCATATTTTATCAAAATTGAGTTGTTTGTCTTAAAATAATGATTTCCTACATGGGGACAAAATGCACTATATCACATTCTAGAATTTCACCAGGAAGTATGAACAATTTTAGGTACAATATCATGTTTCATTCCAAAAGGAGCTAAATCCAAATCGGTTTCATTCCAAAAGGAGCTAAATCCACTTTGGGTACTTATGAGTAAATCACCTTTTTTATTTCTCCACTTTTCCTTTAGCAATGTACCTTAATGTTAAAGGTGTCGCCCTGGACCACTGAGCGATTTTTCAAATTTGCGGGAGAAAAAAAATATAATAATAATTAATGCTCACTACCCCCAATTTTCGGCCGGCGCGATTTTCAAATTTGCGGAGAAACAAAATTGTGCCCCCGTCTAAGAAATCCTGGATCCGCGTCTGTATCGATATATTATGTATTTTGTTCCGTCATTATCCATGAGAGGGCGAGGGGCGTCATTTTTTCACCACGAGAGTTCCATGCCTTGGCTGATATGTTTTACGTCATTGGTAGCTTTAAAAAGATCATAAACAATTAGACTTTGATTACTTATTGCTTTTTGGCTTTCCTCATTACAACATTGCATTCAGCTACATATGTATGAAGAGCTACGGTCAAGGCTTAATGGCACACTTCCTGTCACATACAAAGAAGCTTACTCTGAATGTAGCCTGCCATTGACCCTCGCCGGGGACAAAGGTCGTTGCCCTAGCTACAGACAGTGTTGTAGATCCTTACATAATACCTATTGTTCAGGGGGATCCTATGTTCAAGGGGATAAAAGTAACACGGCGCAAATGTAACAGCGGCTCCCACTCCTAGTAGAAGCGCGATGTACGTATATATACGCCAAAACAGCCAAAAACAGCCAAAACATCGGTTTTTTGGCACGGGAGTAAAATCTTCAATTACCTAAAATCAATTCTGGACAAATATGTGCTTGTGCTATCACTGTCATGTTTAAATGGTCAAAAATAAGCTTTTAGGCCTGTATTAGGCGAAATTTCAAGGACGAAATTTAATGCTAGGATACAAAAAATATAAAATATGGCCGCCCTTCTAGGGGTGCAAATGTAACAACGTTATAACTAGTATAATTTTCCCCACGTAACTGGTATAAATCTAATGTAAATGAGTCAAGCATATGTCATAGACATAGTTTTTATTAACAATTATTTTATTGGGGTTCTATAAAATACTGTTCAATTGATGAACATTTGTCCAGCGCGTAATCTTTAATAAAAAATAAACATAAAAATAAACTCTTTCTGAGGGACATGTGATTTGTAGGTACAACCTTCTACCCCATGCAACCTTACTCCTACTATATAATACGCTAGTTTGCCCGTATATATAACATATTGTAATAGTGTATGGGCGAATTGTGGTTCGACAAAAATTAATTCTATTTTTAAACTGCAAAAGAAAGCCATACGCATTTGTACAGGTTCGCATTTCTTAGCTCACACTGCATGATCCTTTATTCTATAAACTTGAAACACTAAAAAAAAATCGATTCGAACACTATTCAGGTAGCAGTCATTATGTTTAAGTACATTTATAATCAACTTCCACCATCCTTTGATAACTGACATGTTTAGGTTCAATAGTTTTGTTCATTCATACCCTACTCGCATATCTGGAAACTTCCATCCTACAAATCCCAAATTATCAATGACACACAAATCTGTTAGACATTCTGGTCCGACATTTGGAATAATTTTCCCGACAACATAAAGTCTTGTTCAACCATCTACTCCTTAGACGCTACACTTAAACGACAAATAATACAATCATACGCTCCCCACTCTTTAAATTAGTATATTAAAACCGTGACTTATTTTATTCTTTATCATGCAACTGTTTTCTGCACCTGCAGTTTTCCCAAGAGAGTTAATTATGTCGCCAATTTTTTTTTTTTTTTGTATGAGGCCGCCATCCATCTCCAGCCCAACTGCTCACTATGGTGGTCTTTTTTTGTTCGAATTTTTGTACTTTGAATTTGAATTTGTATCTTTTCGAACGCAGAAATAAAATCAAACAAACAAACTTTATGTGGTTAAAACTGCCCCACGGGTGTGTTACAATTTCCTCGTGTTGTGGGGCAATTGTAACACTTCACTACCGGTTTTAAAATGATAATGGATTCAAAGAGCTTGTTTTACTTAACTCAAACCTAGTCATATGTCATGCCATGATATGCATCTTTCATTTCATAAAACCTTAACCCTAATAAGGCCGGGGGGAGGGCCATCATGCCCCCCCCCTCCGCGATTTTTCTGATTGTTCGGGAACGCATACAGATGACGCCCCGCCGCTTCATGACTTTATTTTTTCGAGTCTTGCGCATCTTTGAAAACAATTTTTTTGAAAATCGGACCTACCGTTTCAAAGTCACGTGACCTTTTGTCTTTACATGTCGGCCCGAAAATCGCTCATTTTCGTGATTTGTGTACAAACATATGGAAATATCATTTTTCCTAAACAGAGATAAAACATTGGTTATTTGGTCTTGTTTAAAGTTTGTGTGTTTGTTTTGGAGGTCAAAATAGTTAAATTATAGTTAGAAATGAAATAAAACAACAAAAACAATAAAATACATAAGTGAAAAAAACAATGAAATACATAAGAAATTATCAAAACAATGAGTAATTTTTCAAAAAATTGAAATTGCTATAGTATTCTATACACTTCACTTGACATGCATGCAAATTCTCGCGGCGATCGGCCGTTTCACGGCCGAGATCTTAGGGGGCATAATGGCTGGCCGTATTACGAACTCAAATAGCCCGGCCTTATTAGGGTTAAGTAAGTATATAACTATAATAAGTTGATATGTCGGAATTGGAAAAAAGGTGTTACAATTGTCCCCGGTCTCCCCTAAGGATCTAGGCCACTGGCTACACGGCTTTTTTCATCCCCCTCTCTCTCTCTCTCCCTTTCTCTCAATATCTTTCCACTGCGTCTTTCTCGCGTCTCTTTCTTTCATTGTGTTCCACTCTTACCTTATTTATTTTTCTCTTTTCCTCTCCGTTTCATTACCTTTCTACTTCTCATTTCTATTTCTTTCACTATGTATCGCCCTTCTTTATTCCTATCACTCTATTTCACTCTCTCTTTTCTTTCGGTCAACTTGTTCTTTTTTTCGTTTTCCCTTTTTCTCTCTTGCATAGCTTTTTTTCTTCTTATCTTTATCGTGCTCTTTCAACCATCATTTTCCTTTGATATATTAATTCCCTTCTCCTCGTAGCTTTCTTTTTTCGTTTACTATTTCATCTATCATGTCTTCCTCTTTCTGACGTTTTCCTACCTTGTCTCACGGATTAATATACGATACAGGTTAGTAGAAAGTGATAAGGTGTATCCATAAAGATAAAGTACAGTAATTACTTGATGTAGACAAGTGGTGTACAAAGCAATTACGTGGTTTAAGCAAGTGGTGTTAGCAAGACACGATTAAACGATTGTTGCAGCTGGCCGAATCATCCTAACAATGCCCTCATAACCATTATAACTATTTACACGATTACGCGATTCAGAGCGACAGTCTTCAATCGTGTACATTTACACGATTACACAATTAAACGTTTGTTGCATCTGCATGGTCGAATCATCCCACCAATGCACTTAACTATTTACACGAGTACACGATTCAGAGCGACAGTCTTCAATCGTGTAAATGTACACGATTACACGGTTACACGATTCAGGTGAATCGTGTAAACCGTGTAATCCAAAAAATATATTGTGTAATCGTGTTGCGGAGATTTTCAGCGTGTACTGTATACCGCATAGCGACATTATTTCCCGAGAATGTCAACTGCACATAGTCTGCAGGAACAGCCTCTATTTTTACGCTAAAAAAACAACAAACAAACAAACATTGCAAGTGCTATCTGTATGAAAAAAGCATATCATATTTGAATGGTTGTGAAATAAAATAACAACTCAAAATTGATCTTTATTAGATACAGGAATTTCAGAGTTTTCACGGCTTTCTAAAAGTGTCTCTCTGTCATGCCTTCTCCCTAATTCCCCTTTTTGCTATTTGCCATTTCATCGTATTGCCAATGCCAAACTGATGTCAAGCCACCATGTAATAAATTATGTCTTATTATTCATAGTGCGGTAAGGTGTAGCGTGGCCTATGATCCGTAGGCCCCTCCGGGAAAAACTTGTAAATTTGCTGCTTTGGAAAAAGAAGATTTCTTCTTCCCTAGCGCCCAAGGGGCTAAAAATTACCTTTCCGGGAGGGAAAAAAAACTTTCGGCTGCCAAAAAAAAAAATTTGTGCTCACTACCCTCATAGGGGGTGGCGATGAAAAAACAGTAACTTTCCCGGAGTGAAAAAACATTTCGGGTGCCAAAAAAATTTCTTCTTCTTGTTCCCTACTTTCATTCTTTCCTATAGGAAATCATATGCCATGCCGATACAACAACATGATCTAAAATATTCACCCATTCTAATGACCACAGACTTTGGGTGATTCAAGTTAGGCAGCCATAATCCGCACCTTAACAATAGAATCTGGCAAGCCGGACAAAAGCGATCAAACAATAGCGTTGCGTAGTAAAAGCTATATGACAATAGTCTTGTCCAGACGGAGGCAAGTAATACCCTAGGGTAAATTCGAAAACAGGTAAAAAAGGGGGGAAAGGGGGAAGGGGAAAAAGAAAAGTGAGAAAAGGAGAAAAAGGAGGGGGGAAGAAAAAGGAGGGGGAAAAGAAAGAAAGACGAAGAAAAGAGGGAGGAGAGAACAGGGAAGAGGAGAAAAAGGAGGGAAAGAGAAAGGGAAGAGAGAGGAGAAAAGGTGGAAAATGAAGAAAGGGGGAAAGACAGAGAAGAGGAAAGGGGGAAAAGGAGAATAATGAAAAAGGAAAAGAAAGAAAGGGGATAAAAATATAAGAAGGTGTTTTTTTACCGGCAAAGGAGCGGGGGGGGGTGCAATTTCTTTTTCTTTCTCTCTAATAATTTAATGAAACGTGAACGCTTCGACTTGGTTACTCCACCCAACATCCCCCTCTCTCTTTTACTCCCACCCCTCTTCTCTCAGACTCTTACCCTCTCCCCCGTTTCTTTTGTTTCCCTTTTCCTTTTTTCTTTTCTCTTCTTATTTTCTTCTTCTTTTCTTTCTTTTCCTTTCTTTCGTCTCCTTCCTCTCTTTTCATTTTTCACTTTCTTTCTTTTCTTCTCTTTCCTTTCTTTCCTTTCTTTTCCTTTTTTCCTTTTTTTTTTCCTTTTCTTTCCCTTTCCCTCTCATTTGCCCCCTCCCCCTTTTCTCATTTTTTTCCCCACAGCAGCGAAATGTTTCCGACAATATCCTAACAGGGGGTGTTGCACCCCACACCCCTTTAGCGACGCCCCTGGTTGTTATCCCATTATTCTTTTAAAAGAAATGCAATTTCTCATGCTCTCCCACCTATCTTCTATCGTTGTTAATTCCCTTTCCTTTTTTTTTCTTTCTCCTTTAACTCACAAAAATTCTCGCTTTCCCCCTTTTTCCATCTCTTTTTTTTTGGGTGCCTTTTTTCAATTTTTGTTGTTGTTGTTGTTGTTGTTTTTTTTGGGGGCTACACGCCTGGCAAGAGGGACCCCATTTTATGCACATCAATATATGTCAATGTCAATATCATCCCCCTTTCTTTCTTTTCCCTTCTCATGATTCTCATTTTTCCCCCTTTTCCTTCTCCGTCTTCCCCCTTTCTTCCTTTTCTGCCTTTTTTCTCCTCTCTCTCTCTTCCCCTTTCTCTCTTTCCCCCTTCTTTTTCTCCTCTTCCCTGTTCTTTCCTTCCTCTTTTCTTCTTCTTTCTCTCTTCCCTTTTCTTTTTTCCCCCTCCTTTTTCTTTCCCCTCCTTTTTCTCCTTTTCTCACTTTTCTTTTCCCCTTCCGCCTCCCCTTTTTACCAGGGGGCACGTGCCCCCTGTGCCCCCCAGAATCCGCCACTGGTATAGTTGTATAGTTGTACAGTTTCCTGCGTTCTGATTAGCCGGCTGGATAGACGTATAGTTGTATAGTTGTACGTATAGTGGCATACTTGGCCCGCCATATTTACCCCGACTAGCTCTTAACACGACCGTTACCCTAGAGTAACTTGCCTCCGTCTGGACAAGACTTAAATATGCTTCATTGTTGAGCTTGCAGTTGACATGTTGGTTATCATTTATGTCTATTCAGTCCACAAATGACCGATACAGGTGTACGTTAGATTATATTTTCTTCGAAAGACAAAGTACCCTGATTTCTAGACTGCGAACTATATCTTTCAAACGCAACGCATCAGAACTTGAAAACATGACGGCGGCATATGTAATATAATATAATATTATCTTTCTCGCCTCGACTTGACAAAGACAATTATCTTCCCGGAATTGACAAAGATAACATTTTTGGGGCATAGTTAAAAAAGACTTCACTTTCAACCAATCAGATGACAGTTTTAGTAAATATTCTTAAAGGTATATAATATGATTTATATCATTGATTTTGTTTTCTTCAGAAGCATAACACGAATAAACACAAAGATATGATTTGGATATTTAGACAACAGGCGAGCCAGTAATTTAAAATAGCAAATCTTATGTTGTAACATAAATGTCAACAATTATTTTGAATATAAAGTACAAGGGCTCCAACCCATCTACATGCAGGGTGCATCCAAAGGAAATGAGCGCGTATATTTCCACGGTACGACTGGTCTCTTTATTGATAAAGGCATATCAGAAAAGAAAGACCACTTATATTTGTCTTAAGTGACTTGTTGTTGTTGGGTTTGTATGGCATTCCAATCTGAAAAGATTATTTCCACCTGGCTATACTTTTTTTCGAGTTATTGATCCGTGATGAATAAATGGCGCTGTTTCTTTTTCCTCTGACGAATTAAATTCTAGTTTATAAAGATATCGTCTGGCTGGGTGTGGCAACGCAGCAGGTCGCGGGTGGCTGATTCGTTTAGGCCGGCCGCGGCCAGACGACAATTTAGACAAGGCTCGGCTTCCATTCGGGAGGCTGCAGCTGGCGCATATTTGAGGAATGCCGCTGTCCTCCGCCGGCTGCAGCCGGCTGAGCTCATGTTTTCTAGCTTTTTCCGAGCTCGGCTTCCATTCGGTAGGCCGCGGCCGGCGCATACTTTCGGCTTGCCGCTGGCCTCCCGCCGGCTGCAGCCAGCTAAGCTAATAACAAAAATGCAGCCGGACGCATAAGTGCAGCTGGCTGCAGCCAGCCGGTATATTTATTTTTGACGCCTCGCCTAAACCTCCACGGCTTTACTTGTATGTTGTCACTTTTTATATATTTTCGATGAGATTTATTTTGTCTCAGGATCAAAGTCTTGAGGTTGGAGGGTGTCCCCCGATGATGGGCCCATATAGATCTACATGATATATATCACTTATATAACAAATTAGCTCTAAAACAAACAAAAAATAAACATATTCGTCACGCTTTATATCACCCGACTTTAGATTATTGTATATCATTCGCCAAATGATTTTTATGAGCAAATAATCCACATTGGAAATCGATTCACAAGATGGACATTAATCCCTGTGCCTGGACATTTATCCCTAGAGGTGCACCAGGGATAATTGTCCTACGGAGCGTTGTGGACAGATATCCCTTGATTTATCTAGGGATAATTGGCACCGGACACGTGGACAATTATCCCTATCACAACGGTAATAACCGCTCGGCGAATAGCACACTGACGACCCTGGCTGGTGCACCTCGTCGTGTTCATAGTTTTGATCTAGCCTACAGGTTTTTGTCATCACTTAGCTAGTGGTGAGTGGTTCTTTTTTGCATTTCAAATGCATTTATTTTCTGATAATTTCATTGTCATAGTGAAAAAAGTATTTTCGAGAAGATTATCGCTTCTTGTATGATATGTATGTTGTGAATGTATAGAGGCGTAGTTTTGAAGTGGTGGATGGTAGCGTTGTATCAAGCGTGGCGCGCGGTTCATACATTTCAAATATAAGGACAGTAATGCGGAGAGCGGGGGAAAAATTGTTTTATCGCTTTCTTTTTAGTAAAGATGTTAATTCGCGTGGGAAAATATATGAGAACATTTATTGAAAGATCGTTCTACGGCATAAGAATTAATATTTTCATTTAATTCGAATCTCGAAATCAGAAAAATAGCGTAGTTTCTCAGGACAGTCGAAGATGTTGAGGAAGGCTATGAGGCGCACTATCCTCACACATGTAATATGTGGGAAATGAACAAGAAAAAGTGGGCACATGCCCCCTGCCGTCAATCCGCCTCCGAAATATTGAGAACATCAAGCCGAGTATTCAATTTGCATGATTTTGCTTTAATAATTTTAGAATGTTGCTCTCAATGAGGATCGCCTGTCAACTCCTCATATACGCGATCATATTGATAAGCATAACAATAATGATGCCAATTTCATCAAATAAAAATAAAGAACAAAACCAATACGGATGCTTATTATTCATGTTATATATCACAAATGCCATGTTTTGTTTATTTAATTTAAGAGCACTGTGTTCTCCATAAATACCAACTATTTGTAACTTTTTGCCCAACCTCATTTTCATATTAGAAACGTGGAGGTAAATGACTAGTTGGGAGTGAGAACAGTGATAGACCAAGTTGATAAAAAATTGAAGTCCTGTTTATGACTCATACGATTGATTCAATCTCGTTTCTATGGCAAACCAGGAATAAATATTGTGGAGGTCATTTGAAAAGAAAAAAAAGACGTATGCAATTGGATGTTTATAGAATGTGAATTGACTTGAAGTAATGCGAAGGAGTTATTCGAGGTGTGGTAGTGGAAGGGTTTGATCACTTGCTTTGGTCAGTTACGTGAGAGAATAATGCTTAAACATTTAATGATAATGATCAACCGTTGTCAATATGTTAATAATCGTGCAACAGCAAGGGTAGTGTTATTTTTCCTATTTTTTCCCCTTTGTTTGGTTTTGTATGTTTGTTTGTTTTTCCTGGCAGTATTCTCAAAGTTTTATTCCGTATCCACTTCGTTGTAAATCAGATAAGAAGAAACAGCAAAAGTTACATCATTTCTCCTTTCCAAGAGGATAGTTTGGTAAATTTGGACATCGAAATACAATTTAGACATGTATTAGAAAATGACAATGTTCATGTTCAATATAATGTGGAAAAATTATAAACGGATCGCCACACATATATAAAAAAATGAATCTTGTTTTTTATTGATTCTGGATAGCTAATGCATTTATACGGATTTGTATATTAATAAAGACATAAATTATAACTAATAAGATGATCTGATAAGTGCTATTCTTAGAGTTATCATGTATTATTCACGTGGTGTGATGGAAAAACTTAACTCATCTGGCCTTGAATCCAGTCGCTCTTTATTTAATTGACGTTTGTATTATTACTTCATTGCATTAAACAGTTTCGAATTTAATGCAACTCTGCATTAAAAGTAATGATTGGAACTAGACAAATTTTCAATAATGATTTTAACTTGATTTTCATAATCTTTAAAAGGGTTTTTAAGAAAGAAATTTACGGCATAAATCTAGTTTATTATTGTAACCATAGTAACAAGAAAATTACCAGATTATTTACAGTCTCACTGTCAATGAAAAACTTTTATTGGCTTCTCTTAGTTTTATTACCACGTATAAATTTCAAGATGACTGCTAATTTCTCCCCAACCTGTATCCTCCATGTCTGAGTCTGTGTGTCTGTCTGTCTCTCTCTCTCTCTCTCTACCTCGCTCACACACACTCACACGCACTCCCTATTGATGTCTGGCTGTGGAAAATGTGGATTAACATCTTGCCACAGGGCGTTAGTGCCAGATTGAGATTCGAACCTTCATTTCTTGGGCTGAGAGTCGAGTTAATGAACTATTATACCACAAGACTATAAACAATACCACAACACCAGATGTATATTAATGAGAGGGTGATATGGTCTTATATACTGCTTAGCTCTTTTAGGATTACAAGAAGTGTAATATGATTTGTAAAACCACTGCTCAGATGTCTGATATGGGTAATAATAGTTATTAGTCAATAAGTTTGTGTATGGAATATGACATTAGTTCTTACGCACACACACACGCTTGATACGTTTCACCTGGGAGGTGGGAGTTATTCCACCTCCCTGGTTACCTACATGAGAACAAAAATCGAGCATTGGAGGTTGCAATCCATAATGATAAACTACAGCCTCGGGAAAAGTTGTTTGGTTGTGTGTTTTTATGCCTCCGCTACAAAGTAGCCGGAGGCATTATGTTTTCTGGTTGTCCGTCCGTCCGTCCGTCCGTACGTACGTACGTACGTCCCGTTCTCGTGATCGCGTTATCTCAAGAACCAATTGATGGATTACCGCCAAACTCGGGTCATGTATGTATCTTGCAGAGCTAATGAACTGATTAGATTTTGGGGTCACGAGGTCCAAGGTCAAAGGTCACAGGGCCCATTATGTATGCAAAAATAGCTCGTGATCGCGTTATCTCAAGAACCGATTGATGGATTACCGCCAAACTTGGGTCATGTATGTATCTTGCAGAGCTAATGAACTGATTAGATTTTGGGGTCACGAGGTCCAAGGTCAAAGGTCACAGGGCCCATTATGTATGCAAAAATAGCTCGTGATCGCGTTATCTCAAGAACCGATTGATGGATTACCGCCAAACTTGGGTCATGTATGTATCTTGCAGAGCTAATGAACTGATTAGATTTTGGGGTCACGAGGTCAAAGGTCACAGGGCTCATTATGTATGCAAAAATAGCTCGTGATCACGTTATCTCAAGAACCGATTGATGGATTACCGCCAAACTTGGGTCATGTATGTATCTTGCAGAGCTAATGAACTGATTAGATTTTGGGGTCACGAGGTCAAAGGTCACAGGGCTCATTATGTATGCAAAATAGCTTGTGATCACGTTATCTCAAGAACCGATTGATGGATTACCGCCAAACTTGGGTCATGTATGTATCTTGCAGAGTCAATGAACTGATTAGATTTGGGGTCACGAGGTCAAAGGTCACAGGGCTCATTATGTATCCCAAAATAGCTCGTGATCGCGTTATCATTAGAACCAACAGATGGATTACAATCAAACTTGAATTTTAAAAATTGCTTCCATTTTGGTTTGTAAAATTGCTCTATGGCGGGGGCATCATTTTCGACTGCACGCAGTTGAAGTTCCATCTAGTTTTGTCATGAATTTTATTTCACCGTGTTTCAAATTTACGGTTGTCCTGCCTTTCTCGTCTGCCCATAACGTTGTTTAATCAAACCTTCGCATGCCTGCTATCTCGTGCGCAACAATTAGTGCAACATGGCGAGGGTCGGGTTTTATGGATAATGAGATGATTAAGCTAATGCAAAATATTCTCAACAGGTCGTCAAGGTAGCCAATATATGTTCGAAAGTTGATTGGTTATTTAGCTCCTGGTTCATTCGTTAGCTGATTAATTCAGGGTTCGATTCCAGACAGGTTAATGCAACCGTTTTAGTTCTAATCGTCTAATGGATGAAAGCAGCAAAATGCTCAGATGGAAATGCCACTGACAATGAAATACAAGACTACATATGCTGGGCTTCACATGCTCATTTATGAAAGCGTCAGGGGAGGCTGGGGTTGGAGCATTAGAACACAATGCTTGTTGTCTTTTTTTATTTCTTTTGTGAATTATTTTTCTTTTCCATAGTTTTCATCCCTTACCTCGATCTGCATAAATTGTGAATCGTTTCATTCATTGCTATTTCCTATGATTTCCTTTTTCAATTCAAACGATGTTGTTTTGTTTTTCAGAGAATCTGTACCAAAGATTCATTCTGATATTTTTGGAATTTTTCAAAACTGCATTGAACTGAGACTTTTGATCCAGTGCTGGTCTTCACACGCTGATTTGTGAAGGCGTCTGGATTGAATTTTTTGAAGATCTGTATGCAACAGTGGAAGCCTTGTGCTAAGCAAGTTATCCAATAAAGTTTTGAAATGGGGAGTAGGGGTGTCCAGACTATTATTGTGGGTGTTCATGTGTCTCAGGCAAGTCAGGCGCCTTGTTTCACGAAAGCGCCATAAGTACTACTTCACGGACATCCAATCGAAACGCGTGTATTAAAAATAACACGCATTTCAGTGGGATGTCGGCAAACATGTACTTCTGACGCTTTCGTGAAACGATGCCCTGTTTGCTAATCATTTTGTTTGACATGGCGAGGGTAGGGTCGGGGCGGGGGTTATTGGTCTATGATTCTTTATATACGTTAATGGGTGCTACTTCTTTATTTCCAGGTTATATGGAGGCTTTACGAAACACTGTTTGATCTCCTTATATCTCAAGGATTATTATACGTGTAATACAATTAAGTATATATCCCAGGGTTTACACGGTTCATTCATCCATGCACAAACAATCGTCAGACGGGAAGTGTGCGGCACAGAAGGTTTTAAGTCTTCATTAGTTGATTTGGATGTTTCGGACATTTAATACCGAAACCGTTAATGGAATCACACCTGCGCCTATTGTTTGCATGTAGGAATTAGTTTTTATTCATTTTCATGGTATTCTGCTTCTTTCTCTCATCACATTCAATTAGACTGTTTTGGGAAAATATTATTTGCGGTATGGTATTGAATTCGAATTAATTTTCTTTCTGCATCATACAAATCAAATTACATTTCAGCAACACAACAAATACATAATATAATTTTTTTTAACGTGTACACAATATAATAATAATTGAAATATTGAAAATTAAAAAATGTAACTGATAGCACACTACCAAGAATAATCGTTAAAGTGAACCGGTAACATTGTTGAAGGTTGATGAACAAAATTGCCTAATTTTTGTATGAAATGTTACTTATTATATTCCTTCTACGGTACTACCCTCTAACATGCAAACAATCCTTTAAACAATGCTCAAAGCACAAAGATATTTATGGTTTTCTTTGAAGGCGTCATGTGTAACTCCCTCTAAAAGTAAATTCTCCCAACCAATTTTTTAAAATATCCCAACCGTTTTTCCATGAAAATAGACATAAACAGGCTTTTCAAAATCTGTCAACACTTAAATATTTGAAATGGTATATAGAGCCAATTCATTGCTTTGTGGCGATTTACATTCACCTAAAATTTCATTTAATTACAATAATATAGTTGGAAGAATTTAGGAATCGATCAGATCAGTTTCCCTAATTTTTAGTATTAATAATGGTCTGTTGTCACTCTAACTTTCAGAATATCTTTAATTGTAAATCTAGCATTTAAGTCACTACCTTAGCACAATTTTCTCTCATCTGAACAATTTTACCAAGTCCCTTTAAGAAATATGCAAAAGAAGTATGGTACACTATTAATTCCAATACTATTAACACTTCTTTTTTGTCAAAACATGCCCTGTAGTGTTTCACCCTTATGTCATGAATTAAAGTGTAAAGACTTTGTACATGATCAGCCGCTTCGTCGATCTACGACGATATGTCAATAATACTTTGCCTCTCACAATAGGCTGCACAAATCTTTTCAAAATTCAAACAATTGGAATGGATTCGGTCCACATGGTTTGATAAACAATATCTTTAGAAATCACAAAGCAAATACAAAGTTTTTCTCTCCATGCAACTCACAGCTAGAAGCTAGCGAATCTCAATGCCATATTCACCTTACATTAACAGGTGTTCTTTCCCTGTTTCGATTTCAGCTTTAATACTGTGTTCAATAACATCCATGTTTCTTTTGGGGCTGTTTTTCTCTTTTTTGAGGGGGTGGTTGCTTTTATAATTTTTGGTAACCACATTTTATTAGAGATTCATATATTATTTCTTGACAGAAACTTGTAGTTGTTGATATTGTTTATATCGTTCGTAGTAGACCTGTTATTTAGAAAAGGACGAATCTATACTGTCTACAATAAAGTGATTCATTCGCTAACCATTTCGCTTTATTCCTTTGTTTCTATTTTTTATATTTCAGTCATTTAGATCAGTACAATGTCGACGCAATACGGTGAGTACCATTTTACTATTTGCAATGATTATTCCATGGGCAATTATTATGTTGCGATTTATACTATACCAGTAAAAAAAAGATTTACTGGTACATGTGTCTGAGTTCAATTAATCAGTATAGTGGCTCAACACTAACTATGCACGTAATGATTTTACAATGTTAAATATGCACTCTATGGCCATATTGTGTACACAGTGTGGCAAGCTCATTAACACTGACAAAGTGTAGCCACAATGTGCGTATACAATCTTCCTTTTATTGCTTTTTAAAAACAATGAACCGTCTTGTATTGTATGCCATTGTCAATTTTTTATAGCTGTGAGGAGGCGCGATAGCTCAGTGAGGAGGCGCAATAGCTCAGTTGGTAGAGCAGTGGTCTCGAAATCCGGTGACCCGGGTTCGAAACCAAAACGATGCGCTAGTGCCCTTTGTTAAAGAGAAGGTTCATTGATTTTAAACACTAAATTTATTGTCATTATTGCAAAGGTGACACTTTGATTTGACAAGATTATCAAAATTCAATGCTTGGAAACATTCGAAGTAATGATTATTATGAATTACAAAACGCTTAAATACAGCCCTGGCATAGCACCTGACATGCTCTCCGATCGCTGCTGAGATGTGTGACGTCACATGTTGAACATGATTTGCACAAGCAGACGATGTCCCATGACATCTCACACATTTTCAGTGCCTGTTTCGTCATCTTCTCTTCAGTTATTTCTCTTACTTCACTACCGTCAGGCTAAATGTTTAATCTATTGCCTCACTCTAAACCCCGCGCATGGTATTATTTTGATGAAAAATGCAGCGATAAAAAAATAAAGGAATCCGTCACTTGTAAACAAAATAAGACGCCATTGTATTTTCAGCTGCATACACCGCGGTATGTTCGGCGTTTCAAGAGGGAACAAATGCGTCCATGCTATCATTCCGGGGGGTTTTAAATTTGAAAGTGTGGTTTCTTTGATTGTTCATTAACCCCTATCCTGTGTATTTACAAACAAAAGAATTTAGTTATCAGAATCGGTTTCATATCCCTTTTTGAATGGTGTAAAATTTCATCACATTTACATACACTAAACTCATTATAATTTGAGAAAAATAGCATTGCAATTATGTTCATTCTTTATGGGATGTCGTCTGCTTGGGCAGGATTGGTTCATATTGTGACGGCATTAAAATATCGTTATTTTTCTGGCGAATCTCTCGCATTTCCCAGATGCTATGGAGGTGGTTTTATTTGTATTTTTATAAATCACCCGATATGTAGTTGACCTAAGACTTGTACGATGGCCATCTGTTAGCTTACCAGTTTCTAGTAATACATTATTTGCCATATTTATGATTTTCTTTGAACCCGCACTTTAAGGCATTAATCCTCACTACCAGGTCCCTCGGAGAGGACCTAAAGCCGTCGGCCGTCTGGTTGCTTACTTACAAGCATTTGTGCTTTCTTAGCAGTCAGGTTAAATAACCATCACATTACATCACATAATAAATAGGGATATGGAATAATGAAATTTCTATAATGTAGTGTTTTTCATACTCTCTGTGGCCATAGTAAGATACATATAGTCACACGATGTGAAGACAGTGTAACAGATAATTTTACGACCATCAACCCTACCACAGTGTTCCATATTGGGCAAGTCGTCATAATGTGGTTTCTGAGTGGGATACACTGTGACCTCACTGTGTTACAATGTTTCTTTCAGTATTTAACCCATTTCCTACTGGAACCGGGTAGTTCTTTTATTAAACATACTGGGAATATTAGAATTCAGTAGTTAATGGATTAGATAAAGAGAACAGTGCTTCTAACATAGTGAACAGTCTGGAATATTGACCCATGTCAGATTCAGGCTATTCATTGAGCCATAATTATCTCAAAAACGCAGGAAATGTATCTCCACTGGCAGAAGAACGCCACCGTACATGATAGATACTATATCAACAGGATCAATAGCATAATGTAAATGCATACATCATACTAAACATAACTACAAATAGCAAGAGGAAAAGAAGAGATAACATATTTGTACTGGAAATATAAATATAAGTGATGTAACGAGAGATAGAGGTATAAGCCAAAAGGGCGGGAACAGGAGAAAAGTAGACATTACTCTTTCCACGCGTAACACTGTGTTAAGAGTGGCCTTGTGTAGAGAGCGGTTAGGTTGATATTGATTCATATACCCGTTGACAGATCGATTCAATATCATAATGTAACGAAGATTGAAATGTCACGATCACAGACATACAAGGTCTACAATCCTTCTAAATAACATGTGTTTCATTTCAATACAATATTTCAATACTATACAACAGCAACCAAAACAAAGAAAAAATTATTTGCATGATTGTTGGAACTTGGAAGGACGTGGATCGATGATTGTATTAAAGTGGGTATCTTACCTACAATAGTTTTTCTCTAGAAGCATAATGTGGGGCATTCCATTGACCATCTCTAGTCCCAGACAACTCGAAAATACCCCTGGCGTGCAAAATAAGGAAAATACAAAAAAGGGGGTCAATAAACACAAGAAAAGAAAGGTTCTTTCATTTTTCGGAAGCGCGTTATCTCTTTAAAAATCTCCGACAGTAATTAAAAAAAGGACCTATTTTCTTTTCTTCATGCCCATTATCTAGCAGTGTTTCCGCCGATCCAAAACAGGTAAAGGGAGGGGGGTATTGGAGCA